>CM023862.1:17886960-18486960 GCA_013389735.1 Phaseolus lunatus | reverse complement strand
TTTCATATCAAATTTTGAGAATATAGTTGCGTCATGAATTCGTTTAATTAAATCTGTTTTGTTAGGTAGTGGATACCTAATCCATTTTAATACTTTATTTAACGGTTTATAATTTATAACTAATCTTGGTGCTCCTCTTTCCAGTTCAGAGGCTTTCATAACATAAAAGCCTGTACAGCTCCAAGGAGACTTAGAGGGTCGTATTAACCCCTTTTCTAGATATTCTTGAATTTCTTTTTTTACAATATTCTAAATATTCTTGATTCATTTGTATGGGTCTAGCTTTTGTGGGTACTTGTTTTTCGTCAAAATTATCTATATATGGTAATGATACTGTATATTTTTTCCTATGCCAAAATGCTATAGGGTTTGTTTCACATATCTCTTTTTCTATTCTATCTTGATATTCTTTTACTAAAAGATTTATCTTTTCTGTTTTCAACTGTTCTTCTATCTTTTTAAACTTTATTTCTTTACTTAATAGGTTTATCTGTCTTTTCTTATCTTTTATTGAGGATATTGAGGATTCTTTTAATAAATTTAATTCTCTAGTCCTGGGTGGTTTTATGAATTCAAAACAAATTTCTTTTCCTAGAGTATCCGTTATGAGTCCTTTTTCAGTCACTTGAAATGGATATAATAAGGTTAAAAACGGGGTTCCTAAAATCATAGTTTCATTTATATTTTTCATTAATATGAACGAGGTATGGTAACATATATGGTTTTTGCATATCTTGACACTAGATAATTTATATCTTATTTCCATATCTGTTCCATTTGCACTTGATACTACTTCCGTTGTTTTTTCATAATATTGAGTAGGTATTTCTCCTTCTTTTATGCAATTTACATCTGCTCCTGAATCTATTAAGGCTGTCATTTTAAAGATTTTATCTTTTATTACTAAGGTTACTTCAGTATGCCATTTATGGGTTGTTATGAGACTTAATAGATTAATATAATTATCTGAGGTAGATGCCTCTTCTTTATTTTCTATTTTTTCTTTTTCTTGTTTTTGTAATATTTCTTTTCCTTCTAATTCTAATAATCTATATTCTAGTACAACTTCGTTTTCTTTGATTTTTTTAACTTCTTGCTTTAGATTTTTGATTTCATTTTGTAGGTCTTTTATACTTACTTGCTGATTTATTGGTGTAAATTTTTTATAAATATCTTTTATATTTATGGGTTCTATGGGTTTTTTCACTTCTTCATTTTTTGTGATTAGATCATTTAATTGTAATAAAAATTCATTTTTTAATGGAGAGTCTTCTAATCTATCTATAATAGAGATTAGGGTACTAGTCTGATCTCTGTTTAGCATGTTAATTGATTTCTGACAGTTATCACAATTACATAATCCTGGTCCTATACAATAATCTTCTTTACTGCTAATATTTTCTTCACTACTTAATTCTGATGAATCTATCTCATCTAGTTCTAATTTATTTATCTCTTCATTTTCTCCTTCTTCTTCAGTTGTATCTTCTGATTCAGAATTTATTAATACATTTATGAGGGTTTTCTTTAATTCTTCATCTTGTAATAGATTTATTTTCTTTGCTATTTTACAGCTATTAGCATAATGTCCAGGTCTACCACATTTCCAACAAACATTGTTTTTCTTGACCTTTTTATATTTGGGTTTTCTATTTGGTTTATTTTCTAATGGTGGTAAGCTAGTTTTTTTGTATGGCTTCCTGTATGGTTTTCGTTCTATTTTATTTTGTTTTCTAATTATTTTCTTTTTCTTAGCACTAGGTGCTCTAATAGGTTCCATCCCATATTGTTGGCAAAAGTTTCCTATCTCTCTTTTGTTCATCATACTTTCTTTTTTGAGCTTATTCTGGATTTTAAAATCTGTACAAATTTGTATACCTGTTTCTACTACTATATTATGTATTTGACCATAGGTTAACGAATCATAATTTATTGGTTTTCCATAATATCTTTCTAAATTCATTCTTACTTTTTCTGCAAATAATTTCGGTAAGCCGGCTATAAATCTTTCTTTCCAGAATCCGGCGAAACCGTCTTCTCTTAAAGTTATTTTTGATAAAAAGGTATCCTTATACCATCTATAATCTGACATAGTTGGACAATACAAATTTGCTAATTGGTTTGCTGATCTTTCCTTAAGTATATTGGGATCTCCTACAAAGTTTTGAATAATAGAATATATTAAGGTTGATACAGCATCTTCTTTTTGATCTTCTCCTTTAACACTATTAACTATTGCTTGTCTATCTAGTTCAGTACAAAGATTATCCCACCAACCTTTTAGTTGGCCAGTAAATCCCTGAATAATAATTATAGCTGCTGACTTATCACTACAACCTTTTGTTTTATGGGCGGTTGCTGCCATGACCATTTGACAAGTTAGATCTAATATTGCTTGTTCGCTTAATCCGTCTAAATTCCATTCTACTATATCATTTCCTGAGAAACTATTTTGTACTAATTCTCCTCTTTCTTCAAATTGTACATCTGCTGGTGTTGGCCTATTATACCAATTTCTGAGTTTAGGATAATTTTTTAATTTACTTACTTGTAATGTGTTTATGGAATTTTTATTTATTTCTTCTATTTTCTTTTTTAATTCTTCTATTTTTAAATCTGTATTACTTCTTAGTCTTAATGATTCTAATTCTTTTTGGGGTACATTAAACAGTTTATATATAGGTTTTACAGGTTCTTTCGAACTACTGGGTTCTTCTTTGAACGATAATTTTTCTATTCTGTATAATTGTCTTGTCATAACATCTAATACTGTATTTGAATAGTTAATTTGTGAATGTATCTTTTTTATATCTTTAACCTCTACTTGTCTTTCTTCTAATTTTACATCTTTATACGGACTAGCTTCCACTTCGAATTCTTTTGATGGTTGTATTTTTATTCCTTGTATAGGAGGATACTCGGATTCGATAATTTCATTACTTATGATTTTCCAAGTATTGGTTATCTTCTGTAATGGATATATCTCTTTGTTACTAAATGGGTATTCTAAATCATGTTCTTGACTATATAATCTAAACCAATCAAAAAAATAAATATTTATCTTAATTTTCTTTATATAATTATAAAATTCTGTTCTAAAGTCTTCTGTTTGTTCCGTAGTGTATGTCTTAAAATACCAATCTCTTTTATCTTGGTTATACCTAGCATTAAAATCTTCCCTAATCCAATTTTTATCTATTTCAAAAAGATCTTCTTTGGTTAATGTATTTAATATTTGTGATGCTGTAGGAGAGTATTGAGGGGATTCTGATTTTCTTGATTCTGAATATACTGGTTTACTAACTATAGGAGTAATATTGTTTAATCCTTTTAAATCTAGATTTATGGTAGAGTTATCTACAGAGTGCCTGGATGGTTGCTGTTTATGAATTATTTGTGGTTCCCTTATCCTAAGTGAACCCGTTCTATTCATTCTTAACCTAATATCAGTACCATCTTGAATTATTTCTCTTATCTCAGTATTATAAATCTTTGGTTCTTCTATTATATCTTCTAATATCCATTCTTCGGGAATGTTTCTGATTACCTGTTCGTGGGTTAATCTTTTAGGGGTTTGTATTGATGATTTTCTAAGGTTTGCTTCTACTAATATGGTTTCATCTCTCGGAGAGGATCTTAAAGCTTTATAATTGTAATCTATCTTTGTAACTTTGTAATAAATTCTATAAATTATCTGTATTGGTCCTGCGGTCTCATCAACTATCTTATCTGGAGTGTTAACATATAATTTTAAGGCGTTACTGGTTTTTTCATTTTTGATATTCATTGAAAAATTTGGATAACAATTAAAGAAGGCTGGACCATCATGTAAATTACTTTCTAATATTGCAATTATTGAATCATTAAATTTTTTAAGTCTAATATCTCTTAGCATTATTAAAATTGGACTATTTATTCCTAATCTGTAATTTGGTTTTGCTGCTACTTGTATCAATCCTAGATGTATGAAATTATATCCATTTTTTATATGTTGATCTAATAGTGATTGTTCTAATAGATTGATGGTTTTATTATTTTTAGTTCCTGGGTAACTATACTCCACTATATGTATTTCATCCTGATTAGTTGACCAGAATTTATGTTGCTTGTATACTTCACATTTTTTAACTATTGGTATTGACCAATTATGTAATGAATTTTCTATTTCGGCTATCTGTAACTCTTTTTCTTTATTGCTTTCAGAGTTAGAGGAAGATGAAGCTTCTTGCTGCGGAGTTCTAATTACTATTTGTTTATCTTTGTTTCTTAATCCTAAATCACTTAGGGTTCTAAGAATTTTTGGCATCCTTATTCTTTCTCTAGTCTCCATGCTACGGGACCACTGCTGACCAACGGATTTATTGCCTCTCTCAGGTCTTACCACCGGGACCACAGCTGACCAACGTATAAACACCTCTCAGTGCTACCCTAGAGACTCTTTGAAAGAAATAAGAACAGCAAAGGTTCTTATTACCTTGGTGATATAGTTTTAAGTTCCAAAAACTCACAAATAATAACTATTACTTACGCAGTAAAGTTGCGTAATCTTCCCTTTATCACTCTTTTAATTATGTTAATAATACGTTTGTAATATTGTTTCTTGTAATGATATCTAAGGGGATCTGTAATCTTTTCTTCAGAGTTTATATATCTTGCTAATTTGATATTAAATTTTCTATGATGTAATATGGCGTTTTTTAATGGGTTGGGGTTTCTTCTTCTAAGCCTTAGCATGGTAATATTGCCAGTTTGTGGGTTTTTCCAATATATGTAAAAGTCACCGGTTATTCCAAAAGGCATGTTCTATACCCCCCAGAGAAAAACCAAATATAAAAACAGTTATATGAAAACATAAAATAGTTTATGCAACAAATATTGAGCCTTACTGGCTCTGATACCAAATATTATTAATATTTAATAAAATACTATTAATATTTAGTAAAATACTATTAATATTTAAAATATTCATAATATCTAAAACTAATAAGAATATTTAATAATATTAAAAATATTTAATAATATAAAAATATTTAATAAGATTAAAAATATTTAATAATAGGAAAAATAGGGAAGAAGAGGAAAAAGAGGGAATAAGATTAAAAATATTTAAGAAGAGGAAAAATATTTAAGAAGAGGAAAAAGATTTAAGAAGATTAAAAAGATTTAATAAGATTAAAAATATTTAATAAGATTAAAAAGAGGGAATAATATTAAAAATATTTAATAAGATTAAAAAGATTTAATAATATTAAAAATATTTAATAATATTAAGAATATTTAATAATATTAAAAATATTTAATAATATTAAAAATATTTAATAATATTAAAATTTTTAATAATATTAAAAATATTTAATAATATTAATAGTATTTATTAATATTAATAATATTTAATAATATTATTATTATTATTTAATAATACTTATAATATTTAATAATATTAATAATATTTAATAACATTAATATTAATAATGATATTAAATATATGAATAATGTTATTAATTTTTATTTTATTAATTACATTAATATTGATAATCATACTAATAACTATAATAATAATAATCATATCATGACAATAAAACTTGATGGTGTAATGGTTAAAGCTTCTTTAAACATTTTTCAAGGTTGGCTTCAAGTCCCACCTACTGTAATTTAGTTCTAACTTGTGGACACATTACCTACGGACTAAAGTTGGTGGGTAACTACTTTTTTCGTTACCCATGGACACAGTGTGCATAGGTAAATTACCTACGAATTTTGGTCCGTAGGTAATGCTGCCTTTACCTATGGAATTCTTTTGTAGATAAATTAGATTTTTCTTGTAGTGTTCTTACGTGGACACAAAAATCATATGCAACGTAGCGTCGATCATGAAGACACAAACGAAGGCATATAGCTATATTTGTGCATATATTTATATGTCTACATGCATTATGTTTGCTTTATTACCCTCATCTAATCTCAACTTCTTTTTTATTTCTTATAACTTGAATATATTTTAATGAACTGTTGGTACTTTAAAACTTAATTATATTTGTTATTATCAAAACAATTAGTGTAAGGATCACATGTACCTAAACTACTTGACACTCAATCATGTCTAAAACATTTTGATATCCAAAGTTAAGTACATTTAAAATAAAACATCATTTTGTTAGAAGCTATGCTAAAAAAGATGTTTTCTATATAATATTTATTAATGTCAATCAATTGATAAACTATAGAAAAACCTTGCCAAAAGAACCCAAATCACCACCTAAAAAGCCTAAAGACCTCAACTAGCCTCTCAACCCTCTATTGACCTTTCATCAAAATCTAATGCATCAAGAGGGGAAGGAATGTAGAAGTCTTTGGAAACATATATACTGCAAAGAAAGAAGTGATTCATCAGATTGGAGTGCTAGATTTAATGGATGAAGAACACAATTTAAGTGATGAAGATAGAAGGAAAAGAGTAATGTTATTAAGTCAATTAAAGGAAATCAACTGCAAGCTAGAACCTTTGTTAAACCAGAAAGCTAGGATCAAATGGATCAAGTTAGGTGACTCCAATACAAAATTTTATCACTCAACCATCTCTTGGAGAAGAACGATGAATCAAATTAAAGGTGTGGAGGTGGAAGGAGTGGGGAACGAGGAACCTGAAGTAGTAAGATCTGAGGCAAGAAGCTTATTTGCAAAACATTTTTGTGAGTCAAATCATTATAAGGTTAGACTTGGGAATGTGGAGTTTATAGGACTCACACAGGAGGAAAATGTTATGTTGACAGCAAAGATTTCAGAGGTTAGATTTCAAAAGGTTTTGGGCCACATAGGTTCAACTTTAATTTTATCGAATTTTGTTGGAAAACTTTTAAGCAAGATATTATACAAGTAGTTGAAAGCTTTTAAAATATGGGAAGATTGCAAAAGGTTGCAATTATTCTTTTATTGCTTTAGTACCAAAGATAAAAGACCCAACAAATTTGGACCAATACAAACCTATATCTCTAGTTGGTGCAATATATAAGATTATCTTTAAAGTCTTAGCAAATAGAATGAAAAGAGCACTTCCTAGAAAATTGATACATCAAAATTAGCTTTTTTAAGAGATAAGGGTCTGCTGGAAAGCAAATAGTGACTAATGAAGTGGTGGAGGATCTAAGGAGGGAAAAGAAGTCAGGATTAATTATAAAAGTTGATTATAAAAAGGCATATGACTTAGTTTGATGAGAATTCCTATACTATATGCCAAGCAAACTAGGCTTTTGTAAGAAATGGATAAAGTGGATAAAAGGTTGTTTGGAATCCTTATCTATGTCAGTCTTGATTAACGAAAGCCAAACCTAGAAATTTATGCCTACAAGGGGTTTAAGACAAAGGGATGTAATTGCTCCTTTCCTTTTCCTAGTTGTTGTTTGATGTGAAAATCAACTCACATCATTGTTGAAGGTTTGGCAGGAATAGTAAGAAAAGTTGTGACTCAAAATAGGTTACATGTGGTGAAAATAGGTGATGGTCAGGTAAAAGTTTCAATGCTACAGTTTGCATATGATACTTTGGTGGTATGCCAAGCTAATGTCCAAGATGTTATGATGGTTAAGAAGATTCTCAAATGGTTTGAATTAACGTCTGGGTTAAGAGTGAACTTCCATAAGACAAGGATAGGAGTTGTAGGTATTGAAAGTCAGCAACTCTTGTTCTATGCTAATATGCTTAATTGTGCATAAATGTTTGTTCCTTTCAAATACCTAGGATTACAAGTTGGAGGAAACTTGAGGAAGAGGGAATTCGGGAAAGAGGTTGTTGACAAAGTGAGGAGGAAACTATCTAAATGGAAAGGAAAGAAACTTTTCTTTGCAAGAAGAGTATGTATGATTAAATTAGTCTTTAACAATATTGTTGTATTACTTTTCCTTATTCAAGGCTCCAGTATTGGTGAGCAAAGATATTATGAGCTCACAAAGGAAGTTCTTGTAGGAGTGGGGAATTGATAAAAAGAAAATAAAGTGGATAAAACGGAAATCCTTATGCAAACCAAAGAAGGAGGGGGGATTGGGGATAACGGATATAAGAATTTTTAACAAATCTCTTCTTTCAAAATGGATGTGGAAATTGAAAGTGGATAATTTTGGAAAATGGAGAGATGTGGCATTGTCTAAATATGATACTAGCGATAGAAGTAGAAGCACTACCCTTAGTAGATCACAATCATGATGGTGTAGAGATATATGCAATGCTTGTGAAGAAGGTCAACTGAAAAGCTCGTTTCATAAATAGATATCTTGGAAAGTTAGGGCAGGAATTAATATTCTTTTCTGGGAAGATAAATGGTTAAGAAACTACACTCTGAAACAGAAATACCCGAGGTTATACTTTATCTTTGAGGATAAATAGAAAAGTACTTAGCAGGTAGGTTTTTAGTCAGTAGCAAGATGGGGAATGGAAGTTGGAATGAAGAAGGAACACTTTAGAATGGGAACGAAAACGAGAACTACTATCACAAATGATAACAAATTTGAATAATGGCATGCCACAACAAGAGCCTCTAGACAGGGTAGTATGTCTACTCAATTGAATCTGCATATCAAGTCCTATATCTATCTACACCTTCAGCTTACCGTCAAGCAATAGAAATTCTTGAGATATTAAAACTATTTATAATGCTTTAACGTTAGTTCGGAAAATCCTTAAAGGAAAAGTTCTAACAAGAGTAAATCTTTTGAGAAGAGATATCATCATCCCTCATTTTTGTGTCCCTTATATAATCACGGAGAAAAAGGTAAAGATGTACTGAACAAGAGAGAGATGAGAAAAAAACACAAAAAAAAATATAAAAAATTAAAAATAAAAACAAATAATGTAACTTTCTTTACATAAGAGTGACGATTTACATAAAAATAAAACCGTAATTAATTATATTTACATTTTTATTTATTATAACAAAATAAATTATTAATATAATATTATTAAAATAAAATAAAATAAGAAATTTCAATCACATCAATTAGATATAGTAAAAATCACTCAAACCTATCCATATATAAGGAAATATAAATTATCTTTATTAAAGGAAAGAGTATAAATTGGATTTGTTTCTAAAGTAAAGAAATAAGAATCAAGTCGGTTTTCATTTAACTAAAACAACTTTTGTCCTCAACCCAATAATTCAAATGTACTTGATAGTCGAGCACTTCAAAAACACCTTTATCAATTATAGTTTCTAAGTAAATCATTTTATCATAACTTCCATCAAGTAGTGAAACTCGATCTACTCAACCATGAAAAACTCAAAAATCAAGAGAGTTGAGTTTGCAGTAATACGTTTGAAAGCCAATCACAACTATAAAATATACAACACTGTCAAACAGTTAATTAACATTTGTATCCATGAGGTGGCAAGGCAGAAACAATAGTTTCAGCCCTTTGCGACACAATTTGTTGTCATGAGTAAAGTTTGAAAAATTATGTGGTATATCAGTCATGAAAATTTCATATAACAATAATATAACTGTTCTCCAAGACAGCATTGTTCAACTCAAAGTCTGAGTTGGTCCATGTTCTTAATGTTTCTAGATATTCCATGAGGTGACCGTCCTTCATCTTGTTCATCATATGGGTTGGCTCGGTAGTTGGATATTGCCTCTTCATTGTCAGAACAGCCTGGCCTTTCGGTAAGAAACTGTTCCCAGAAAACATCATTCACCTTGTCTGGAGGAGCTGGATTAACTTGATTGTTGTTATTTGGAGCCTCCTGTGGTGAAGCTAAGTTGGTAGCCTCAGCAGCTACATTTTGGTTTGAGGAAACACCACTTTCAGATTCTTTACCACTGGAAAAAAATCTGGATTCTGCCAATTTGCCAATTTCTTGACAGTCGATTTGGGGTGATCTGGCTAAATATGAATTTCTATTTACTTGCAATGGACAAGATGCCAGAGTTAAGTTTAATTGGCAGGATATATGACTATCGCCTTCTTCACTACTTGGCTCCAAAGAGATCAGTTTCGAGCTCTCAGCAGTTGTTGCTTTTAGCGATAAACATGAATCCATCTTAAAAGTAAAAGAAGTCCCGGTATCCGCAAGTTCTAATGTTTCAGGTGCAAATGTAAGAGCTGTTCTTGTGTGCACTCCTTTTGGTTCCACTTCAGACAGTTTTTTCTGTGGACTTTCCTCATCTTCATTTGAACTCTGTGTGCTACGTGATACCAGGTTCATATCTGACACAGCCGGTGACAATTCCAGTCTGAGTTTATTCGAGAAATCCTGATGGAAGACATTTCCAAATTCCATTCTAAAATTGCTTTGACTGTCCACGAAGCTACTTTCTGCAACCGGTTGAACATTATCAACTTGAGGCAATCGCCTCTTCTTATTATATGCTGATAAATCCATGGACTCAATTTTGCGTGAAAGATGTTCAACAAAACTAGGATTCTGAAGAGCCTTCTCAAAGAAGTTCAGCAATTGTTTCTGCCTCTTTTCAGTACCATCTAACCGCTGCAGAAACTCTTCTAGTTGAAGCTTTGCTGCTGACTGATGTTGTCTGAAATTATGAATATTGGACTCAAGAGAAGATTTCTCATTGGAAAGTTTCTCGATTTCTTCCTCAAATGCTGCTCTTTCTGGATCTACAATTGTACCCGGAGGATGACTATGACTGTGGATAGGTTTCCTGCGATGTATATTCTTAAGAAGATGCTTCTGATCTTTCACAAACTCCTCGTTAGCAAATTCCCATCGCTCTGGATGTATTTTTCGGAAACCCTGATAACAGAGCAGTGTCAAATAAACCAAATCAGAACAAAAATAACCAAATAATGGTTTATTAAAAGCTAAGAAATATATATTATATATTGAGAAAAATAAATGAACATAAATAACTATTTATTGTCCAAGCAATAAGATCTAAAATTTTCATTGAATAATTTACTGTTAAATCCTTAAATGATACTCTTTACAAAAAAGAAATCCTCTAAAAGGCAAAAGTATGCAGTATTTGAGTTGCTTAGAACGTAGAGGGAAAGTAGTATTAAAGAACAGAAATTATGGTTAGGATTTACAATATATGGAAAATTTCTGAGGACTACATCCCCGAGGCAACCAATTAAACAAATCATGCACGGTAACACAAGTACTACTTGCTTCAAACAAGTAGGGATTTAGGAAACAAGAAGCATTCTAGCAAGAGAAAACAACACACTTTCTTGAGTTTAATTGCATTCAAAGTTGAAATTCAGTACAGTCCATAATAATACAGAGCTACAGAATATCATGGGTCTCTTAAAATGCAACCTGAATGAACTTACAAAGTCATTATAGCTTACACAGAATGAGACAGAGCCTTTTAGAAGAGGCCCACAGCATTCCCAAAGACAGAAAATTAAGGCCCAAGAGTCCCTTTATGACTCTATCCATAAAGAAACTTATGCATTCAACTACAAGCACAACAATAGCAGCTATCAAACAAGTAAACAGTAGATCCATGGTAGCACGAGCTTTGATGGCAATCTTGATTCATAGCATGGATTGGGGAGCTCAAATAAGGTATACGAGGGAAGTATTGGGCGTTTCAAAATAAAATGAATTAGTTGCAAATAAAAATAAGGTAAAATTAATCATTTGGTCCCTATACTTGAATAACTTTACCTTTTACTCCTTACACTTAAAAATCATCCATTTAGTCCTTATACATGCTCTAGCATGAATTTTTCAAGTATGGTCATTTGATGATAAGTAATATAAATGAAATAGACCATATTTTTATCACAATTCACACAATATTCGTGCTCCACAAATTCCCAATGGTTTCCAAAACATATAACATAAAAAAGTATCACTCTGAAAGCAACATAGAGAAACTGACAAACCAATCGAGCTAGTGATCCTTGAACTTGGGTGGTATTAAATTCGTTGTAGGAGAACCAAAAGAAAAGCATATATATGTTTTGAAACAGCTTTATACCTTTTTACTATATAAAAATCATTGAACTGATATGCATCTCCATCACCCATCTTTTTTCTGGAAAAACAACATTTATGATGGAGGAAGAAAGTTTAGAGATAATGTAATATATCCTCTTCATGAAAACAACCAAACATGCTCAAGAATGAAATTTTCAAGTTTGGCTATTTGATGATAAGTAATTCAACTGAAACAGATCATATATTTTTACCACAACTCACACAATATTGGTTGCCCAGAAATTCCCAATGGTTTCTGGAACACATAACATCAAAAAATATCATTCTGTAAAGACACAATATATGAAAACTACCAAATCAATCAAGCTGGTGAAACTTGAAACTTGGGTGGTACTAAATTCAGTTTTGGAGGACCAAAGAAAAGCATAAATACTTTTTCAAATACAATTTAAACATTTTATTATTATAGTCATCGTACTGATATGAACCTCCGTTAGCCATCATTTTCTGGATAAAGAGCATATATGACAGAGGAATAAGTTTAAAGGTAGCGAGTTTAACATGTCCAAAACAACCAAACTTGCTCTAGCATGAATTTTTCTAGTTATTTGATGATAAGTAATTCAACTGAAATATTTTTATCACAATTCACACAATACTCATGCTCCTCAAACTCCCAATGATTTCCGAAACACGTAACCTTAAAATATCACTCTGAAAAGACAGTACATGAAAACTGCCGAACCAATCATGCTAGGGACACTTGAAACTTAGTTAAAACACTAAGAACCTTAATATTCTGACAATTAGCAATTATTATACGCATTCAATATTCATCCATTGTCAATAATAGAATACCAAAATCCAGGATTGAAAACTTGTTAAACACATTTTGTGACTTGTTAAATAATAATTGTGAGATACATCCGGAAGTTGCTGAAGACTGATCAGCCTTCTTTGATGCAGGCCGAGTCCTATACCAGATTCTTATTACCTTCTGATGAGAGCCTAAGTTTTGCTGGCAGTTTATTTGAGCAAGGGATACCCCAAGGTACAGAAGAAGATTTTTTTTATCACCTTCCTGAATGAACTCTGTGTGCCCTATACCCCAATTCACACCCAAAAAACAAAAGGCTATTCTACATCTTTCCCTGTCTTTCAAGCTTGACAGTCTCTTTAACCCTAAATAATGAAAAATTCTAACCTTCCTACAACATCCTCATACATCCTTTATATGGCAAGTACTAAATGCATTTTATATTTCATTTAGTAGGAGCACATAGCATTCCTCTCAACTTATATCTTCATAGGCTCGATCGGATCCAAATTGAAGCTCTCTCTATCTCACAACACATTTTCTCAATCTCACATCATCATCATTCAAAATGCACAAGCAAAAATTCAATGCAGCACAGCGCTATTAGCCAACAACAAACTTCTAAAAAAGTAGTCAAATCCGGCGGCTATAAATTTTGGCAAGGGGGCAATCAAACAGCGCAAACATTAAATGCATCAAACAATTAAACTTGAAGCAGTAATCAAAACGAATTACAATCAATATAAACAAAGCAAGTCCATGATCAATCGGCAGCAAAACAGAGGCAAAAGCAGAAATCGAAGAAACTCACGTAGGTATTGAGCTGGCGGATGAAGCTGGAGAAGTTGTTGTGCTTGAAATAGGTCGGTAGAAGAAGGCGAGCGAACTCCGGCGGATTCCACACGACGAAGCTGGTGTTGGATGAGCTCCAAGAAACGATGTCGCTGGTGGAGGAATCGTCCACCATGTCGTATGTCTTCAGAAGAAACGGCGCCGGTCCTCCTGCGGCGGCGGCGGCGGCGGCGGATTGTGTCGCAACGTCCATTTGGGATTGGAATGGGTCTTTCTAGAACTTATGCAAGAGAGAGAAATATGTATATAATGAGTAGAAGGTAAGAGCAAAGGAAGAAGACCCAGAATTTGCAAGAGAAGGGTTTGTTTGACTTCAACCGTTTTACCATAGGCTGTTGGAGGTTGTTGGAACTTGTAATCCCACATTAGAAAATTGGATTTTTTTTATTATTATTTTTATTTTAACCTTTGTATGGCTGAATTGAACCAAAATTCATAGTTACGAAGCTTATTTACCTATGGAAAATGTAAAAAGTTTTTTTTTAACATCAATAATTATATAAAACATTAATTAAATAGATTTTTTAATATCTTTTTATTAAAAGTTATTAAAAGTAATGTTTAGTTTGTTAGAGAGACAAAATATAAGTTAGAAAAATATAAATGGATGAAAAGTAACCAAAAAAAAATTAAAGGTAATTAGTTAAAAAAATATAGAGATGTTAAAGAGTTCTAAATTATTATATAAGTTTAATTATGTTTTAAAATTATTTCTATTTTATTTCTTCTAACTGTTTTGACTATTTGAAGATTTCTTTTTTTAGAAGTTTGTTTGAGTGAATATAAGATAATAGATTTCATTAATGTTCAATGTCTGTTTGACAATTTAAGTATATTTATTGGAACAAAATTTTCACATTATTTGTAAAATATTTTCTTTTATTATTGAATATATCCAAAAAGTTGAAAATTAATATCTTAATTATTGAGATTTATTTAACTCTTCAGTTCTTTAAAATATGAATAATATAATGAAAGATGTAATCCAACTAAGATAGTTTACATTTAATATCAATATAAAGTTATCATAGGAGTCGTTCCCTCTCTCTTAAATGCATTTTCATCCCTAAAAATATTTCTTTAATATATTTTAATATTTCAAACATTCATATGTAACTCCTTTCAACCACATTATAGGTATATATATAACTTACTTTTGTAGATTTCTTCATTATAGATAACAATACATATTTTTTATCTTTTAATTTAATTATGATAATAAAGAAATGACATTAAATAGAAATGTGCATTGTAGGTTATGATAATTTTTTAATATAACATGAGTTTTTTTATCATGTAAACTATAATATAAGGATGGAAGTTGAATTGTGATTTTACCAAAAATTTAAAACTCTTTGTAAAAGTGAATATTTTATCATTTGTAATTTTAAATAATAGAAAGATATATTACATTACAAGAAAATCATTAAATAAAAACCAATTTTAAATATCAAAAATAATTAGTTATTATATTAATTAAATTAAAGATTATTTTAGAAACTAAAAAAATTTTTATTTCTAAATTAGTTTCTATTATTATTAAATAATTTCTAAATTGGTATCTAATTAACTACCAAGGTTTAAACTACCAATTATTTAGATTGTAAATTTTGATTTTAGAATATTTATCATTCTTAAGAATTTATTGAATGAATTTCTCTCTCAACATTTAAGAAAAAAAAATGAAAATGAACTTCTACTCTTAACTTTATGCACAAATTCAACATAAAAATTTAGATAAATTATATGAAAGATTTTTTAATAATTTATTTAGCTTATAAAGAAATTAATTTTTATTTTTCTCTTATAAAAGTATTTATAGAGATGTTGGTTTAAATAGATAGTAAATCTTATATATAAAGAAATTCATGAACTTTTGTTACATAAAGAGATAAAGTTGTGATATAGTGAAACTACTAGATTCATATTTTTGGTTATTTTTCATTTGTGTTGTTGTTTTGGGGTTTATCCATAACTGTGGTCCTCATTGTTGCTTTGTGTGGATAACAAACCAAAAAATTCACTCTTACAATTGCCATCAACTTATCATAATAAATCTCCTTTGACTAATAACTTAGAAAGACATAATTGACTTCTTAAAGTTTTTACACTTAAATATTTAATACTTTTAGTAAAATTGATTTAACAACTGCAACAAGCTTATCCAAGTGTATCTCGTGGCTTCTAATCGATGAACCTTGTTCTTTCTCATCACATGGTGTTTTCTTTCTCTAACTCCATAGTTTATTTTATACAATTTTTATAATTATTCTTAACTTTAAAATTATCTTTCAAATTATAAAATTAGAAAGATATTTTATGAATTAGAAATACCTCTAAACTTTACTATTCAAAAATAACTTTATATTTTAAATTATGGAGTTTAAAAAATATTTTTAATCCAAAAAATATTTTCTAAATTTTATAATTTAAAATATAAATTCATTAGGAATAATTTAGATTTTTCACGAAAAAAAAAAATGTGGAGTCGCATAAAGAAAACGTGCATCACATGCTAAAGTTACAACATTAGGAACTAACAAATGCCACAAAATTTAGACAATATCCTGAGCATATTTTTATACTTTGATTATAATTTAGTTTTATTTTGATAATTTGTAACAATACTGTGTCAAACCAATGTAAAACTTTCATGTTTATTGCAAAACAATATTAAAAGATTTAAAGGCGTGTTAATAACAGATTTCTAGGTAGTTTTTTTGGAACATAATCTTCTTAATCAGTTACAATTTCTTAAAATTTACAAAATTATAAGAAATTATAAGGACACAATTTGTGATTTTTAATAAATTTGGTCCAAAATGTGTGATAAAGAGTGTATTTGTAAGGCTTCTCAAAGAGTTAAGTTAGTGTAGGCAAGTTTTGTTATAATATTTATTGTGTCATAACTTTTTTCAAATAAAACTCTAAAAATTCTATGGTAATTTTTTTTTTTTTTTAACTTGGCATGAAATGTAGTAGAAGAGGGAAAGTTGAAGAAAACAACTGGCATGCATGGAAATTTATCCCAATGTTGGTGGAAGAGGCAACAAAGGATGACATTCACATATGCTGTCTGTAGTACTGTGTGAGGGGAGCCACTGTGGGGATTTGTTTTTCTTTCTGCATTAATTTCATTCAACCATTGCCAATAAGCAATCAAGATAAGACTCAGACATGTCAAAATTCTTGTTTCCATTCTAAGTTCAAGGCATTCACCATATGACTTCACATGGTCTATTTGCACAAGTTTGAAAATTTTAGAAAGAATAAACATTCCATATCATCTTCAAGCTATTACTTTTTTTAGCAGTTCCCAGAGTAAGAATATTGTTTAAATAATCTCTGAAGTACTATTGAAATTTGGTACTTTAGTTTCTCTATTAATGCATAGTTTAGGTACCAACAATCAACACTTTCGGTTACATAATATTCCTCAGCTGAATCTTTTATTGTGATCAACTGCACAAGGGTAGATGTCATGGACCACAGCAAAAGCCAGAACTAAAGAGACAACAAAGAAATTGTCTTTAGTGAACCAACCCTGAACCAAAAAAGATAATGAACAGCATGAGTTCTTTTTTTTTCAAATGAGTTTACTCGAGCACTGCCTTTGAATTTTAAATCAGCTACAACTGGTTTCTGGATATATGTTAAACTTGTTCTATTTTGACTGTTGTGTAATGAGCACCATGTTCATAAAATAAGAGAATAAGACAAACTCCTTTCTTAGTACTTTTAGAAGAAAAAAATATATAAAGAACATATAATGTAAACTTTCCCATAACCTGTGCACAAATTAATTTATAAAAATTCTCATAATTTTTCTAAACTTTTAGGTTATGCATAAATCAATTAGAAGTGTTCATTAAAAAGCTTCCCAAAAAAAACTCTAAGTGGAAGTGATGTAAGGCAATGCAAAAACTAATTTGACTGGCTCCTAGAATAAGCATTTAAAAGGGCAAAGGAGTGAATTATTGGGTGGTACGGTAAGTGATTATCTAAGAGTTTTACTTACCAAGACCAAGAAGAGTCTAAATGTTCAAAACATGCAAGCAATTTCTCCACTTCAAAAAGTAATTTTGATAAAGAAATTTACAGTATTGTCAGGCACCTAGATCAATGATGCTATAACTTTCTTAACCACAGATACTGCTTCAAGTAGGGTGTAGCATGGTAACTTCATCTATTTACTATATTTATATGGACATGGCGTAGCGTAACTGGTATCAAACTGTGCAGAGCGTATGAGTCAGAGACTGAAAGCAGAACCTTCTTCCCTCTGAAATCCCCATACGGTATCACTGGTTCAATCTCAATAAATATTGGAGGTGAAAAAACTTTGTTCCTTCACCCTGTAATTCTACATCTCCTAATAAACTTATTAGAGATATTTACGTGTCTACTCCACAAACTTCGAACCTCTGGGAAACTAATTTCAAGCCATGGCTTTGCAGGGCCACTGAAATGAATAATAGGCGCAGCTTCCAATTTCTTTTTGCTAATTTCCGCTGATTGATGGCGATAACCTAAATCAGACACAATCATTGATGAATTTATAGGATGCACTTGACCCTCAAATGCAATCAAGGCAGGTGGAAGCACTCCTGGATTCCACATTGTCGTCCCAGACTCAAGGTTCTGTGAGATCAGATAAATATAGATGTTTATTGGTATGATGACTATACTGAAGCATAAAATTATCCATACACATTTACAAAGAGATAAGAATAAGAAATGAATTGAGTTTTTCTCATAAGCTAATATCAATTCTATATGTTTTAGCTTTGGAAAAAGTTAAATGGGCTATAAGTTAAATGCATAAGTTGACTTTAACTTTATGAGAGAAGCTCAATTTATCTTATCTTCTTAGTTCTTTTCTTACATGTGCTAGCTTATTAAAAACTTTATATAAATAGGACCTAAGTATACCCTGCATTCTTTTTGTTGATTGCGTGACATAAAGTGCAGAATTATCTCTACTGTATGGCTTCAAAGGATAACGCAGTTTTAACTTATAAGCGATGCTAGACATGTATGCAGAATATAATGCAGTACTTTGATTTAAATATTGCTTAACATAATACAAAAGAATAAACATTTACGAACATCTCAAATCACTCATGTTCTTCATCAAGAAAGATACACTTTGATGAAAAATATGAAAATTTAAGCCGTGTCTTGCTAGTTTAATATTAATGCATGTGGAAACTTAACAAAATGCATTGAATAGAATATATGTACAGGCTTCATTTAGCACATTATGTCAACGCAAACTTACAAGTTTCAACCATTGATGGTAGGTCTCCGTTATGTTTGTTCTCCTCCAAGCTTCAAGATCAAATATATTTATGCCATAGAGCCATGCACACTGATCACCGTCGAATTTTGATGATACGAGAGGATGTGAAAAGTTCAAGTAGTTCATGTATTTACTTCCAGGGCAGCAGCTGTCTCCACACCATGACTTGAATACAGAACCAATGACTTTTCCATTAAGATCTAGTTCCCACAAAGAAGATATGTCATGTTGGATTACAACATCGTCATCCAAGAATACTATCCTTTTGAGATCTGGAAACAGCTGTTGTGGTTCACAAAAATTAGATGATGAAACAATCATCGCCAAGCATTTAGACCTTTTATCAGTTATTACTCAATCAGAGGGCTACCAAAAATAATTAATTACCTCAGGCGTATACATGCGGAGTTGATTCATCAAGGATAGGCTGCTGGGACTTAAAGCCTCCAAATATCTGCTATGTTCTTGAGTATAGTGGAGGTCCTTTTCCTTGTTATAGTATTGCTTCCAAATTAAGTGATTAGTTCCCAGCATCTCTTTAACACCAGCATTCACTTCTTCGGACCAGTCGTATTGGTGCAATCCCCTAACTTCCACAACTGCTGATTTAATAGAATTGGTGGCAAACCAAGCATGCATGGGGGCATAAGTTTTTTTGTCAGTGACAATGTGAAAAATTAACTTTTCAGGGTTGATTGAACTTTCAACAGTAGAGGTTACAACAACAGATGCAGCAAGGATATTGTCAGTTAGGAGACCTAGGTGGTGAAAGGTGGGATCAACAAGGCGAGATACAAATTCAGGAGGGGGTAGACGAGATCTGGCCTTAGCATTTACAGCGTATTCTTCGGCCAACTTTAGACAAAGACAATGTAGACTTTTGGGAACACCATGAGAAGCTAGATGCCAATATACTGACTCCTGTTGTCTTGCTAGCTGCACCCTGCGTTCCAACTGTGATAGCTGAATATGAACAGAAGAAATTGCATATCTTTTTAGAGGATTAAAACTTCACAATTGCATTTGCTGAATTGAACATTTGTAGCTGACAAGAACCTATGCTTCATTGGTAAACAATTCAATGATGCAACCCATGTACAAAGAGACTTGGACTATGATGCTACCCTCACCCACATTCCTCCTTACTTTAGAATTCATCAAGTTAAAAGAATGCATGTATCATGATACCCGAGGAAGCCCTCCAACTAAAGGTCGTTTTTCGAAAGCCTCCAGCAATTCAAAACTCAAGACAACTCAACTTCCAAAACTTTCCACGTTGTTGAACGTAGTGTTAAATTATCTCCCTGTCCAAGTGCAGAAATCCCCTGGTAAAGAGGTAATAATATGCACGGTTTGATAAGTTGAAGATGAGTTAATTGTGTTTTGAACCCCATGAGTCTCCGAAATTGACCTGTAGTTAAAGGTGATCTTGCACCTTAGCCTACATTTTATCTGGGCCACTTTTAGAGCCTTTGAGCAACTGCCATGAATATATAAAATTAAAAATGGAATATGAATAATCAATCCTTTAAGCTTCAATTCAACGTAGTAAATTTCACGTTATGTTAACTTTTTTATTCCTTGTTCCTGATCCGTAGACCATGTTCTCTATAGCCACACAATTGAAATATTATATGCCACACAAAGTCTAGTTGTGCAAGTTGTATCAATTTCCTTTCTTTTTGCTGTCTTTTGTTTGATTTTGCGAGTGTCTTTTGCTGCACGACTATTGTATGTTACTATGTTTATAAGCTAGTTGCATTGACTTCTCCTGATTTTCACACCTAAAATGTGCACGTCAGGACAGGCATTTACTATATATGGCGCATGATTGTAAGTCAACATCAGAATGAAAGAGAAAAGGAATCACGAGGAAAACGAAAGATCAACATCATCTTCATAAAGAGTAACTAGAAAAGGCAAAGGCAGTAAAAAGTTTTATATACCACGGATTTGGTCTTGAAGGCAAAAGCCTTAAGATCTTGGTTTGAAGTCATCTCTTTCACAAGTTCATTGAATGACCCTGCTCCCTCGTTAACATTACCATCATTTGCCTCTATTAGCGCTCTTGTCAGCTCATCTCTGAGTTCCTTCAAGGACATGCAGTACCATAGTAAAAAAACAGATCACAAATTATCATTTTTTTCCTAAAAAATTTAAAACGGTGGTCAGAGTCTATAGTAGAGGCCGCGTTGACGATTACAGGGTAGCGCAAACCAAAGTTATATGGAAATAATACTAGTTTAAAAATTGTTTGCTTTAAATATAAATGAAATTTAGTTATAAATTTATATTAAAACGTGTGTTCCAATAAAAAAATTTGATCTCATGTTTTCTCAAACAGTCAGTTTGACGATTCCATAAAAGAACAGAGACCATAAAGACCTTGGAAGCAGTGAAAAAAGTTGTGAAACTAGCAACTAGGAGAAACCAAAAAAGGTAGAAGGGGAAGAAATCATTGCTCTACAAGTGGCATGGTCATGCTTGTTGCCCCACTGATATCGGGAAAGCAACTTGTCGAAGTACGACAATGAACTACCCACTCACAGCAGTATATGATGAAGGTGGATTTTTCTTTTCTTTTTCTTATTTTTTGTTTACAAGGAAAAACAAGTTTTATCGTGATGTACTCTTCTTAATTTAGATCTATTTCAGTTACGAGTTGATAATCATGGATCTTTCGAAGAAGTAATGGCCACTAACTATCAAACAATTCGAATAATACAATGTCAATTTTTTAACTTGTTTACTTATGAACCTTTTAAATAACATAATAATGTATTTTGTATTTTCATAAACTGATTTGAATTTTAATTAAGTTGTACATGTAAGAAAGTCAATCCTGTTTTTTAATAAGGTAAACAGATGACTAATCCAATCCAAGAAATAACAAAAGACTGAGGGTAAATTAAACGTTATAGGGAACAAATCAGAAAATGTAACCCAAAAAATGATCGATTTAGAATTGGTTTTCGTCGATGATATATATATATTCTTCAGCTTTTACTTTGTCTTTTTGCTACCTATCTGACAAACGATGTTAACCACATGAAGTGGAGATTTCAAAATCGGAAATATATGTCACAGAATCATGGCAAGCGAATGAAAAGGAAACAACAAAGTATCTCACACAGCATAATGTATAATGTATGGATATGATCCATTCTAAAGTGTCTAATGTTGTCAAAACAGCGTATTAGGGGGGTGTCTCAGTGGGTGACAGATAGACAAACCCCCTTAAATTTATACTTCTTTATGGAATAACTCATCGCACTCCATATTTAATTGTAAATAACCATTCAATCATAAATCGCCCTGTACAGTAAGATTATTGAGTTTTTGAAATAATTATTTTAAAGTTATATTAAGAATAACTTTAATCGATTTTCAGTAAAAAAATATTTACAGTCACCGACAGAAAGAACATTAAACTCTAATATTATTTCTAAATTTTACAAAAAAGAACCCAAGACACTTGGCAATAGATTTTTAAAATGATATTTTTTAGTGATAAAGTAATAAAATAAAGTACAGCGTAAACTAGAGCCTAGAGGTTAATAAGGTAATGCAACCAAAATTAAGTGGCATGATTTTTAGGTTTTATTTGTTTTTAAATGCTGGATTTGTCTCCAAACCTAAATGCTGACCATTATAGTTGTTGAGTGATTATTATTCAAACTTCCCAAGAGAATAACAATACTTTAAGTTTATCAAAATTAGATAAAGATACTGTTATTTTGTTAATATGTGGACGTTCTTTACTAGTTGCACTTTTTAATATATAAATTAATTATGCATGGATACTTTTTTCAGATCAGATCCGACTGTAGCCACTATATTTGAAAAAGGTATTTGACTTTTTTTCTTAGCCTAAAAAGGTTTGATGTTTTAGTTTACAGAGAAAAATCATTTTGACGAATTTGAAGATAAGAAACCTACTTGACCATGCACTAGGTAAAATGATAAAAAGTATTAGTATGCCTAAGAGCTGTGGTTGGACTCTTTCCTTGTCAAAAATGTGTATTATTAAACATGATTTTACTTCAAATAATATTAAAAATCCTGATTTCAATAAATTTATTTTTCCAATTAAGTGGAGTTAATTACGGGTTCAAGTAAATAATAGAATTGACTAATTACTTTTTGAAGGGGAAATAAAAATATTTAAAAGTTGTTAAAATAGAAAGCATACAAGGGTAATTTGGTAAATAAAATACTTACCAGTGACGTGTCAACCCCACTGAAAAACCTCCACCCAGCACATTCTGCAACAATCATTTTCACCCATATACTCTCATTATCATTTATGAAAATGAAAAACAGTAAATAAAACTCTTCAAAAATAAATTCCCTGCCTTCAATAAGCTTCTACAAGGAAATTTTCAATTTTTCAAAAAAGAGAGAATTTCTAATAGAAGAACTCCACCCAAAAGTGATAATTTCAATTACATATTGTTTCAAAATACATGTAAGGATATATTTGTCAATTTCAATAAATCAAATTACCAATACAATGCATGTAAAATTAATTTAATATTATTTTCATTTACTTATTTTGAAAAGATACTTACATTATCTTACAATATTATCCCTTTTTCTATATTTCAAGTTTCAAATCATGTTTCATCGAAATGTATATTCACACAAAAAGTAAAATTAAATTTTCAACAGTTTTTGTTATATTTATATAAAAAAAGAAATTGTAAGATATGTTAATTTTCAAACCCTAAATCCTATTGTTGAACTTAAAAAAAGATAAGAAGGGGTAAAAAAAAATTAAATAAAAATAACAATCCTAACCTCGTTCTTAGATTTAATTTAACTACTATCCCTCTTAGTTAAATTAAACATTCAGATAAAATTAATAAAATTTAATTAAACAAAACTAACATTATAATTATGAGTAATAATAGGCAATTTTTAAAAAGCAATAATATCTTTACAGTTTTCAATAATTTAAATATACTTAAGAAAAAGTATACTTTTAATTGATTAAAAGTATCATAAATTTATTTTTAAAACAATTATTATAGATTCCAACAACCATAATACAAAAATATATAATATTCAATAAAGAAAAATAAAAGACCTAAAAAATCTTATATTTATCTCCTTACATACTTTAATTAGGAAATCAATTATTTAAAATTTGTAGTAAAACGAAATATAAGTTTGACAAAATCTAAAGTTATTTATATATAGTTATTGATTTCTAATTAATCAATATTATTATCCATTATTTGCTAAAGTAGAAAAAAATCCAAAAAATTTATGCGTCACTAGAGTATATTGATTAAAGAGCTTAGCTTTTATGTTCCATTAGGAAAATAAATAAAAAAAATATTATTTACATAAATTTTACAATAACTACGGTATAATAAACCAGTAATTTTTCGTAAATTAGTGTATATACGAAGTAAAAAGCTTATCTTATATGCTCGCTCCTGAAATCATAAAGATTTGCATAATTTTTTTAAAGTAATTACAGTAAAAGCCAATAATTCTTTTTTAAAAATTGTGAGTGGACGAGAATGCGCACACACTATTTTTAATTAAATTATTTTAAAATTATAAACGGTGTTTAGAAAAAGCAATTATTTCTTCAAATAAAATAATTAAAAATTGACATGTTCTTTTACAGAGTGTAGGAAAAGTATCAGAAGTAAGTAACTGAAGTGAGTGAGTAAGAGACTGTGAAACTGTGAGAGTAAGCAAAAGGAAGAAACAAAAGAAGAAAGTGAAAAGGCGAGGGAATAGATTACCCAATGAGGAACACGCCGCAGCAGATTCCAGCATCAAGATCGCGATCCTCACGAACAGAAACGGCAGCACGATCCCGAGCACCAACACCACCGGAAACACCGTCCGAACCGAAATCCGGCGACCGGAGCCAGCGCCGGTCCCTGCCGTCGTCGTCTTCGCCGATCCTTTTCCGTCCTCGTTAGATATCGTCACTCTCCTTATCCCCTTCGTAGATATGTAGAACTTCATCTCCGCGCTTCCATGAATCAATCCAACTCCTCTCTCTGGCGCGCGGATCGCCGATTCAGCACGAGATCTGAAGCTTCATTACTTCACTCTAGGAGAGAGAGTGTTCCTGTTCGTGCTAGAGAAAGTGTGTGAGAGAGAGAGAAATTGCAGTTGTAGACTAAGAGAAAGAGTTCACGGGTTCGGAATTTTCTCTGTTTCTTTTTCTTTTGGATTTTCTTACGACAATTTTCCGAGAAAGAAGAACTAGAAAAGAAAATGATTTTTTTTTTTGTGATAATAAAAAAAGATATAAAAGGGTTTTGTTTTTGGAGAGAGAATGTCGAATAACGCGTTTGATGCCGCGGGAAATTATTAGATTGCAAGAACTACGGTGGATATTTATAAAAGGGGTGAGTGTGTAGTTACGATGTTGCCCTTGTTTTGTGGGGTTATTTACGGTTTTGACATTAACTCGTTATCTCGCCGACACCTGCGTGACGTGGCGTGTTGGGACACCAATGTGTAATTGTGGTCGCTTCAGTTGTGGAGCATCTTGAGTTTTCTCAGGCACAAAAGGTATTAATTTAATATGAATTTTAAATAATTTTTAAATTGAATAATTTTTTTATATGAGTATTTCTACAATTTTAACTAACTTATATTCATAGTAAAATAAAATAAAAATTATTGATAAAAAGTCTCCTAAAACATATTGTTGAAGATATTCTAAGTTAATTATGAAAAGAATACATCATTTATCCTTTTTAAATCAATTTTGTAAATATTATTTTGAAACTAGATTTTAATTTTGGTAAATTTCTAATTCTCTGTCCACAATTTTAGTTCTTTTTAATATTTTTTAGTTCTGGTATTTTAGAATGCCTATAATCTTTTATTTCATTCTTAATTTTTCTGTAATTTTATTTCTCATGTTTTTGCTAAATTGAACTCTAGACCTCGCAAAATTATTTTACAGTATTTTAAGAAAATAATTAATTAAAATATAAAAAAGTGTAAAATTAAGGATTGATTGTAAATTGTAAATAATTAAACCCAAAATCCTAAAAAATAGAATAGGACGACTAAAATTAAGATAAACAATAGAAAGACTAGTTCGTAGATGAAAACTAAAAAGATAATTAAATTGTAATTTAGTTTATTTTTAATAATTATAAGAATGAAATTTAAAAATCATAAGTATTAGTAAATTATTATTAAAAATGATAAATAATTTAATTATTTATAATACATTATTTAAATAAATAAAATGTAGATATACAGTGAAATAAAATATTAAAAATTATATAAATTATAATAATTAATTATTTATTTTAACTTTAAACATCTTACTATTATATGAAAAAATATTATTAAAAAAAAACAGGTAAGAGAAAAGTAGATCAAAACTTATATATATAAAAAATTATAAATATAAATTAATCAGACCATAGATTTTTAACTTTTTTAAGAAAGAACCAGAAAGAAATAATAGATAATTTATTCTAATTTATTTTTCTTATATATACAACATTTTTTCATATATTTAAAGTTATATTAGTTATTTCTTATTAATATTTTTCTCATTTCTAATGAGTCTTTAAATAATAGGCTCAAAATTTTGTTCTTTATTACCAAATATTTTTAAATACAAATTTTTTTCCACTAATTTAATTAGAAATTCATCATAAATATATTTTTTTATTTTTTATTTATTGTGAATCTCCACCAACTAATTACTACTACCTTCGTTTCAAAATAACTGCAGTTTTAACTATTTACAAAATTTTCAAAATAACTTAAATATACTCACTTTCCGGTGAAACATTAATTTGTTTTTTCTTCCTAATATGTCCTCAAATCAATTATTTATCTTTCTTATTCAAAATAAATATTTATGAAAACAACTGAGATTATTTAATAAAATTATTTTAAAAAGTTGGATATTTATTGTTGTTCCTAATAATATGTGTATACGAAACACATAACAACCGATCATTTTTATATGTTAATATAAGTGTGAGATATTATTTATAAGTGATAATTAAATTTAATATATGAGAAGCTTTAGTAAATTAATAATATATTGAACTAAAAATAATTAGAATAAACCCAAAGCAAGGGTGAGAGTGAGCTTAGATTCATGAAATTACAAATAGAAAATATTAAGATTACCTTACTTTGTTTTAATCAAGTACATCTACTTTCTCTTTTTTTACAATATTTTTCAAACCCTAGTGCTCTTCTAAACATAGAACTATTTTTATCTTCTTCTTTTTCTCTTTTTCTGCTCTTCAATATTTGAGGTAACTATGAGATGACATAGGGTCTTCATCTTGAGCTATTTCCTTAGGTAAATTCATATTATCTTTAATTCATCATATTTTCACCTTTCTTTTCTTTTAAAGTAGACATGCATGTAGTATAGGGTACTTTGGTGTCATTCTCATGAAGGTTTGCTGCATAATTCTACAATAATAGGCGCAATTCAAAAACTTATGATATTCATGGTTGAAATTATTGTTTATGTTGTTTGCGTTATTGTGCAGGTATTGATATTTTGTAAAGGGTTGTGACAATCATAAAGTGTCTCGGTTAATTTAAAAATTTTATTTGTCAATAAAAAAAATAGACATGCATGTTAGGTTTTTTAGAATCGAAGGTTTTTCAAGTTGGAATTTAATAGTGGATGATGTTTGAATTTTAGGACTCTTATCTTTAAAATAATCTAAAAGTTCATTGGGTACTTACTAAATTTTTTCATAACATAAATTCCTTGGTCTTGCTACTTGTGGAGGTATTTTTCGTGGGAGTATGAGAGAATTTATTGGTGTTTTCTCTGCGTTTTTTAATGTTCAAACTACTATTGTTGCTAAGTTTTGTGGCGTTATACATGCTTTGGAGGAAGCTCAAAAGATGGGGCTTACTAATGTCTGGCTTGAATGTGATTCTTCCTTGGTTTGTGGTGCGTTCACTGTTAGGACTAATGTTCCTTGGATGATTCGTAATCGATGGAATACTTGTCTTAATTTCTGTGGGAAAATCAGGTTTAAGGTTTCTCATATTTTTCATGAAAGGAATGCATATGCTGATAAGTTGGCTAATTTAGGATTTATTCATAAAGAACATTTCATTGGTATAATAGGCTTCCCTCTAGTCTGTTCTTATAATTCTTTATGAATAGGTATAGTCTACCTATGGATCGTTTTTGTTAACATATGGGTTTTGGTCTAGTCCCTCCATATTTTTGTACTTTTTTTTTAATAATACTTTTTTTATGTAATGGCAGATTATTGTTGTTACTTGAAGTGTCAGCCTAGTTGAGATGTCAAGTTACATAGTGATGCCTACCATGAAAGCTTTTATAAAAAATAAAAAAAAAATTCCTTAAAGCATTGGCAAAATTAATGGTAAAGGAAGATACATCTATGTAACTTTGGAATTGAGTTCTACAAATGTATCTTTGAAATATAGAATTTTTGGTTTTTTGTGTGTGATCAAGATAGAATACAAATTATATTTTCGAGAATTGTTTTCTTAGAATGATTTATAGTAAACATATATATTGATTTTTAAGGTTGTACTGAATGAATTATAGTGTTCAATATTGATTCATGGTTGCATGGAGTTAATTATAAATTTTTAAAACTAAATAAGGTTGATCTTGATGCTAATTTTATTGAAAAGGGTGAATTATAATAGTGTTCATTGATTTAAGATTTTTAATTCAAAACCATGAGTTGAATGGTTTCAATGTATTGTAAAATAGAAGGGTGAATTGGTTAGTTTGAAAGGAATTATGATAATTTATTAGCCATTGAAACTTTTGAAGTTTGATTTTATAATAGTTTTATTATATTGGCTTTCTTATAATGTTGATAAAGGAGGAGTTTTATGAAGGGTTATGAGCATCTAGGTTGTTACTTGAAACTTGTTAGAGGAATTAGAATTATAAACAATTATATTACTATGCTATAATCCTTATATTAATTGTATATAATGTAGATTTATATTTAATTATATTCTTAACTCAAATGAATTATAGTCTAATATTTATGTAAAACTTAAATAGGAAAAATAATAGAAATAACTAAAAGAAACAGTAAAAATATTGCATGTTTAAATAGTTATCTTATAATTCTTTATTAAAATGATAAACTTACTTAAACAAAATATTATTAATTTATCACAAATAAAAAAAAATTTAATAAATAAATAAATAAAATCAAAGTTATCTTATATAATACTTAAGATTTTATTTCAACTAAGCATTATTGTTTTCACATTAATTAACATGTTGATTTATATAAACAATAACAGTAACATGTCATGTCAATGTTGTACATCCATATCCATAATTTTCATTATTGTCTTGCCCGATTGCAACTTATATAGTTTGTTGTTGGAGAATGAAATTGAAATATTTTAAAGACATGGGGTCAGTGTTCGATAAGTTAAAAAAATCAAAATTATTTTCTGAATGTGCAATTCCTATAAAAACTAACACTAATTAACGTCAAAAAAAAAATATATATATATATATATATATATATATAATTGATATTTAATAGTCATTTATGATAAATTACTAGTTATAAATATTTGTTGCGTTAAACGTAAAATTGAGAGGGCTTGTTAATTGTTAATAAGATTAAACATTTTTTTTTCTTTTACATAAAAATTAAATTTTAGATCACCTAAAAACTATTGAAATTATTCTTAAAAAGAGATATTATAATTTTTTTTTTACATGATAAAGAAATTTTTAGTGCGATATATTATAATATTATAATGCTCAATAATAATGATGAGTCATTATTCACGTAAATATCAAAGTTGAGACTAAAATTAATTTTTTTTATATAAAATAATTTTTTATATAAAAATTTTTAAAAATAGATTATAATAAAAAATAATTTTAATTTTTTTTATATAAAATAATTATTTTACATAAAAAAAATAAAGTTAAAATTAATTTTAGTCTTGAGATAATGATTCATCAGTAATATGAACATTATAATATATTGCATATTGGAAGTACATTTGCAACGTAAAACAAAAATTAATATATTTAATGTTAATGACTCATTTTAATAATTTTTATATTACAAGAATTCAAGAGGTGTAAAGTTTCAATTAGAAATAAAAACCAAATTTATGTGATAATACTGGCATGAAAAACATATTTAAATGTTTTAATATTGCATTTTAAAAAGTGTCACTCATCGTTGTACAAAGTTGGTTAATATTGTACTTACCTAACTTGTTTGTCTAGACCTGAAATCGGGCTAACTTTGCTCAACAAGGATTTGTTTGACTAAACTCAACTTAACTTGGTCCCGAGCCGACTTGACTCGATTTAGGATTGAGTTGGAATTTAGCTCGAGTTAACTCTAACTCAACTCAACTTGGACTCACGCTTAATCGGTTCCACTCAGCTTGACTTGAGCTTAGGCTGATTCTAACTCGACCCATCCTAGGCCTAGACTGAGTCGATTTGACTTGGGTCTGGGCCAAATTGACTTGACCTAGGCTTGGACTGATCCAACTTATTTGGAACCTGAGTTGACTCAGTTCAACCTGGGTCCTAGCTGGACTTGAGCCCAGGCTGACTTTGACTAGCCTCGAACTCGACCAATTGGACTCGACCGAGTTAACTCAATGTGTGTTCAAGACAAATCAACTTGACTTGGACATGGGTCGACTAGATTTGACCTGAACCTAGGTTAACTCAACTTGACCTGTATCCAGCTGAATTGACTCAACCTTCTCTTAGGTCGACTTGACTCAATCTGTGCCTAAGCCTACTCAACTCGACCTGAGTTCGAGACGGTGCTACCTTACTTGGGTCTAACTCAACCTCCTATTTCATAACTTGAAACAGCTTACTCGACTCAACTCGTGGCCGAAACTACCTTACTTGGGTCTAATTCTATCTACTATTTCATAACTTGAAATGACCGAGACACACCTTGTTTTGAATTTTTAAAATCTAAAATTTATCCAATCTATATCTAATCCAAATCTAGTTAAATGAATTGAATTTGGATTTGAGATAGATCTATTTAAATAGACTTAAAATAATATGGATTTGGATAATTATCAACACCTTTAATAAACAAATACAAATTAACAAAATGTTAAATAAATTAATAATCTCATAAAAAAATTAAAATGAATAAAGTAAAATAAATAAATATTATGTCTATGGTAATTTCGCATGAATGAAAGAGTCAACACTGTAAAGAAGAAAGGGAAAACAATGGTGACGTCATGTGATGAGATTATTTCATGTGGTGAAATTTCATGTCATGTGACTTTTTTGTGAAGGTGGTCCATTGCGATGGGGGGTTGAACATAGAGACATAACATTGAAGATGAAACGATGCTATAAGACAAAAATAACAGAAGAAACATGTCATATGTCGATACTACATCAATCAACATGAATCAATGTTGTATGTGTCCATTTTACCACATAATATACGGATATAGAAAATTATACTGTAGATTGACTTTCTTACTAATTTAACATAATTTACTTACTTTTTTATGTTTAATTATGATATATATATATATATATATATATATATATATATATATATATAATTTTGGAGTGAGGAACTTGTATGTTCAAAATCAAATTTTTATGGTCATGATTTAATATATTATCTTTACAATAAGAAACTATATTTTTAAAACAAATGTAAGACAATATACATAATTTTGAAGAAAAATATTAAATAATATTTATGATTATAAAAACATTTAACTTAAGCATATTTATCTAAGTTATAAATATAGTTAATCTAATAAACTCTTTTAATCATGTTTTGTCAGACGCCTTAAATATTTTTATAAGTAATTCAAAATAAGATTTTAAATTATTTTTAGTTTAACATAAATTGTATTTATATTTTTGTTAACAGACAGAATATTATTTGTTTAATTTTTAAAAGTAAGGAATAGCAAAATATTTTATACATTCTTGATATGTATTAAAATTGAAGATTTTTTATATGTATGAATATTTTTATACATAATTTTTAGATGGTTAATTCATTTTATTAAAATTAAATATTAAATTTTTTAAATGATTATTTCAAACCCGATATATAAATATATATATATATATATATATATATATATATATTACAGATTAATTGCGTCAACTTATCACGAGGTTTGGTGACTCTTTGTCTCGAATTTTCTACCCCAGAGTATTATTTTTTTACTTCCATTTCTTTTAAAAAGAAAAATAAATTAAGTATAATTTTCAAAATAAAATATGCCTTTTTAATAAAATAATATTTAGAGAGGAAAAGCTTTATGTAATCTAAATAAAAACTAATCAATTGTAGATAATGAAGTTGCATTAACATTAACATTTGATAGTTCATTTAAATTAACATTTGGAAATGTGGAAATTGGATCATCCGGAGTTTAGAATTGAACTACATCTTGGAATAAAGTAATGTATATTTTTGAAATATAAAGATATTTTTGCTTACATGAAAAAAAAAATACTTTTATGGTTTGAGATTTATTCAGTTAGATTTAATGACAAAATGTTGACGAGTAAATTTTGTAAGAATTGATTTTATTCATTTAGAAAGTATGATTTTAAATGATAAAAGTTAAACTTTTAAGTTATTTTAAAAATATGAATTAGAATTTTAAATATGTAATTATTTATTTTAAAGAATATTTAATGTTTTTAAGCTTCTATATTTAAATTTTCTTTATCTTTTCTCTAATCTTTTGAAATTATTTTTTATCGTTTTTCTAACTGATCTTTCTAATTAGAAGGGTAACTCATCTAGATTTTTTTTTTTCTTATTAAAATTTGGTTTGAAGTAAGTTTATTCTTTATTTTAAATATTTTCTACTTCTTTTTCTTGTTTTATCTTTAAGTATCTCAGGTTTTATTTGTCCAATTAGTTGAGAATATTATTCTCTTTAGTCTAATTTCTAATCAATATTTTGATTAGTTTGGTGGTGTAGCTTAGGATGGAGGTTTTCTTCATCTCATCTTATAGTTGTTGTTTGGGAAACAAGCAATTATCATAACATTATGAGTTAATGTTAGATATTATTTTAAGAATATTAAGTTAAAGGATTTAATGAGATTCCAAGTTTTAAGGATACAATGAGTAAGATAAACAAAGATATCGTGTGATAATTTTGAACTTATATGCTATGCAAATCACATAAATACAATGAATATATGCAAAACCTAAATCAAACTCTTCTTATATCTATATCATGATTCTTTGCTAACACTTTATATATATTATTGTGGAAAGTCAGAAAATGTAATAATAAAAAAAATGGAAATTGAAGTGAGTAGAAGAGTGTGTGTGATGCTGAGGTTACTGGATGGTTGCATCAGTGAGCACATAGGAGGAAGAAGTGGGACTGAATCCTGTGTTGGGGTGATGGAAACATGATTCTGAAGGGTTCCAATGCCATATCCAATTTCTGCATCATCATTAGCTGTAAAGGGCCACCCCATGTTTTCTTCTTCTTATCCACACAAACACACACATTTATATGAAATATTCTAAGGTGTGTTTGGTTTGATTCAATCATGCATGTTTTTTTTTATTCACCCATTCACTGTGCATGGATCTTCCAATCCATATGGTCGGGAATCTAATTTCACAATAGTTATATTTTTTATGTTTTGTATTCCTTAGTTACTATGTTTTGTTTCCAATAATTTTCTTATTAAATAAAACAATCTCCATCTAAAGAAATAGTTTAATGCATCTTCTTTGTTAATACAACATATTTTTCATTCATCCAAAGGCGTATTTAGAAACCTGCATGTTGCCAAGTGAAATCCAACTTAAAAATAAAATTTTGAGTTTAGATTTTGTGGTAAGAAAAGAATATTATAAGAAGAAAGTCTCACTAAATATGGTTGAACCAATTTTTCATAATATTTAGCACTAATATCTGGTAGGAAACCTGAGTTAATGTTTAATTAAGGCGTGATAATTGGGTTGATTAAAATTTCAAAGAAAATTGGTTATAATATTCTTTCCACCATTTCAAAATTACTACAAATTATTATTTTTCATAAAATTAAAATAATATTTATTGAATAAATAAATAAAACTCAAAATAAACAGACATAGATAATAGATAATGAAAAATTGTTTAAGAATGAGATCGAAAAATCTTACATAAATAGCATATGCCAAGGTTTGATTTTATTCACAAGATACATCAAATATTTCAATCCATAAAGATAATACAATTATTAATTCATAATTTGAGATACATAAAATCTCAACTAAAAGAATTAAAAGACAAGATTAGGATATGAAAAGAAAAATCCTAAAATTAAAAATGAATTTATTGCTTCTTCTAAACTATATTTGCAAGTAATATTAAGGAGGGAATCATGGATAAAAACTAATAGAAAAGGACCTAAACAAGTATAGGTACAAAAAAATAAAAATAGTATTTCTTGCAGATATTACGAATTCAAGCAAGACTCCTATTATGGAAAAAAGACAATGGACACTCAGGGTTCATAATGTAAAGAAAGTTTATGTTTTTAAGATGGAGGAACAAAAGTAGAAATTGAGTGAGAAAAATATGAACATAAGCTTGAAAGAACGTTAGAACTGGTCTGAAGAAGATGAGACTTTCATCTTCTACTAACAAGAAATTTTGGTTTAGATTATCTATTTTCACAACTTCTACAAGATAAGTATTTCTATTTTGTATATATTGATTGTTAGTCTCAATATTAATGTATAAAAAATATAGGTGTATCCATGCTTTAGACAATCTAAGATCTTTTATGCATAAGACGGTCTTGGTGAATTCTTGCACTAGACGATTTAAGTTTCTTCTATATTCATATAGATTATTTAAAACTTGATGTATTAGATGGTCTGATATTATATACATTAGACTCATGTGTTTGGTGAGTCATATCTATGTGCATTAGAAAATTTTATAAACCTAATGTCTTTTTAATGCATTTGATTGATTTGCAATTATATGCACCTAATTATTGAATGAATTTATTGAATATCTGATTGAAATTGCTTTAGTATTTGTTTGGAGTCTATTCTCATTCTTGAGGTTACTTAGTTTGGGTTTAGAAAAGAAAAATTTAAGTTGCTTTTAAAATGTTACTATTACCGCACACTATTTTTACCCAACCTTGTAAATACCTCAATTTAACCTAAAAACACTTTACTTTTCACTAGAGTAGAATACCCAAAAGAAATTCCGCTCTCTCATCTTTAAACTTAAACCTCTTTGATAATGGAAGCTCCAACGGCCTTCGTTGCCATTGTCTGAGGAAAGGTTCCTCATCATGTTACTTTGTGTGTGGAACTTTGCTCTACCTGAACTTGATGAAAGAGGTTTGAAATTTAATATCTTGAATGTTGAGAATTCGAGAGTTCTTTCTTGAATTACATATAATTTATCTAATAACTAAAATCTTGGTAGCTAATTAAATACCAATTTAGAAATCAGTTTATAAATTTTATTAATAATAGAAATTAATTTAGATACCAATAATTTTTTAGTCTCTAAAATAATATTTAATTTAGTCAATATAGTGAGTAACTATTTTCTATCTCTAAAATTAGTTTTTATTTAATAATTTTCTTGTAATAAATATATTATTAATTTAATGTTATATTGTTATATGATATTACATGCTATAATAATTACATAATACTTAGAAGACTTTGTTGATTGATTTAGGTCAAAGAATTTAATTAGCCAATTTTAATGAAATTTTCTCACTTATTTATGTTTCTTTCATTCATAAGATTCCAACAAAAGACCTAGAATGAGTCACTACCATCTAGAAATCTAGAAGTATAATGTGTTGATCACTTAATTAAGTTGTATACATTTAAAAAACTTTTTGATAGACTTCTAAAAGAGAAAATCACATTACTCTAGGAAGAAATTACCACCAAAGCAAAAGTCAACCAACATCTTGATATTTTTACATAAAAAAGCCAAAGTGTGAAATTTTACAAATTTAGAAATGTTAATATTTTGACAAATTTCTATAAGTGGTTTCCATCATTCTTGAAGTATATATGGCACCCCATTATGATGATCTTATTTCATGGGAATATATCTATTAAGGATAACATCCACCCAACTCAAGACATGGTGTTGGCCACTCTAGTGCTTTGCATTGTAATGGACAAGGAAAAAAGTTTCAAGGGATATTTTTTTAATAATAAAAAATAAAATCACATATGAGGTGTTTCTTGCTTTTTTTTTTCCTACCCTTTTGGCTTCTAGCACTTGGGTACTTGCCACTTATGTCATAGTGACGTGATCCCACTTTAATTGCAACATAATGTTAGTATTGCATCTTTTTAGAACTAAAGAAAAAGAAAAAGAAAAATGGAAGAAAACCCAATTTGTATGGATAAAGTGAAGAACATGTTTAGGACATAAAATTGTGTTCTTATGTGCAAGTTATATCACTTTCAACTTTCGTTTTCTAGCCAAAGTCGAGTTCGTCTAAATAACAAATATGAGAACATGAAAAAAAAGTATAGAACTAAAATAAATAAAATTATAATTACACATGCTGAGTTTATTATGTTCTTGTTAACATAATTTTAGATAGTAATAATTATTAAATTTCACTTCAGAGAAAATCAAATAAGTATAAATATAACTTTTAACCACTGCACAAGTAAAATTAGTGTAAAATAATTTTTCTTTTTATGAAAAAGAATTCGAAGCTGGGAGTTAAAATTAAATGAGGATTAATTTCATTTAATTTATCTAAGAACATATTTTGTAAATATCATTTAAAATTTTGTAAATTTCATTTAGAATTCTGAAGTGAAATTTTATAAGCATGAATTTTCTCTTGAATAAAAACTGAGATTGATAAAGTTTTTTTTTTTTTTTTGAATGATTGTTGATAAAATTTCCATCTCTTATTAATGGCTACTTCTCACAACCATTAACTATACATTTCAAAAACTTGTTTTAAAATACCACAGAATTAAAACTTTAGTGTCTCTTTTTTGTCGTTTTCCTGATTCACACATTTCAAAATTTAATTTTACTAAAAGACGAAATAACCCTTCACCATGTCAGCACTCCCTTCCAGATACATAATGTTCAAAAAATTACTCTTTACCCCTTCTCCTCTATATCACTGTGAAAAGATTTTTAAGCGTTGAAGACCTATCGATCATAGACTCTTAGAGACATTGATATTCCTTAGAAACATATATAAAAATACGTATAATTTTTAAATTATATAAATTGATAATAAATATTTATGTGTACTGTTTAAGTTTTTTTTAGAAGTAGAAAGATATTTTTTTATGATTGGTTTAAAAGAATTTGTTTCTTATTTTTATAATCATAATAAAAATTTATATAATAAGTTTAACTTTTTAGAAAATTAATGCATTTTCTCCTTTTTAAAATTGTGTTAGATCGATGTTAGAATTGTCAAAAATTCAATAAATATTTTTTAAATTGGACACTTTACCAATATATGTCCTATAAATATCACACGAGTATCGATGTCCGATACATGTATTTAATACGAACACGCCAGTTAAGAGGAGTGTATAAAGTGAAGTTGATATTTTAAGATACAACTGCATGTTTAATAAATAAATAATTGATTATATTTCGAATATGCTAAAAAGTTTCACATAAATCACAGGTTTCAGATTTTGTTTTATATATATATATATATATATATATATTTATATATAACGATAATTACTTACATTATATATAAATACACGTAATCAACGTCAAAAAATAATAATCAAATAAAAAATAAAAAAAGTAATGAAAAATAATAATTAAATATTATAAATAATGTATAAATCAAATTTTAATGAAATATTAAAAAGAATTATTATAATATTTAAAATAATAATAATACTATTAATATTAATAATAAATTTATAATTTAATAATTGATTAAAGTTAATTTATATTAACTTAACAACTTTATAAATATATTTTTTATAATTTTTTAAATTTATTATATCTATTAAATCATTCGTAAACTTTTTTTTTATTTTTATTCTAGTAATGTCTTTTCATTCTCTTTTCCTATTTTCTACTTCATAACCTAATCCAAACATAGTCTAAATATGGATGAAAAATGAAATTTTGAATCACAGTGTATTTCGAAAAATAAACTTAAAAAATAACTATTGTTTATAAGAATATACAATATTGTATATTCAATTTGATTTTTTCTAATTTACACGTCAGTATTACGAATAAATAATGGTTCAGGTCCTATTGAAAAGAAAATAATTATTTTAGTTATTATTTTTTTAACTGTCCGAGAAGAAAAGTCATATCTCACAAAAAGTAAGTAAATGTTAAATTTTTATCTCATTTTCTATTTTCTGAACACAACCGTAATATATATAAATTTAAACAAATATATAAATTTAATTTAATTTAATTCGCCTAATGAAATAATAATTGAAATGCTTCTTTCCGCTTATATGGAGAAGGAAACTAAGATGTTATGTTAATTCATTATTATTTTATCATTTAATTTTAAAATATTAAAAAATGTTTAAATAAATTTCATAATTATTATGATTTCATTATGAATTCACTGCTCATTTTAAGATATATTTTAATAAAATTTTTCGTAAAATTTTTAAACACAAAGAAATATAAGTTAAAATTTAAAAAAATTCTCACATATATATATTTTTTTCCAAATTTTTATCTTTAGCTTGTATAGTATAATTTAATTTGATAAAAAAAAGTTAACTTTTTTTTTCGCTTAGGAAGAAGTTCATCTAAACAAACCTATAATAAAATATCATTCATAATTTTTTTAAAACTCACATTACTAAAACAGAGACTTTACTTAAAATTGAATTTACTTTCCCTTTAATAAACAATAAAGGATTGATATCATGGTATCATTTTTACATAATGATATTTGCAAATATATTTGAAATAAAATCATTTTTAATCAATTTCTTTCTATGTGTATGATCACATGCACGACATATCATTGAAATTAATGCTTTGTTTACAATTTATACATAAAAGATAAAATAATAAAAATTGAGTAGTATATTAAAAAAAATTGTCAAGTACTTTTATATCTGAATTGCTCAACTAATTTAATACAACATGATGAACACTACTAATATGAAATTATTTTCTTCCAGCTAGCTAGGGTAATTTCTAATACCAAGTTGCATGCATAATATGCTGACACATTTTGAACCCGTACAAACAAATTTATATAATCAAACACAAGTTGCAGTAAACTATAAAAGATCAACATTTTGGATCTTTAGGTGGCAATATAACACTCCAAAACTTTTCTACTAACCACTATACCATAAATTTAGAGGACTTTTACAAAACTTATGATAATTCAAAAATATAAACTTAAACATACAAAAAAATTAAAAAATAAAATATATATATATATATATATATATATATATATATATATCATAAAAGTAATCACTTGCAATAAGGAAGAGTGTGCCAATTGACTGTTCAAAAGCAAGGCACTGTGAATGCATAGAAGTTCAGGGAGAACGGAAAGAAAGAAGCTTCGAGAGAGAGAAGAGATGAGTAAAGGGATTTCATTAATCAGAGAATGAAAGCACAGTGTCTTTAGACGTTACAAAGAGCAAAAATATATAGGTAGTAGTAAAAGCCCAAAGAACAAAAAAGCCCCAAAATAAAAAACTGAAAAACAAAAATACACTAACAGAATTCTAGAAATACACTAACAAAATTATATTTTAACACCCCTCAAGCTGAGAATAAATATTCTTTATTCCCAGCTTAGAATATAAGGTACTATATTCCCAGCTTGGAATATTACTCAGCAGTTTGCATGGAAGAGGAGATAGGGAGTAACTTGATCAGTCCTTGATTGAGCTTTTCACGAACTACATGACAATCAATTTCTATATGCTTTGTTTGTTCAAGAAAAACTTGATTGTGAGCAATTTGGATTGTTGACTGACTGTCGCAATATAAGAGAGCATGCTAGATGAAAGGAATCCGAAAATCTTGTAAAAGGTAAACAAGCCACTGAATTTCGCAGGTGGTGGTAGTTAATGCTCTGTACTCAGCTTCAGAAGAATTTCTTGAAATGGTTTGTTGTTTCTTTGATTTCTAGGAAATCAAAGTTTCACCCAAATATATACAAAAGCCAGTGATAGACTTTCTGGTTTCAGAGCAATTAGCCCAATCAAAATCGTTGTATGCTTTGATTTGAATGGGGGTTGTTGTGGAGGAAAATACCAACACAAGGAGAGGCTTTTAGATATTTGAGAACATGTAGAGCTGTCTAAGAATGAATATTGGCAGGTGCAGATACAAAGTAACTTAGGTGGTTGACAACATAGGCAACATCTGGACGTGTGTTGGTAAGATAAATGAGGCATCTTATCAATCTTCTATAAGAGGTAGCTTCTTCTTCATTAAGCTTTTCTCCTTTATCAGCTGTAAGACGAAGAGTATGTGCCATGGGTGTGAGAGAGGGCGCACAAGCAAGAATACCAGTTTTTGTAAGGAGATCTAAAGTGTATTTTCGCTGGCTAAGGTGAATACCAGTGTTGTTTCTTTCAATTTCAAGGCCAAGAAAGTATGTAAGATCTCCTAAATTCTTGATGCAGAAATGCTGATGAAGGAAGGTTGTGATATGATCAATTTCAGCAAGGTTGTTCTCGGTTAAGATTATGTCATCCACATAGACAAGGAGTGCAATTATTTTTTCTCCATTATGTTTCAAGAAAAGATAGCGGTCAGCAGTAGAGATATTATAGTTGTGTGATTTGAGGAAATGAGAAATTTTGGCATACCATTGGCGTCCGACTTGCTTGAGACCATAAAGAGACCTTTGGAGTTTGCACACTTCATTTTTATTTACTGTTGGAAAACTAGGAGGAAGCTTTATGTAAACTTCTTCATTTATGTCACCATGAAGGAAGGCATTGTTCACATCTAATTGCTTTTTAAGATCTCAGTTATTTGCCGCAGCAAGAGCTAGAAGAAGCCTTAAAGTAGTTAATTTTGCTATTGGGGAAAAAGTATCAAAGAAGTCTAGGCCCTCCATCTGGTTAGCCTGGCTTTATATCGTTCTATGGTATAATTTGAGTGATATTTGATTTTGTAAACCCATTTGCAGCCAATGGCAAATTTTCCAGAAAGAAGATCTGTAATACTCTAGGTTTAATTGGCTGCAAGAGCAGCGAATTCATCCTTCATTGCTTGAACCCAAAGAGGATTCTGAATGACAGCCTCATAATTTTGAGGCTCTTCGTGATAAGAAATAAACATTATGGTATGTCTAAAACCAGAAAATAAGGAATTAAAATTAAATTTTTTTTGTATAGGATACTTAGTACTAACCTGGTTGCTGCTAGTCTGGAATTCTTGCAAATAGGTTGACATCCTTCTATTACGGTTAGATCTTCTAAGGGTAGTAGCAGGAACATCATTGTTATCAATATAAACATCATCATTATCATTATTATGAGAATCATGGTCACTATGCATATTTATGTCATCATAAGTTTGAGCATAGTGTTGTGGTATAGGAAGAGAAAGACTATTGGTATCTTTTACATTTTTCAAAAGATATGGAAAACAGTTCTCATAAAAAGATAGCATTCTTGGAAACTTCAGTTTTATGAATTTTTATGTTTAAAAAAATAAAACCTATGGTGTGTAGTTTAAAACCAAGAAAGATACCAGGAACAAACCGGTTATCCAGTTTCTTTCTATGAGCAACAAGAGTTGAAGAATAACACAAACAACCAAAGATACGTAAGTCAGAAATGTCACACAAATTTTTATGCAATTTTTCATAAGGTGCTGGATTATTGAGCAAAGGAGTAGGAATACAATTAATTAAAAAAATAACATGTTGAACAGTAAAATTCCAGAAGTTATTAGGGATTTTAGACTGAAAAAGGAGAGATCTTGTAACGCTTAAAATATGTTGATGTTTTCGTTCAACAATGCCATTTTATTTAAGTGTGTCTATACATGAAATTTGATGTAAAATGCCTTTTGAAGCAAAAAAATATTTCATCACAAATTCAACACCATTATCGATACAAATTGATTTGATTTTTGTTTGAAAATGGTTTTCAATGTAAGAAATAAAACTCACAACATTATGATAGTTGTCGTTTTGCTGTCAAATTAAGATGATTTTAGCGTAGACATGTCTAACGCTAGAGAGATGATAGTATAATTGTGGTTAGATGATCCCAAGTCGTCTCCTTACGAATCCAATAGTAAAATCAGTGAATCAATGTTTAAAATCTATCTACAAGCATTAAAAGTTAACAATAACAATAATAATAAAAAAAGGGTTGAGATAGTTGTGCAAAAAGTATAAAAGAGGTTAAAACAGAAAATAAAAAGCGGTTGATCCCAAGTTCTTCCACCATTGACTTCTTCGCAAGTTCTCTAAAGATTAATCCTTTCTCAATCCTCCAATAGAGCTAAATCAGATTGAACATGCACCAATCTTATTCAACTCAAACTCACCAGTAAAGCATGTGTCTACTAGTTTAATCAATACCCACTTTGTTCCATGCGTATACCCCATGAGAATGTTTATCTCCTCTCTCTTGAATCATGTGCCCAAGAAATTAATTAGAACAATGCCAACTAACTAAGAAACTCAAGTTTAAGATAAAGAAGACTCTCAATCATGTGTTCAAGTATAACTTCTCACAAAAACCAATTTTCCAGGAGATTAGAATATTAAAACAACTACTATAGAGAATTAAAAAAAGAAACTTTTATTGATCAAAACCTTAGAACTCAATGGAAAATTACAAAAGAATCAACCAAAAAGGTTTAGCCTTCCATGCGGAGGCAAAAAGAAAAAATTTACAAAGAAGAAAAGAAACTAAGAAACCCTAGGAAGCTCTCCCTTCTCCTTGATGCTTGTGTCCTTTTATAGGCTTTTTTGCTCCAAGGATCTTGGAAAAATATTGTAGTTTAGATTTTGTTAAAAGTTTCCAACTTTCCATAATTCTTGTATTTTGTAGAAGGTTTGTTTCCAATTATTTTTATGAGATATTGTAGATTTTATTTTCTCTTCTCCTCAAAATTTGTTTTTTGTTTTGATTCAAGAAGGAACTTGAACTCTTGCATATTTGGCCCATTCACAAAGGTAGATGCTTCCTTCAGACCATTTACTCTAAAAACATAAAATTAACAAAAATAATAGTTAAGGCCAAAATAAACCCAATTATATGAATATTAATTAAAACAATAGATTTATTTATTATTATAGTCCAATAATCCATGATTAAAGCTATTGAGTGTGAATAAATATATGCTCATCACATTAGCTCTAACTGCAGACTTATTTTGCATAGAAAAAACCCAAGTAAAGCGGGAAAAGTCATTAACTATAGTGAGAAAATATCTATGACCATGCATAGAGATAACAAAACAAGGACCCCATATGTCCATATGAATTAAATCAAATATATGAGTAGAATGAGTAGTATTAAGAAGAAAATAAAGTTTCTTTTGTTTAGCTTGATGACAAACATCACTAAAGTAGGACTTTTCAATAGATATATCAAGATAATAGGTTTGTAAAATTTTTAGTCTTTTAGCAGAAGGGTGCCCTAACCTTTGGTGCCAAAGACCAACAATTTTAGTTATACAATTCAAGAGAGGAGAAACATGTTGTGTAGTAGATCTATCTAAACAATATAAACCACTAATCAAATCAGCTGAACCAATCTTGTCTCTGGTTCTGCTGTCCTGTATGATACACTTGTTAGAGCAGAAAATTAAATCACATGGAAGACAAGAAGTAAGTTTGGATATAGAGATAAGATTGAAAGAAAAAGCTAACACATATAAAACATTTTTAGGACTAATTCTATAATTGAGATTAACAGTTCCAGAGTAATTTGCTGTAACATAGTGGCCATTAGGTAATTTTATGAGAATAGGATTGTTGCAATGATAGGAGGAAAGATCAGATAAAGTAAAACATACACGATCTATTGCTCCAGAGTCCAAAATCCAAGTATATTTATTTAGTCAAGGTTTTTTCAAGGTATGTGTGTTACTTGTAGAGGTAGAGTCCCGATCTTGTTGGTTTATATCAGCAGCAAATGAATCAACTTGATTCACTTAAAATTGTCCAGCAGAAGCATTTGCTTGCTTGAGAAGATTAGATAAGATTTGATATTGTTGATGAGTAAAATGAGCATCACCATTCTCATTGTTGTTTGAACCATACTCCTCTTGAGCGACAATATTGTTGACAGAAAAACTCTTACCATTTTGGAGTCTATGATCGGGTGGATAACCATGCTTCTTATAACATGTATAATAGTGTGGCCAGTTCTATTATAATATGTGCAAACCTTTCTATTACTGTTATAACTGACCCATTTTCCATCTTGATTAGGAAAACCATGTTTCTTAAAGCACACATTGTCATTATGACCACTCTTGCCACAAAAAGAACAAACAACAGAAGATTGCACATTACTCTTATTTACCATGGGCTGAACATTCTTTATATTGACAACTAAAATATTGCTACTCAATTGACGTTCTTGTTGGGCTACTAAAGAAAAAAATTTTGGTATAGGTGGGACAGGTTCCATCAAAAGGACATGGGATTTAACATTGCTACTGATCATTTAGATCTCTCAAGAATTGCATGTCGTGGTCTTCCCTTTTTCGCTGAGAAACAATAGAGGAAATATTGCAAGTACAATTTTTACAATTGCAAACAGGTTTGGGTCTGAAATTTTCTAACTCATCCTAGGTGACCCTTAATTTTGTGAAATAATCAGTTATAGAGAGCTCACCTTGATTTAGCGAGGATGCCTCCATTTGAAGGTTAGAAATGAGTGAAAGGTCACCTTAAGAATATCTAGTTTTGATCATTCCAAATTTCTATAGCTTTATCATCCAAACAATGCTTTGAAAAATAGGGACAGAAACAAAATGGACTAGCCACGAGACCACCGTGTTATTGCATCGATTCCATGCTGAGAAGGTGGAATCTGTCTTTGTTGGTTGTGTAGCGGTTCCATCTACGAACTCAAGTTTATTCTTGGCGCTTAATGTCATGAGCATTGATCGACTCTATGAATGGTAATAGCTAGAGTCCAACACTGGCGAGACAAGAGGAGTAGCTGAACTCTAGTTTGAATGAAGATACAAATAACTTGGGGTTAATTCCTCTTCTTCCTTCTTCATGCCGAAAGGAAAAACTGTTCAAGGAAAAAAAAATAGAGAAGGAGTAAAAAGGGAAAAACAAGAACAAGAATTAAAAAATAAAAGAAAGACAAAGAAGAAGCGAAAGAACAATAAAAGAAAAAAAAGAGAGAAAAACAACAAAATAGAATCAAGAAGAGATCAGAGAAGAAGCGCAACAGAGCTCTTCAAAGGAAGAGCTCTGACACCATAATAAAAGTAATCACTTGCAATAAGGAAGATTGTGCCAAACCAAGAACCCTAATATTGAATGTTCAAAAGCAAGGCAGTGTGAATGCAGAGAAGTTCAGAGAGAAGGGAAGAAGAAGCTTCGAGAGGGAGAAGAGATGAGTAAAGGGATTTCATTAATTAGAAAATGAAAGTACAGTGTCTTTAAACGTTACAAAGAGCAAAAATATATAGGCAATAGTAAAATCCCAAAGAACAAAAAAGGCCCAAAACAGAAAACTGAAAAACAAAAATACACTAACCGAATTATAGAAATACACTAATAGAATTATATTTTAACGTCCCCCCTCAAGCTGGGAATAAATATTCTTCATTCCCAACTTGGAGTATAAGGTCTTGAACATTTTATGTGGAAGAGGCTTTGTAAAAAAATCAACAGTTTGCATGGAAGAGGAGATAGGGAGTAACTTGATCAGTCCTTGATAGAGTTTTTCATGAACTACATGACATTCAATTTCTATATGCTTTGTTCGTTCTTGAAAAACTTGATTGTGAGCAATTTTGATTACTGATTGACTGTCACAATATAAGATAGCAGGCTGGATGAAAGAAATTCGAAAATCTTGTTAAAGGTAAACAAGCTATCTTATGTCAAGTATTTCCAACCACTTCAAAGGGAGCAACTTTAAGTTGGTTTACTCGTTTGCGACCGTTATCCATCGATTGTTTCGATACACTTGTTGAGAAGTTTGGAGTGAAATTTGCTATAAGTCGACCAAATCACTTGACTTCAATCACTTTGGTCAATATAAGGCAGGAGAAAGGAGAATCACTCAGGTTGTTTATGGAGCATTTTTGGAAAGGTTACACTGAGTATCCGCAATCTAAGTCCAGAAGTAACAATTCATCATATGATCACGATGTTAAGGTTAGGACCTTTTTCCGACAGCCTATGTAAAAGGCCAACAACTAATCTTAATGAGTTGAGGCAAGGTGCAGAAGTTTATGCAGATGGAAGAGTTTAGGGATTTTCGGAATCAAGTGAGAGTGAATGACGGAGTTGAAAAGAAACATAATGAAAGGGAAGGAGGGTAACAATATAGAAGAGTTAAAGAAGGACCTCGTGTACAGAAGTTTTCACATTATACATCGTTAAGCACTAATAGAGCTCGAATACTGCAAGAGGCAATGGTTGTAGAGATAATACCAGCACCAAGAAAAGCACGAACACCGGAACGAGCTGATCAAAGTAAGCACTGTCAATATCACAAAAATAATGGTTATCACACAGAAGAATGCATAACTTTGAAAGACTTAATAGAAGAGTTAGTTCAGGCTGGGTAGCTGAAGCATTTTGTAAGAGATGGAGGGGTATTGAGAAGGGGAAAAAGTCTAGAACAGAGGGAAAGGGGGTATGCGAGTAGAGGGGAAGAACGGTTTGATAGGGGGAGAAGAAGGAGTTAATTGTTTCTAAGGCCCTGTAAGAGCATTTTTGAGAAACAATTAACTCCTTCTTCTCCCCTTATTGGCTTCTCGGTCTCTTACTGTCGACTTAGGATTTCGGTTACTAGATCAGATAGCTTGGAATCTGTTATATGGGCTTGAACTTGTTTTCGGTTACTGGATGTGGATCAACTTTCGACTTCTAGGTCCAAGATCACTCTCGGGTGGGTGTATGTACCTGCAAGGGGCTCCGATGATAAAGTCAAAATCAGTTTGTTCAGTTATTAGATAAAAACCACTATACTTGAATATTAAATAGATCACCTATTTATAGTGCTCGTTGTTGGGCTTTAACTTGATTGGGCTTTTACTTTTCACGCCTTGCAGTTACTAAATATATTTTAAGTGTTTTGGGCCTATTTATTGGATTTTGGTACAATGTTATCTTATTCTATCATTTATTTATATTATTTTAACTTTTAATATGCTAACGATCTTTCGACCTCTCGGCCTTGTCAGTACACTAGTGAAAAGTCGACTTTAAAATAAATAAAACTTGATGCTAGTTAGTTAATGACGTTAGAATTGTGTCACACATGTAATGAACTTTAGGATTATAGGCACTAATTTATTATTATTAATTATTGAAGATCAACACTAATTAACATTGGCTAAGTCGTAGTTAATTAATCCCTATATTTTTAAATTGATCATTATTTTATATTGGTGTGGCCAATGCTAAAGAGATTGGAGTTGAAAAATTTTAATTGCACATTACATATTGCATGGTTTGGTCCTATATAACATATGTAAAAGTGAATTAATTTAAATTAAACATCATATACACCCACACACATGTATGTGTATGTGTCACACATATAAAAATATCAATCTCATTACACTATAACAATATAGATAAGTTATTTTGGTATATAATCAACAAGACATAATAATCCTTAACAATACTCCTAATGCATAAGATGTAATAATCCTCAGCAACACTCCTAATGCATAATAGAAACCGGTACTTTGTCAACAAGATGTAAAATCCTAAAACATATCTCCAATGTGTAGTGCAATCATCACTCAATACCTTTCGAAAGATTATTATTAATCATGTTTGCTAGAGACTAACATCTGACTCGTAAAAAATACCATTGATAAAAACTAAGTTTTTTAAGTCAGTGTGATTCATGTACCTACTATGAAACCAAATGTACAAACCTTTTTCAACTTTTCTCTCTCTCTCTCTCTCTCTCACACACACACACACACATGTTAACAAACACATTGGTTTGATTTTTTTATGATGTATAGAATTATCAAAATGTACAACATTAATCAATCCTTAAGAAAATCATGAGCGAAACTTGATTTGAAAACTAATTTTTTATCTTTTATGAACAAATAATAGATTATGTTAAATTCATAATTGATTATCTTTAGTTGAACCAAAGTTGGATTTCATTTGTTTGATAGATAATCAATTATCTTGATTATGTTGATCAAAATATAGTTTTCACTAGTCTTACAAGTAATCAATTATCTAATGGAATAATCAATTATGTTAAGCAAATTGAAAATATACTCTGTCACAAATAATCAATATATTGATACAAAATGCTTTTTAGGTAATATGAAGAACATGATAATCAATTATAATTAACAATAATTGATTATATAAGTTAGTTACCCAAAACTCTTTGAAAAGAATTTTCTTCCAATTTGTCTAAAGAGAATACAATTTCAATATTTTTTGAAAAAGAAGTTTGTGGCTTTATAAAGTGAGTTTTTTTTTTCTTTTGAAGAAGTTTCCTCTATGCTTTGCTGAAAAAGATTGCTAAGATTAATCAAGAGTTAGAACATACTATAGGTTTCTACTACAATTCTTTTGGAAAATGTCATTTTAAGTAATATCTTTCCTTTTCTTTGCATTTCTTTGAATTCTTATACGCTTATGCATGTGTGGTGTGTTTGTAGCTACCTTGAAGTTCTTCTTGAAGGGTATTTCAAGAAGTGTTGTGTAATTCTTGTTTTAGTTACATAGGTGCTCTTGTAATTGAATAATTCAAGAATTTAGTGAAAAAATTAATTAAGATTGTTTGAATTAAACTGGATGTATAAAAAATCAATGTATTTCTATCATTTTTATCTTGATCATATTATCTTGATTTTCTTTGATTCATTGTAACTATTGGCATTACCTATCTTTATCCTCTATATCAAAGTTTTCAGGAAAAAAAATAATAATTACAAGAGGTCAAATTTTTAAACCAACTCACTCCCTTTTGATTGTGATTTAAGTCATACTTTCTTTTCATATAGCGCACACATACACCATATAACTAGGAGAATTTTTCTTGCTAAACATGAAATCCACTATTTTATCGTGATCAACCATCTTGTATGATTTGCAAGATTTCATAGCCCATGCAACACTATTATGCTTTTCACTTGAGCGGGCACACAATCACTTGAGTGACCACACAAGCGTTTAATCAACATCACTTTCATATAAGGAGTTGTCTTAACCTCTTTCTTGCTTAAGCTACAACATTTTGCTTAAGTTAAAAACCACATCACTTCGCTTAAGCAATGGTGAGTAGTGAATGTAATGACTAATATGGATATTACTTAAGTGGCGAGTCATTGTTTTTGTAATATAAAGTTCAATAACAACAATTTTTAGATTTTAGAGAAAATAACCATAAGTTAACAAATATATCATACTCTAATTAATGTAAAACCTAATTTGTATTATTGAGAATCTCCTAATTAATCATTAACACATACTTTCAACCACATTCTTCACACTTCTATACAATCATTTTATATTGATTTAAAAGCTAACATTAATTCTCATTACATAGTGGTAACATGTCTCCTAGTTAAAACTTCCCATGCCATTTTTAGAAATCTATTACTGCTTTAAGTAATGTACCAACTATCAATCTTGGACCAATAATATGTCCTTTTAACAAACCATCCAAAGAATAGAAGAAAAAGAATGATCCATAAAAGTTAAAACACTTAACAAGATCTCACTTTTGCTTAGTCTATCATACTTTTTATCTCAATATCTCCTCAATATTACAATATGATAACAAAATAGTAGTAAATATTTTCCTCTAAACGTAGTAAGAGTTCAGATAAATGAATTTTAAAAAGATGATTTTTTAATGAAATAGAAAAATATTTATAATATAGATATTTATTTAAAATTTTTTTTTGATAAAACTCATATGCGTACAATTCTTTTATTTTGCCTAGGAGGCTCGGACACGCTTCTTAAATGGTGTGTCCGTGTCGGACACATGTATCAGACACCGACACTCGTAAGACACTGGTAGGACACGTATTCGTGAAGTGTCCAATTCAAAAAATATTTGTTGGATTTCTGACAATTCTAGTATGGTTTTAACACAATTTTAAAAAGAAAAAATACATTAATTTTCTAAAAACTCAAACTTATTGTATAAATTTTTATTATGATTATAAAAATAAGGAACAAATACTTTTGAATTAATCATGAGAAACGTCTTTCTACTACAAAAATACAACTGAAAAATAGTTGCACACATAAATCTTTATTATCAATTTATATAATTCATAGTTATAATATATATATATATATATATATGTTTTTTCTTATGTCTTACATTTTAAAAATTATACGTATCTCTGTATCGTATCGATAAGTTCAGGGGTTTGAATTAATCAAAAGTTAATGCAAATTCAATGCAAGGTAGGATATTCCTATATGGAAAAAAGTGGTGCTTTTTAAGCCACTAGTCCAATCCATAATCCACGATGACCTCACATCATCATGCTTATTTGCCGAAATTAAATCACCCTATCATCAATCATGTTCAATCAATTCAATTTGAATATTTTCATATATAGTTGAATGATTTGATAGCTTTATGTTGAGGAGATATACTTTTTTAAATGAAAAGTCATTAAGTATGGAATTCACTAACAAAATTTAATAAAGAAATAAGTTTTTTTTTTTCCTGATATTACCATATCACATCACATTATTTAGTAATATAAGAGGATCTAAATCCAAATCCAAATAAATTAGTTTGATAATTGATAAAGGCACTGGATTTCTTTAAATTTAATCTCAGATTTCTAATGTGGCGGCTGTTAATCTAATTTGTTTTTTTTTTTTATCTTTGTCTGCAATTTGCAAATTTATTCTAATCGCTTATGCAATTATAACTTTGTTCTCAACTAAGAACCTTAGTTCCTAATTAAAAATGAATAAGCCTTAAAGAATGGAGATTCTAAAAATTTCTTTTTACAAAAATAAATAAAAATTCTTTCTAAAGGTGATCCTAGATAGTATAAACACAAAAATAAAGAAATTAAATTACCTAAGTTAGAGTTTCAGAGACTACATTTTTTCTTTTCTAGATTAAGACTTTTTTGGACTAAATTTTTCATAAAAACATGTAAATAAGAAAAATATGAAATTAATTGAAAAATTTAGAAAAACGACACCAAATTTCTATAAAATAGTTATCCATAAATTAATTTAAATTGTGAAGGAATCGATTTTATCTTTCTATTTTTTTTTTTAAAAAGTACTTATGAAAAATGGGTCCAAATATATCCTAAAATCTTTATGTTCCCTACAAAATCAATGAAATGCGTCTCTATAAACTTTTATATTAAATTTATGTATAAACTAATTTTAATTTATTAAAAATTAATTTTATTTTTCTCTTAAAAGTTTTCACAAAAAGGTTAATTCTAAAATAATTGTAATCTAATTTTAGTTCATTATATGTGTGTGTTGGTAAAGAGTGGAATATGGAGAAAGGCAAAAGAAGAAGGCGTGGCTTATGAAGGGATAAACTCATCTTAACCATCACACATGCATGTTGTTAGTTGACACAACACATTGTTAATGTTTTGCTGCTTGCTTAATTTGCTGCATACATAATTCCAAAACCATAACAATATTTCATGTTTTTAATTTGTTTGCGGTCCCATAATGGGACCAGCCATGTGCAGTTAGGGACCTTTGTGGACATGTTTTCCTGCGTGAATAACTCAGAATCCTAAGCCACACGCAACCAACACCGACTTGCTGCTTCTTCTTCTTGTTCTTGTTCTGTCAAACTCAGACTTCTTTATGTTCTAAGTTATGTTCTGTAGACTAGGAAAGTAAGTTGTTGGTTTTTATGGATTTGTGTTTCAGTTTAATTTGGATACATTTTCCTAAGATTTTATCTCATATTCTTGGTAAGAAACTTATGAACACAACTTTCATAACTTTCACTCGTAAACACCTTAATAGATTATTTAATAAATTTGTGATGTTTGGATTTGGTTAAGGTAAATGCTAATTAACTACAAGTACCTCAAAAAATTAAAAGGTTTTTGGGGTTAAAATTTGCTATCTCATAAATTTTAATATTTTTAATCACTATCCTTAGTACTGCTTACCAAGACCTTTTTCAAATAAATGTTTTGTTTATAAAAAAAATACAGTATGCCATTTCATATCTCAAATATAAAACAGTAAAAAAAAACATTTGGTAAGAGAATCTTATCTTTTAAATGAATAAACGACCAATTTAATTTTGTTTGAAGTATAACTATCTCTTTTAAATATTTATTTTCTTGTCCTTGAGGATGAATTTTGTTCTCGTCTAGGAATATTGGGATCCTTTGTTTATGTCGTCTGATAAAGTTAATCTTTTGTTTATGTCGTTTGATAAGGTTGATCTTTTGTTTATGTCATCTCATAAGGTTAGTCTTTTTTACCACCACCACTTCGACCTCCACGATGATTCGATTAACCCATACAACCACACTCATAAATAAAATTTGTTTAACCAAATTGAAAATATAGAAATTAATCAGTTAAAACTCTAAAATGTCAAACTTTGAAATGTAAAAGATAACCATAGTCACTTCCCTCTAAACATGCTTAATCACGGGTATCCCGAAGCCAATGTTTTCTTTGATCCAGTGACAAAAGTTTCAATCAAATCTCGATAGTCCTAAAAGAAAGAACATGCCTACGATTGAACCAAAGAAGACTTCTTGAAACCTTTGAAGCACGCTATCACATTCTCTGGTAGTCCCAAATGCGAAAAATCTTTCACGACCGTGTACTTGCCATCTTCTACATTCTTGCTTGTAACATGTTCTATCAGTATCTCAAGAATCATCAAATTCACTTCAAGCTCATCACTAATTAACGACCAGAGGTCGTTGCCAATAGAGATTCCCTGCTTCTACGGGCATCAATAGAGATAAGACAAGATTGGGGTTAATTTCATAGAGCATTTCTATTAGGTGCGAACTTGGGGATTAGGTTTTTGTTGATGTTGGTGATTATGTCTTGCAATGGAGGGGTGTTTGTAACAGTTCTGACGGTCTTATGATTGGTCATTTTTTGTTTAAGGATGAGGGGAACGTGATGCAAAGAAAAATTTTACTTACGTCTCATCTTATGGAGGTAGGAAAAGTTTTATCTAGCCCCACGATGGACGTCATTATTTTGATCTAGGAGTATTGAAGCCTAAGCCCGACTATTCAGTATGTCCCTTTTTCTTTTTCAATTATTCATTTTAATCTAATATTTGCTTATTTCTCATTCCTCATTATGATTTGTAAAAGGCATTATTTTTAGTCTCTATTCATTACATTTATTACTAATTAAGCCTCTTTAATCTCATAATTTGTTGATAGCTGTCGTTTAGCAGTCCAAATTAAAAAGATTCCAGCGTAGTCTGTCTAACGTAGTGATAGACCATCAAACACCAAAGAGATGATAGTATAATTGTGGTCAGATGACCCCATGTCGTCTCCCAACGAATCCAATAGTGAGTCTAGTGAACAGAATTCAAAACATATATGCAAGCAATGAGAATTAACAATAACAATAAAAAAAAGGGGGTTGTGATTGTTAAGCAAGAAAATATCAAAGATGATTTAAAATAGTAGAGAACATAGGTTGGCTCCCAAGTTCCTCCTCCAATGAGTTCTTCACAGGTTATCTAAAGATTATCACCCTTCAATTCTCATACAAGGTTAAATTAAATGAAACATGCATAAATCTAATTCAACCGAAGCTTATCAGCAAAACATGCGTCTACTAATGTATTAAGTAGCCCACTTTGTTTCATGCATATACTCCATGGGAATGCTTATCTCTCACTTGAATCATGCGTCCAAGAAATTAATTAAAACAATGCGAACTAACTAAGAAACCAAAGTTTAAGACAAGGAAGACTCTCGATCATGCGTTCAAGTGCAAAATCACACAAAAAATAGTTTTTCAAGAGATTAGAAGATTAAAATAACTGCTACAGAGAATTAAAAAATGAAACTTTTATTGATCAAAATTTCAGAACTCAACGGGGAATTACAAAGGAATCAACCAAAAAGGTTTAGCCTTCCACGTGGAGGAAAAGCAAGAATAATACAAAAATAAACTAGGTCTAGAATGTGTTTGCTACTATTAAATGCCATCCAAAAGCTCTTCTCTTTCGTCATCTAAATTCTCTTTTATAATCTTTTTTTCCTTGCACAAAATCGGATTAAAAATATGTCTTATGATATTATTTTACAATTATCAGATGTTTCCTTCCTGTTTCAAATTATTAAACAAATATCTCCATTCCCAAATAGTCACAAATTTTTTTCTTGCTTCTGTTCCAGATATATTGTTTCCAATTTTTCTTCCCTTCTTAGGATATTGTTCTAGATGAAGAAGATAAGTGTAGATGAAGGAGATAAGTGAGAAAGAAGGATATGAGTGTGGATGAAATAGATGACTCTGAAGTGTGAATAAATTTATATAAAAAAGTGAAAGAGAAAAATTGTATATTTTGATTGGTTAAATTTGGGCTTTTGGATTAAAAGTTTACTATTTATATTCTATCTAACAAAGACATACAAATTCGTAACATATAAATAAAATTAATATCGGTTCTGTTAACACTAATTTAAACAAATATAAAAGATATGCTATATTAGTGTCATCCTAATTAAGACTAACTTGAATAATAAAATAAATAAAATTAATGTGGGCTTAGCAAATACTAAAAATAAATAAGATTAGTATCACTAACCTTATTTATTTTTAATATTTACCTCAATTGGTGTTCGCTCACTAATTCAATACTAATCCAAATATTTTTACTTATTAAAAAATATTTAAATAATTAGTCTCAAATTAGAATTGGCTTAACCAATTTTATTAGTGTCCAACATTAAATAAACTTTATTAATATTAGTTAAACCGATGTTAATTCAACTTTAATACAAATATTTATTTATTAAAAAGTTAAAAATAGTTAGTGTCAATTTTTAGTTAAGCATGCTATCTAATATTAAGGGAACACTACTACTTTACAACTAAATTATTTAAAAATAATTTTATATTTTAAAATTTTTTAAAATAGTTAACCTTTTGCCTTATATTAAAATTGGTTAAGCCAATCTAATAACATTACATTTTAACCAACAGTAATATTTATAAGTTAATTTGATATTTTTTTCTTATAATAGGATGTTACACGTTATTATGATTTATTTATTTGTTTTTAACATGTGTTTAAGTAATTATATTTCTTTTTCTAATAAACTTTAGGTTTGGAGATACATAATTGTATTACAAACATTTTCTCTTCACATTAGAAATGTCTCTCTCATACACATGTACATTTAATGTTTTTTTCCCCTGAATCGACTGTATCATATATGATAACCTTTTAATAGTATTGCAAAAATGTGAGAAAATTTAGTTAAAATCAAAATATTAAAGCTAATAATAACTTGATGTGCATATGGATTTACAAATCTCACGTGATTTTTTAAAACATGTAATTTCTAATTAATAAAGATATTTTTTTGGTGAGATTTATAATTAAATATATAATCTAAACCATGTCATTTTCAATTTAACAGTTACAATCAAAGATTTATATTTCTCACAGTTATAAAAAATCATAAGCTATAAACCATATCAAGTAAACAATAATATATAATGCTTAAATTGCTCACAAAAATATACTAATCTGATAGTTGATAGTAAACTAATACTACAAGAAAATTAATTAATTATTATATTGATTAAATTAGATTTTATAGTATAAACTAAAAAAATTATCAATATCTAAAGTAATTTATTATTAATAAAAATTTATAAATTAGTTTCTAAATAAGTATTTAATTAGTTACTAATGTTTTAGCTAATAACCACTTTAGATTATAAGATTGATAAGTGAAATATTGATAGTTAATTAGATACCAATTTAAAAATTAATGTATAAATTTTTATTAATAATAGAAATTACTTTAAATACCAATATTTTTTTAGTTAAAATAATATTTAATTTAATTAATATAGTAATTAATTAATTTTTAAAAAAATTATTTTTTATTTAATAATTTTAAAAAATAATATAAATTAATTCCAAGCTAAAATAAATACAATGAGATAATGAGATTATAGGAAGCATTACTCTAAATAAAAATCACATTTAATTGATAATGTGGAATGATTACAATGCCCCACCACCAAACATATTAGGAGAAATCTAGTGTCGGCAAAATGGTTTTTCTTATTTGCATTCAACTTTCTACCACTTTTGCAAATGACTTTAGCTTTTGTTTCTGAGATTAAACTCTCAAAGCTAATATCAACTTCTCTAAAGAGAATAAAAGAAGCTAATATCAAATCATGCAAATAAACTCCTGTTATGATTAATGAATGATACATAATCATTGAACTTTGTAAACAATTTTGTCTTCATTCTTAGTGGGCTACTTCAATAGTTAACCTAATATCTTACATTCAATCTATTTAACAAAGAATTTCATTTTTATTTTGATAAAGTTGATTAATAACCGTCACAATAACATAAACAATATTCGAATTTGACTAAATGGATTCAAAGATACTCGTAGCATGATAAAAAACAATCTATGCATTAACAACAAGGAAGAACATTTTTTAGAAAAAGGAAAAAGAAAAGATAACAGAAACCCTAATGGAAAGAAAACAAAAGCATGTAGATATGAAGAAAGATGAAAAGATGAGTGAATAAAATGATGGATAGATTGATAGCAGCATATATGCACATGGTGGTGAGCTTTATTTGCAGTGTGCTTGTGTTGGCTTTGGATTCTCTTTAGATGCAGAGAGGGGTACAAAACATGCTGTTCTTGAGCTGTTCTTGGATTTTTGGGGTCATAGCATGAAACATTGTTGGCATGCGCAAAGAGTTTAATTGGAGTGACCAATATATCATTGCCCAATTATAGCTTTTGTGATTGGACATATAAAGAGAGTTTGAAATGAAGTACTAATAACATTAAATGAGAAAAGGAAAACACATACATCAATAAATTAATTTGTAAGAAAATAAAAAAATTATATGAAAGAGTTTCTATAAATTAATTTAAGCATTAGTTAATTTCATTTTATAAATCTTTTTCTTTCCTAAAGTTTTTATGAAGAATTTTTTTAGGTATATCTATTTCTAAAATTTTATTTAACTCTTATCCTATTTCAAATGATGTTTTTTTATGATATCAAATTTTAAAATGCGGATAATTTTAAGGAATATTTCTACTTAAAATTAGTAAAATTAAGTTATATAAATTATTTTTTAATTAGTGTAAATTTAACTATTTTTCTTGTATTTCTTAATAAAGAATTTTATTGGCATGATGTAACCCACTGTATTTAATAATAGTATTTTTAAAATATCTTTCTGTAAGAACTCATGTTCTTATCTTTCTTTTAAAACAACAACTTTTATTCTAATTCTTCTTTCTTTCTCTGTTTTTTTTTTTTGTTACAATCAAATCACACTTATGTTCCATGAAACAAATAATATAATCTAACAAAAAAAATTGTTTTAAGTAAATTTTTCGGTTCTCTTAAATTTTTTATTTTTGTTTTTTTACATTTTGAATACATAATTTTTTAGAATAAATATGAAATCCAAGTTAAATAAACGTATCTCAATTAGTCTAGATCTCTAGTGATATATTTTGTTTGTAAATCAAGTTTTTTCTGACTGAGTTAAAACTTTTTTTTTTTTTTAACTTTTCAAAGTTTTAGAGAAATTATATGAAAAAATAAAGAATCTAAATATAAGGGATTTTGATTTAATTAGTTAATCTTATTTAAATTTAAAAGGATATGTGAAAAATAAAAAAAATGGAATTTTCTGTTTTTATTTATTAAATATAGAATAACTAGGTTGGAGAAGAATATTTCCTTTATTTTATCTACCCCTTCAATGATACTTGATAAATAATCTGATTTTCTTAAAAAATTAAAATAATTTTATAAATTAATTATTAAAGTAGATAAAATTTTTAAAATTATCAAAATGAATAATTCATGATATTTAGATACGATTTAAGTGTAGTGTAATTAGATTTTAAATATACTCACTTAAGTTAAATTTTTTCATGTGTAAATTTAACATAACTTATATATTTTATATAATCTTTAAAAAATTTACTCATTTTAGTAATTAATCTATGAAATGATTCTATTTTAGTAAAAAAATCAAATAATTTGTACTAATATCATGATTAAATTTTCTTTTAAAAATTACTTAATTCTAAAACTAATCAAGAACTAACAAAACTTTAGTAATATTTTTATATAGAGGACTTAGTATGATTTAAGGAAATCGTGATTATTTATTGAATGTAATACAAGGGTTAGAAAGGTCACTTGTTCTTAGGAGTCTTTAATTAAATGATTTAGTCTCTTAACCACTAACCTAATCAATAGGTCTTTGAAGGCCTAATAAAAAAACAATCATTTTATTTAAATTTTTGTTTACTTTATAGAATTCAAGTTGTTTCCCTTCTATAATGATGTACTTTTAAATAATTACTAAATGGACCCAATAAACTATTTTTGCATATTTAATTTCTATTTTTATCTCGTGTGTTAATAATTTTCATAAACTTTTAATTCTTTTTTTCTGATTTGACTAGTTTTTTTTATTGTAAAAAAATAGGATTATTAAGAAATAACTGCCCTAAACTGAATTATGTTAAAAAAATAAATTAAACATTTTATTTTTTTTAAATTGAATTATAACTAAATAGAATTGTTTAAAGTGAATTTTGTATTTTATACTATTGAAATATATGTTTTAAAATAAAATATTTATTTAAAATAATTCAAACAATTTAAATTGAATTTGGAGTAATTCGGTTTTGTTCAATTCTCTCAAATTATAACATACTTTAGAGAAACCATACCTAATCAGTGATTGACTTATTTGGATATATTCATACATCACGGTCCAACCCTAATTCAACTAGTGTCAACAACTTTTTATTGGCAATTGATTCCTGCATCCAATAATTTTTTACCGTCACCCAATTAACTTTTAAAATTTCAAAATTATTCTTATTTTGAAATTAAAAATCTATAACTAAAAAATATATTCTGAAAAAGAAAACTAAAAATAAAAAATATATTCTGAAAAAGGAAACTAAAAATAAAAAATATATTCTGAAAAAGAAAACTAAAAATAAAAAATATATTCATAAAAGAAAAAATTGAATTTTGAAAACAAAACTCAAAAACATATTTAAAAAATAAAATAAAATTTGAAAACATATTTCAGAAAAGGAATTGAGGAAACATATTTTAGATAGGGATGACACAACGAGTCAATTCGGCTAGTTTATACAGCCTTATATTTTATATTCTAAAAATTTTACTCATATTTTATCATGCATGTGTCGTGATAATATTGTGAGACTATTTATATAATATATCTAAATAAAAATAAAAAAATCAAAATTTCTATTTAAAAAAATATTTTTTATTAATTTTTACGAAAAATATTTCTTATGCAGGTCAACCTTTATGCGGGGCGGACTAGTAAAATCAGCCTGCATATTCTATGCGGGCAGGCCAACCCGACCCGTATTTTGTTAGTTTATGCGGGACGGGTCTACCCGCATTATCATCCCTAACTTCAATGAATCAAATGATGTATAAAGAAACTAATGTGAATAAAATTTTATATAAAACATTAATTACCACCAATTTTAATTCCAAAAACATGATATTCGTCTTTAAAAGTGCCATAATTGCACATGCCACACCAATACGAATTGATGCGGGTTCAAAAAAATTGACATGTCCTGCCTAAATCATAGTGGCTAGTGACTGATCCTACGGACTTGACCCACTTTGTCATCCCTAATTCTAGAAAAAAAAACTCCAAATATAGAAAAATTCCAAATCCAAAAATTTGTTCGAAAATACCAAATCAAAAATGTATTTTAATCCACACTTCCCTCTTATTTAAAAACTAAAAAAGAACTTTTTATATTTCACTTCAGCCATTAGATGCAGGTTCAAAAACATCATGCGCAGGAATCAATTGCCTTTTTTATTTAGACCAAAATAGTTCTGTTGTAAAATAGAACTTAGAAACAACAAAACCCAATCATCTACAAAATCTAAAACAAATACAAAATTGGAAAAAAGTAAAAAGAAATGAGAAATTCAATAGTAGGATTATGTCAAACTAGTCCATACCATAGTAGCAAGAAGAGGAAGAAAACAGATAGAGATGTATACATTTATTTATAGTTAATTATGCCACTCAATAACCCAAGTTCTTGTTTTTTTTGCTCGAAGACATATTTGAGCAATGAGTCCCTAACAGGAAATAGTTCAGGAAATTCCTTCTGCAGTTGTGATGCATCCATTTCATTAGTTCTTGGAGAAGGGAATTGACCCTGTTGTTCAAGTGTAAAATTAACCCATTTAAAACCAGGATCAATATAATCCTTGTACATCTCCAGAATCTCATTACAGGTCACAATACCAGGGTTTGTGAAGTTCCAAATGCCCCTGCAATTCCTTTTGGCCATCTCAATTGAAATGGGTAAAAGTTCATCCAAAACAGTGATGCTGCTTGGAATGTTGGCCACTTTATCAGACCTTGTTATCTTAGTGATGAAGTTATGTGGGTTGCTGAGATCAGATGAAACTGGCAATTGGATTCTCAGGGTACATACATTGTCATATTCCTTTAGGAACTCTTCAACCTAGAACCACAGTGACAAACAAAATTAGTGATCATGCAAAAACTTTGCCACAGAAATGGCTTAAGAATAAATAGTGTATGCTCTGATTTACATTCTCATCCACTTCACAATTACTACCTTAGTAATGATGATTTTGATTGGTTGGTAGTGTAAATTATTTTCATATTAACAAATGCATAGAAATTAAACTTGTATAGCAAAATGCAAGTTTTTTTTAACATACCTTGGCTTGCGTTCTAAAATAGAAAGAATCAGTGGAATTTTTTGTGTCTTCCAAATTACCACCATAGGCATAATTCATCATGGGGAGACCATGCTCTTTGCAAACATTTGCCAATGTTAAGACACTAACAACATTTGCTCGTATGGCTTCTGGTTTATGAGCTTCAAACCATTTCACATTTAATGCTCCTGTCACCCCAGAAGCATTGAAAACATGAGTTGGTTTACTGGTCCTTATGTCAACCAAGATTTGTGATCCATCATCTAAGCGTGCTTTGCCATATTCAAATGGTATCCCTTGCTTCTCACAAATGTTTCCTACAAGCCCCCCAATCCACCCTGCACCACCATATATCAAGAACTTCACAGATTGATTTCGTGGTGGCACATTGCTTCTTATAGTTGGAACCACCATTTTGTTCTCGTTGGCATGGTTTGCATCAACAATGGAAGAATTTTTGGTCATATCTGTGCCATCATAGTACTTCTCAACTCCTGGCATAGTGAGCATTCTTGGATGAGGAAGCAAAGCACCAGAAACATCACCCCACCAATCAGGATTCTTGACAAACCAACCCAAGGTTTTCCTTAGCCCCTCTTCCCAAGTAGTGCTCTCAGACCACCCCAAATCCTTCAGCTTCTCATCATCCAAGAAGTACCTTTGATCATTGAAAGGCCTATTCTCCACAAACTTGACATGCGTGTCAGGATCCAAATTGAAAAGGCTGCATATGTCCCTTGCCACATCAATCACCCTCCTCTCTTTCTTTGTCCCTACGTTATAAACATGCCCTACCTCACCCCTATGGAGAATGATCTCAAATGCCTCAGCCACATCTTCACAATAGAGATAACTCCTAACATTGGACCCATCCCCATGAATTGGAAGAATCCTTCCTTTCATAGCCAGGAGCAAGAACTTTGGAATCAACTTCTCAGGAAACTGATTAGGCCCATAAACATTGTTCCCTCTTGTGGTTATAACAGGCAAGCCATATGACCTACCATATGCCATGACAAGCATTTCAGCACCAGCTTTTGTTGCAGAATATGGATTGGTAGGTAATAACTGAGAAGCCTCATGGTTTCCCACCACTGCATCCTCATCTGTCTCCCCATAAACCTCATCAGTGCTTACATGAATGAACCTCTTCACTTGGCCACCAGAGACTTTGCAAGCCTCCAGCAACACATGTGTGCCATAAATGTTGTTCTTGGTAAACTCAAAACTGTTTCCAAAGGAGTTGTCCACATGGGTTTGTGCTGCAAAGTGCATGATGGTGTCAATAGACTCAGTGAGGAGAATGTAGTTGACCAAGTCAGCACTACCAATGTCTCCCTTGATGAACTTGAAATTTGGTGATGAATGTGAGGGCATCAGGTTCTTCAAATTTGAACAGTAATCAAGCTTGTCTAGGACAACAATTTTGTAGTCAGGGTAGTTCCTGACTATCCTGTTGCAGACATGGGATGCAATGAACCCTGCTGCTCCAGTGATCAGAATGTTCTTTGGCTTGTAGGTGTTAGCCATATCTGCATAACTTTTGTGCAAAGCAATGCAACTTCTAATCAGATATATGTGTCACAAGTTTTGGTCAAAACACATGTAGCAGAACACTACTGAGTTTAGTTTATAAGAAATGCTGACAACACTTTCCTTTTAACACTTATTTATCTCATAAAAATTATTAGAATTCTCAAGCTTTGATGATCTTAAGTCAGAAAGAAAAAGTTATCAAAGGAGAAGTTATACCATTAAAATTTATAATAAATTGAGTGTGTCAGAGGAAATATTAGACAGTGTCCCTAACATTTTTAAAAATATATTCACTTTTACTTTGCTAGAAATTAGACTAGATATGATTTATAAAGTAATTATTATATAAGTAAAAGAAGTATCATATATAATAATCTATATTTGAATGATAATGTAAAATTCATTTAACCCCCATTACACTACTACTTGTACATTTTAATTAAAATATAATAAAATTTGATGATTAGTTAAAAACTCAACATAGTTTTAGTGACAGGGTGGATCAATATAATTTTATATTTTATAAATAGTAGATATTTTAGAATTTTAAACATAGGAAAATTGATGATTAGAAGACCATGTATTGTGTAATAATAGGACAATTTGTACAAGAATGTCTTCTTGTGTTGATCTAAAGACTCAACCAGAAACCAACCATTATTCATCAAAGACCAGACACCAGAATGAACACTGAAACACAGAATAACTAGAATCTTACATTAACATACGAAACAAAGGCATAAATAATCGAACACAAAAAGATCAAAATCTTCAACAACTAAGTTCAGTGAATTGAAAAGTGGGAAATGGTTAACTTACAGAAGCTCCTCAGCCACAGTAGCAAAACGATCAAAAATGGAAGTTTGGTTGAAAGTGAGTGAAGAAAAAGAGTGGGCTGTGAACAAAGGTTTTACATCATGCGTGTATTTATAGTTTATAATAATAATAATAATTTAATAATATCATTCTCTTAGTTTCACCAACTCTCATGGATCACGAGTTACGTTTTTTATTCTTCAATATATATTTTTTTTGTCAACAATCTTTTTCCATAAGCATTAATCAAGTATCTATTGTGGCACGAGGAACATAATTTTTAATAACTTCACACGTGGCAAGCTGTTACACAACGCTAAAAGCATAAAATAACATGAAACTAACATAAAGTACTGAAAAAATAGAAATGATAAGCATAAACATTAATTGATGAAAATTGTGATCTCTCAAAAGTTTAGTATTTAGCAGACTAAAACGAAAATAAGTTAGCGTAAATATTTTGCTTCTTCAAAATTATATACTCTCTTAACTACTTTAATTTTAGATCGAATCGAACTAGGGCATTAGTATATATTAATTCAACTATAAAAAATAAAGTTGGTAGTGGCATGTTTACTCACTTTACCATTTTTTTTATTGGTGTTTAAAATTTATTAAAAGCTATAAAATGAGAAAAAAAAGTTATTAATACAAAAATATGACTATTTTTTTTTTTATAATCTACTAATTCCTTTCATGTTTAACTTTTATATTTGTAGTTCTATTTGTTTATACAATACATACAATTCCAAATATAACAAGAGAAAGGGTAACTTACCAAATACAATATAATTATACATAAAATAATCTCAAACAAATTATATACACATGACTATAAACAAATCATAAGTCATCCACTAATTCATTTCCCTTAATCATAGATCAATATATACAATAAAAAAAATCATTCAATGCCTTTTAAAACATTCGTAATAAGTATGTTCTATCAAAGATTGACACTTGACTCAATCTAAGACGTTGATCTACAATTAGATCATATAATTATGGATTAAGGTAAGTTTAAGACATGAAATATCTAAGTGTATGTATGTATTCCAGATGTGTAATAAACCATTTATACTTCTTTCCACCTAAGATTTAAGTCTATATGATTTAAATGCTCAATGAAGTTATAATATCTCTATTAATTATATGTTTCTTTACTTAATAAATACTAGCAAACAATGCTTCATATAACAGCCTAGATATGTAACTTCAAATAAATTCATATACAAAAGTACATACAACATGCACAAAAATCAAAATGACTTCCAAAATAAAATTTACTCAAACTAATTATCCTAACAAGTTTAAAATACTTATTTGAACTCAATGAAAGCACAATTTACTCACTTTTACTATTATTCCTCATTTTGACTCTTCTAAACCTTACAAATGTTAAAAAATGCATATACATATCAAGATCCATCAATTTCAATTTTGGTGTACAATTAACCAATTTCATTAACAATGACAATCACACAAGTCAATTATAGTTTAATGTAGCTTCTCTTACCTGATAGTTACTTGCACCTAAGTAATTGCTATAATTAGTCGAGAGACACCAAAAATCCTAAAGGCATAATGAAACATAATCAACCAATACAAAATTTCACTCACATGTTGTTCTAGTTGGGAGAATCACTTTTTTCAATTTACCAAAACTAACAAAGAGCTTAAGCACTAGCAAAAAGAAATTGAGAAATTTTTAGAGTAAAAAGATACTTACTCCAAATTGAAATCTATGCAGATAGAAATCATCCAAGACAACTCAACTACAACATGGTAGGATCAAATTTTGAATGAAATGAGAATTGAAATAAGGAATTAAGAGAGAATGATGGAGTGAGAGAGAGTTTGATACATGAAAGAGAAGAAATAAATAAGAAAAATAAGAAAGGAAAAGAAAAAAAGAAAATAAAAGAAAAGAGTAATGAACGGGTCAGGCCTAACATTATCCCCAACAACAACAAAATTTGTCCTAGAAAATTCTCTCAACCGTGAATAAATGAGGTTAAACTTCAAACATATTTTATTCTATCTTTTAGTTAGAATTACTAGATTTGAGATTCTAAAACACCTTGATCATGCTTATGTTCCTACCATGCAATTGTTTCACCTGATAATCCACAATGTTGACTAGTTTAACCTTAAATGAATTTTGTCCTTCACTTGTACAAGATCAAGTTTCAGAATGTGCTCCATATTGGATACAAACTTTCTAATGTTATGAGAAAGAGAATATATTATGAATGTTTACCATTGGAGGAGGTAAAACAAGTTCATAGGATACAAGACTTATTCTCTTCAGAATCTGATTAGACCTAATGCATTTTAGTTTTTGATTTAGAAACCCTTCCTACACTAGTGAATGGTGTAATTTTGAGAAATACATGATCACCAACCAAGAATTTCAATGGTCTTCTCCTCTGACATATATGTTATTTTTGTCAGTCTAGGGAAGTATTCAATCTCTCCTAAATTACTATAACCTTCTCAATAGTTTGTTGATGAAACCAAAATAAAGGCATCATGCACTTCGTATCATGCAAGGTTTCATATGAAGTCATAACAATGTTTATTTGATATTTGTTATTATAGGTTAACTTCACTAGCACTACAAGAAAATCATTAAATAAAAACTAATTTTAGAGACAAAAGATAATTAATTATTATATTGACTAAATTAGATACTATGTTAGAGATTTAAAAGATTATTAATATATAAAGTAGTTTCTATTATTGATAAATAGTTTTTAAATTGATATCTAATTAATTACATAAGTATAACTTTACCTAATTTAACGATATCACCTCTAAAATAAGTTTTATTTAATGAATATTTATTTTCAATACTACTTTTCTTTCTCATATCAAACTTAATGAAAGACTCTAAAGACTTGTTTTTTTTTTTATAAGTGATAGTTTAAAGAATTAATGAAAAAATATTATGTTTTGAGTTTAATTTTAAAGTTATAATAAAAAAACAATTTAATTTTTATTTATCTTATTTCATTATCTCTCTAAAATTATTTTCTAAAGAATTTCAAAGAGTTTATTTTCTTCTCTTTCCTTCATGTTTTCCAAGATAGTCAAGAGCAAGCTTAAATCACTTAATGGAAATCTTATTTAGGATAAATTTTTCTTTTCTCACTTGGAGTGTTTTAACTTGCATGTAAGATTTGATGGGACAAGATGAATTTATATGAGTTTTAGATAATGTGTTAATTATTTGTGAAGTTTGACTCCTTAGAAATAATCAGAGATCCTTAAAGGTCGTTGGTTAACGTTCTCTATAAATCCTAGTTATCTTGAAGAGAAATGCAACTCCATGTAAAGAAAGCTAACTTCTAATTTAGATTTACATGATGATTTGATTTTGTGTAGAGTAAAATAGTTTTTTTATGTATGAAGTTCTGAATTTACTTTGATTTTTTAAAAGTTTGAATTTATAGAGATTTTCTATTTTGGAAATTAGAAATTAGAATTTCGGTTTTAATGTTGAGTTTCAAGAATTGTAATAAAGTGTTGAGTGTTGAAGTCTTGCATGTGAATTGATGATATGGTATAATTAGTTAGTTTAGAATATGTGAAGAAAAGTGATAAACATAAAATTGAATTACATCACCATATTTAAATTGACTAGTATTTAATTGATAGGGTGCTCTCGTTGAAATTATATTAAAACATGACTTTGAGACATATTTAGGTTTTTAAAATTGAAATATTATATTGAAAGTTATTTGGTAAGTGTATAATTATTTGAATAATTGTTTTGTTTGTAAATCTAGTATGACTAGTTATTTAAGTGAGATAGATGTTATATACAACACTAGTGAAAATAATGCATATTACATCGATTCTAGGAGACATTAAATTGGTTATACCATCAATGTCGCTCTCATCAATGTAAAATGTCCATCACATATTACATCGATTGTAAAAACCGATGTAATATACCAAAATTTGACTAAAATAATACAAAAAGAAAGCATCCAGAAGGGACATATTACATCGGTTATAGGTCATAACCAATGTAATATGTGCTCTAGAGTCACATATTTTAATGTACATATTACATCGGCTGTTCACATAACCGATGTAATATGTCATGCTTCAAGTATATATTTTTTCAAACTTTTTTTTACTCTGAACAATACATATTACACCGTTTACAACTGATGTAATATGTCATACATATTATACCAGTTGGTCCTTCCAACTGCTGTAATATGTCATGCCAAAAGTATATATTTTTTTAATTTTTTTATTATTATTTTTACTCTGAACAATACATATTACATCGGTTGGTCCTTCCAATCGTTGTAATATGTCATGCTCCAAGTAAATATTTTTTTAAACCTTTTTTTTTTCCAACCGCTGTAGTATGTCATGCTCCAAGTATATATATTTTTAAATCTTTTTTTTACTCTGAACAATACATATTACACCGGTTGATCTTTCTAACCGTTGTAATGTGTCAAATATTTACAAAAATTCCACTGATTTTTGTTTACACCAGTTCTTACCTCCTAATATGTTGTTGTAGAATGTGTTATTTGCACTATGCTAAATTTTCAAATCTAGAACATGTGATTCAAGCGACAACTCTTTATTCAAACACAAGGTGATGACCAAATGCATTATTTGTTTTATTGAATGACATTGCTCAAGCAACACATTAAAACTCAAGTGATAGATCTCATTACTCAAGTGACAACTCATTCTTTAAGAGATACATTCTCTATTTTCTGGATTATATCACTTAAGTGATCGAGACACTCCCTTTAATGATCTCTTGTATCATGTAATATATTTCCTTTTCAAAAGTTTAATGCTACATTAATTTATTAAAAGGAATCTTGATAAAAAGATCAATAAGAAAGAACAAAATATAATTAGCACGTTAAGTATGAAACTACTTAAAAGAATAAAAATTAACCTATAATAGATCATTTCAAATTTTATTATAGATTATAAAACATCATATATAAATACCATGTTATACTGTATTTAAATATCATAATATTCTACCTGTCAATTTATAATTATTTCATTTATTACTATGTTTAAATAATTTATGGTATTACTTTATTTATTTTAAAATGTATTGATGAGTAGCATAACCACGAGTGTTTGATAAATAAATAAATAAATAAAATAAGCGTGTTACACGTGGTCTTGGACATGTTATATAGTACTTCAAGTCCACGTCAGCCTCTCTAAACTTTTAAATTATCTCTTGCATACTAAAATTTCCACCTTTAATTTTTTTATTAAGAAAACTTTAAGATGATTGTTAATAATTTTTTAACAGCAAGTTTCAGTCGCGACATTCTTCCCATAATTTTCTTTTCATAAACATCTTAACAAAAAAAAGCAAAAATAATTATATCTATTTTTTTAAGTATCTATTTTTCTCTTAATTGATTGTTTTCAATCTCATTGTTTCGCACCTCAATCATTTTCCTTTCATATTGGAAAAATTCCATTAGTAGTCACTGTAGTGGTGAAATTGGTAAAGGTTGTGGAGGACATTATTTACTTGTAAAAATTATCAACCTTGTGAATCTTATATGCTCTATGATCATACAAAACTACCACCCATGCACTTCAATTCATCTCACCCCAACACTATAACTTTCAACTCTAGGATGAGCTATAATCACAAGAATTTCAAATCAAATTATTAATGTCATCTCATCACTCTTAGTGTTCTGTTTGTTATTGTCTCTTCTTAAGATGGTGTCAATTCTACATCAATTTTGATTTTGGTGCATCCTTTCAGGTCACTAGGGAGCCAAAACATATACATCAGCTAAGTCATTCATTTTGAGAGTTCATACCAAATTTTCATTCGAAATTGTCAAGGTTTGCAGCATATTAGTGGTTCTTATTATTTCTCCTTCTTATCTTTTATTAACTTAGATATTTGTTTAAGATTAAACAACTTACTTTTCTATTATTAAGTGCAACTAAATTTTCCAAAGAAAATTTTATATTAAAGTGAAGAATGAAATTTTACTCCAAGATTTTGTTAGTGTTCATAGTCTCTACTTCTTTCTGAATCTAAAATCTTTAAGGGTCATTTTTGTTAACGTCCTCTACTGTTGAATCACCTTCAAATTTTGTTGATTTACTATATAGTTCTAGGCTTGTCTTAATTTTAATAATGTTACTATAGAAAAATGTGTATGTGGTAACGATTATTTTTTTTATACAATATCATTTACAAACATCGTTATTTACGTGTGTGGTGGTTTCTCATACCGTTACAAATTTGGCCATCACAAAGTATATTATGACGGTCTATTGCAAATCATCGTAACACCTGCCATATAACACTTTATAAAGTGACGATTTGAAGTGTGTAATTTATGTTAGTTATAAATGTCATAATTTTATAACTTGTCAAAACAACTTCAACACAAATAACGACATTTTTAAACATCACTTTCACCAATGACCAACAAAGCTAGTTCAAGACTAGTATCCCCTGTTCAGTGTGCTATATCACCAGATATTAATTGTTCACATAACTTCTAGTCAATAATTATTTATTAAAGGAAACAATTTTTATTAAAAAGTATGTACGAAGAAGAATATAATAAGAAAATAAATCCTATAATCTAGTACTTTATTGAATATCTATGATAAATTTACAATGAAAATACATTGACCGTGTGATACCTCAATTTTTCCACTGGCCATGTATTCATGACTTGTGACCACAGTCAAACATCATTCCATAGTTGATCACATATGCATAACCTGCAGACAATCAAACGAAAATTAAGAACAATGAATAATAAAAGTAGTAACATCGCCATCTTCAAATTGTTAGCAACAAAGGTATGCAGGGCGGGGCAATTTGGCCTACACAATGCATATTTAAAAATTTTAAAATTTCTTTCTACAACCCCATAATATTTTCTTGAAACCTCATATTTTCAAATATTCTAAAATTATCCATTCCAAATTCTATAATTTGTAATACAAATTTGTATTCTGGATTGTGCAATCTAAAATATTGTACAATCATGAAACACACATTTTAACTTCTACATTCTATAACTTAGGAAGCCTCTAAATTTAACATTCCGGAATTAAAGAAAAAACATTCAATGAAAAATGTCAAATGATAATTTGAAGTATGGGATGCTAGAAGAAAGGCATGTTGCAGGAAGAAACTACCCATAATCTCTAATTCATAACACGTTCATAAAATTCGATAATGATTTTTTAATATTTAATAGTGTTTTTTGTCTTTCTAAAATGGATAAATTGCTTAGGTTTCAATACTCATCGAATGCATGCTAAATGCAGTGGTCAAACCTTAGTCTTTTTTATAATAAAATTTAAATATTGTATTAAACATATATATATATTATTCTATATTATTTTTCAAATTAAAATAGTAATCAAGAGTCTACATGTATTACCTTAAAAAAAAGTGTATACATTTAATAAAATATTTTATTAATTAATTTATTAGTACGATTGAAATTTAAAATTCATTGAAATTTATAACATCACTATAATATTTTTTATCTATATATTTTTACGCATATGTCGTGAAAAATAATACTATGAGATCAGTAACCTAATTAATCTAAACAAAAAAAAATTAATAAACAAATTATTTTATTCAAAAACTATATTTAAAAATTTATTTTTCATTAATTTTAAAAAAATCTTTCTTATGTGGACTTACCCGCAGATCCATAAGTTAACCTGCATATAAGACGGACCAATAAAATCAATCTGGAATTTCTACGTCGGACGGACCTATGTGGGACAAGTTGATCGCATTGTGACCCACTTTGTTATCTCTAACTTTGTTTAAAATATATGAAACCAAACCAAACCATGTATAACTTATTTTAAAACAATTTAAATTAATTATATAAAACAAAACACTAAATTAAGTAAAATTCTCAAAGTTAATTAAATTATCCGTAGGATCTGCAGAGACGCTAGTGGTGACGCGGCGGCTCTTTACGTCTACATACAAGGTGTATTCTTTCCTTAAATCTTTGGTGTATTCTTTCCTTAAATATTTTTCTTTTGTAAAGGTGTGTTAATATGCTTCTAGGATCTTTTTCTTTTTATTGAATTCCTTGATTGGATTAATACAAGGTCTAGTAAAAGGCATACAAGTAAGATCATTAGTATTAATATTGTCCTTGGTCTCCAATATTCCAAAGGCAAATTGTATATTCTAACTTAGGCCTGGGTTTTAGTACTCTTCATAGTAGATGGAACAAAGTCTTTTGTCTACGCAAACAATCTCAAGAAACCAGGAGATAACTGCCATAAACCCATCCCGATAACCCACCGCATGTCTTCTAAAGAAGAGAACCCAAACTCATAAAAACTCTTCCCAAGAAGGATTGCTTTCCACGGTCCAATAGCCTTCCACACAAGCTGCAACTTTTTAGTTAAATCAAGGTGTGTGAGAGGTTTATCCCACTTAGATAGAATAATACGACCATGTATATAGGTCTTGCAATCCTCAAGATCATCTAAGTAATCTTCCTCCTCAACCCGAACTGCAACCATGTCCCCCTTGATACAAGGTGTAGGTAGTTGGGACAAAGGGATGTCACAAGTATTGCCCAAGGCCTGAGCAAAGGTTTTCCTATGTCCTTGCGTAGCAACCGCCTTCTTAATTGGAACCACTTCGTTCTCTTTCAAACAATACCTAGGTATCAAGAAACCAGCACAGGCCTCCGCCATTCTTGAAGTTCCACAAAACTCCAAGAAAAGACACCCTTGACCTTACAACACCATCATCAGGAGCACTCGCACACGTTTCTTTATAAAAATCTTGACTTTACCACAAATTAGATCTAGCTACATGAAAAAAGGTGGCAACTTTTGTTGTGTGCAATGCCTTGACACCACCACCATCAACACCCGCACACATTTCTTTATAAAAATCTTAACTTTACCACAAATTAGATTTGACAACTTTTTTTGTATGCAATGCTTTGACATCCTGCCAACAGCACCCGTACACGTTAATTGATAAAAATCTTGACTTTACCACAAATTAGAACTGGTTACTTAAAAAAGGTGACAATGTTTTTTGTGTGTAATAGAATTTCCAAGAAGAAAGTTTGAAGTCCTACTTCAAGAAACTCTATCCTAGAAGCATATTAACACACCTTTACAAAGAAAAAGATTTAAGAAAAAAATACACCTTGTATGTAGACGTAGAGAGTCGCCGCGCCACCACCAGTGTCTTTGCAGACTGTCGTGCCACCACCAACCAGCACCCATAACCCCTACGTCACCATCGTCCACCATCAAATTGGAGAATGAATGGTCACCCACACAAACTCTAGCGGCACCAAAACTCTTCGGAGGAGACAACAAAGCAAAAATCTTTCTCTAACCAACCTAATATTATTCCATCATATTAATACTCTTTATTCACGTGTTAATTCTTGTTAGATATTATTAGATATTATGAGATATTATAGTTATTTTTTGATATTTCATATTTATGTAATGGGCTTAGCCCATGTTTATTTTTTCTATATAAACATAACCCTATGTGTTCAATAGACACTAGGAATTTACCCTATTCTTTCTTTTCCTTTAATATGGTATCTAGAACATAAGGTTAGGGTTCAAATTTTATTGGTGAACCCACTTTTCACTGGAATTTTCCAGTCACCGCCCCACCGCCTTGCCAGAACTGCCACCGCTGCCGCCTCACCAGAACTGCTGTCGGACCCTCGCCGGCGCTGTCGCCGGACCCTTCGCCGGAATCTCGACGGAGCCGCCGCCGGAATCTCGGAGGAACCACCGTCAGAATAGCTGCAGCCGCCAATTGACTGGTGACTGGATTTAATTTTTGTCCTGTATGGCTTCTTTCGCTTCCGTTGCCACTATGGCTTCTTCCGCTGCCGCTGCCACTGTGATTGCTTTTGTTGTCATAATGTCGGATCCGTCTATTTATGCTAATTATGTCAATGTTCATCTCTCCATTGACAAATTGGATGGAAACAATTATGATACGTGGGCCTAAGATATTAAATTATGGCTTAAGAGTCAAGGTTATGTTGATCATCTTACCCGTCCTAATGTTGCTGAAAATGAGGTTTTCTGTTGGTTGAAAATTGATGCTCAATTATGCATTGTTATCAAATCTACCATTCATTCATCTTTAAAACAAATTTTTCGTACCTATGAGACATGTTCAGAAGTTTGGGAACAAGAAAAATTATTATACACCAATGATACTCAACGTCTTTATGGTGTGTGTCAAAATCTCCTCACAATTTTTGCTCCCAAACGTCTTGATGGTACAATGGCGGAATATCTAGGTAAACTTCATGCTCTTCTTCATGATTTTAATGAGTTATTACCTCCTGCCCCCACTCCTTCTCAAGAACTAGAACAAAGATCCAAGTTCTTCATGTTATTGGGTTTACATGGTCTTCCTGATGATTATTTTCATGTTCGTGATCAAATTTTGGGATCCCCTATCGTGCCCAATTTTACTTCCACTTGTTCTACACTTCTGCGTGTGCCAAGTAAACACACCATTGAATTAACGTCTCATATAGATGACTCTTCTACTTTAGTCTCTCAGCATAATGATCGTACTCGTCCTCACAAGCCGGGCAAAGGGCGTCACAAGTGTGACCATTGTGGCAAACTTGGCCACAAAATTGACAGATGTTATGCCTTACATGGCCGTCCTCCTAAATCTGTTGCGGTTGCTCAAAGTGCTCCTATGCAACCTTCTACTGTGGACCATACTTCAATTGATACCCTAGGCCAGCCTGCTATTTTCAATGAATTTCTTAAATGGTATGAGGATCGTCAGAACCCTAGTTCCACAACTTCTGTTGCCCATTCAAGTACATCTTTTGTTGGCCTCACTCACTCTACTTCCGTTGGCCCTTGGGTTCTAGATTCAGGTGCCACAGATCACATTACTGGTAATAAATCTTTTTTCTCTTCTCTATCTACTACGAGTTATTTACCTTCAGTTACCATGGCCAATGGATATAGGGTACCATCACATGGTGTTGGTACTATTAACCTTTTTCCTTCTTTATCTATTGATAATGTTCTTTATGTCCCTGGGTCTCCATTTAACTTATTATCCATTAGTCGTCTCACTCGTTCCCTTGATTGTGTTATTTCTTTTACCAAAGATTCTGTTTCTGTACAGGATCGGAGTTCGGGACGGATGATTGGCACCGGATGTGAGTCTCATGGACTTTATCACCTACAAATCTCTGCACATGTTGGCGCGATTATGGATTCTCCATCTCTCATTCATGCTCGATTGGGTCATCCTAGTCTTGCCAAGATGCAGCAACTTGTTCCAAGTTTGTCTAATGTGTCTAGTTTATCATGTGATTTGTGTCAGTTAGGGAAGCACATTCGTAGTTCTTTTCCTAGTAGTGTCTCACAACATGTTTCATCTCCTTTTGCCTTAGTTCACTCTGACATTTGGGGACCAAGTCGTACTAAGTCTAATTTAGGATTTCAGTATTTTGTTACTTTTATTGATGATTATTCAAGATGTACTTGGGTGTTTTTAATGAAAAACCGTTCTGAGTTGTTTTCTATATTTCAAATATTTTACAATGAAATTAAAAATCAATTTGGAATTTTCATTCGCGTTTTGCGCAGTGATAATGGATGTGAGTATCTTTCTCATTCTTTTAAAATTTTATGGCTTCTCATGGTATTCTTCATCAAACTTCATGTGCTTATACACCTCAACAAAATGGGGTACCTGAGCACAAGAATGGACATCTTGTTGAAACAACTCGTACTATTTTAATTCATGGTGATGTTCCTCAGCGTTTTTGGGGTGATGCTGTTCTTAGTGCATGTTATCTCATTAATCGAATGTCATCTTCAGTTTTAGATAACAAAATTCCTCATTCTATTTTATTTCCACATGACCCTCTTCACTCTTTACCTCCCAAAGTTTTTGGGTCCACATGCTTTGTTCATAATTTTAGTCCTGGTCTTGATAAATTATCTCCTAAATCACACAAATGTGTCTTTTTAGGGTTCACTAGATCACAAAAAGGGTATAAATATTTCTCCCCTTCTCTAAACCGTTATTTTATTTCAGCAGATGTCACCTTTAGTGAATCTTCCCTTTACTTTAAGTCTTGTCCTTCTTCTTCTATGTCTTCATCTAATCAAGTTAATATCCCTCTTGTTGTACCTAGTGCACCTAAAGATTCACCACCGCCACCAACGGTTGAACCTCCGATAGTTGAACCTGATCTTCCTATTGCTATCTGAAAAGGTATACGTTCTACCCGTAATCCCTCTCCACATTATACTACTTTGAGTTATCATAGACTATCTCAACCCTTTTATACTTGCCTTTCGTCCATTTCTTCTGTATCTATTCCAAAATCTGTAGGTGATGCCTTAGCTCATCCTGGTTGGCGTAGGCCATGCTTGATGAAATGAATGCGCTTTAGAATAATGGAACTTGGGAACTTGTTCCTTTACCATCTAGGAAATCTATTGTTGGTTGCAGGTGGATTTTTGCTATCAAAGTTGGTCTTGATGGTACTATTGATCGTCTCAAAGCTCATCTTGTGGCTAAAGGTTATACCCAAATTTTTGGTTTAGACTATGGTGATACTTTTTCTCCAGTGACAAAGATGGCTTCTGTTCGCTTATTCATAGCTATGACTGCTCTTCAACAATGGCCTCTTTATCAATTGGATGTCAAAAATGCCTTTCTTAATGGGGATTTGCAGGAAGAAATTTATATGGAGCAACCTTCTGATTTTGTTGCTCAGGGGGAGTCTTCTAGATTGGTATGTCGTCTTCGCAAATCCTTATATGGCCTCAAGCAGTCTCCTAGGACATGGTTTGGAAAATTTAGCAATGTTGTTCAACAGTTTGGTATGACTCACAGTGAAACAGATCATTCAGTTTTTTATCGTCACTCGAGTGCTGGGTGTATTTATCTTGTAGTATATGTTGATGACATTGTTCTTACAGGTAGTGATCACCATGGCATCTCACAAGTAAAACAACACCTTTGTCAGCATTTTCAGACTAAAGATCTTGGCAAACTCAGATATTTCTTGGGGATTGAGGTAGCACAATCCGATAATGGTATTGTTATCTCTCAAAGGAAATATGCATTAGATATTTTGGAGGAAATTGGGTTGATAAATTCAAAATCTATTGATACTCCCATGGATCCCAATGTCAAGCTTCTACCCAATCAGGGGGAGCCTTTTTCAGATCCTGAGAAGTACAGGCGATTAGTTGGAAAATTGAACTATCTCACTATTACTCGTCCTGATATTTCTTTTGCAATCAGTGTGGTGAGTCAATTTCTTAATTCTCCATGTGAAGATCATTGGAATGTAGTCATTTGTATACTGAAGTACCTTAAAGGTTCTACTGGAAAAGGTTTGCTATATGGTCATAATAACCATACTAAAGTCATTTGTTATTCAGATGTTGATTGGGCAAGATCTCCATCTGATAGAAGATCAACTTCTGGTTATTGTGTCTCCATTGGTGATAACTTGATCTCTTGGAAAAGTAAGAAACAAAGTGTTGTGGCCAGATCTAGTGCAGAGGCAGAATATAGAGCTATGGCCTCAGCTACGTGTGAGCTTATTTGGCTTAAACAGTTACTTAAAGAATTGCAATTTGGAGAGGTCACTCAAATGACACTTATATGTGATAATCAGGCTGCTCTTCATATTAGCTAAAATCCAGTTTTTCATGAAAGGACCAAACATATTGAGATTGATTGTCATTTCATTCGAGAAAAGATTATATCGGGAGATATCAAGACTGAGTTTGTTAATTCAAATAATCAATTAGCAGATATTTTTACTAAATCTTTACGAGAACCTAGGATTGATTACATTTGTAACAAGTTAGGTACATATAATCTATATGCACCAGCTTGACGGGGAGTGTTAGATATTATTAAATATTATAAGATATTATAGTTATTGTTTGATATTTCATATTTATGTAATGGGCTTAACCCATATGTTTATTTTTCCTATATAAACATAATCATATGTGTTCAATAGACACAAGAGATTTATCCTATTCTTTTTTTTCCTTTAATAATTTTTATTAAGAAAATAAAGATTAGTGATATTTTTCGATGAAAGTTAATGATCATTTTATAAGTTACTCTTAAAAGTCAATTTTATTCACACCTTTAATGTTTCAAACCAGACGACAGCCTTAGCCTTTATTCTTTCAGTAATTTCACTCACTGGTCCTGCCATGGCTATTCGCTACGAACTAGACATTAATAGAAATCACTGCACAAAACTAAACATTTAAATGGTTGGCATCTTTAAGGAATACAAGACTCAATAATTAAGATGATCTCTACTTCAACTATGATTCTAATTCTTAATTTTTTTTCTCATTATATTATATATTTTTTAAGATTTTAATATCAATTACTCTGTCTTGGAAATAATACATACTTAATCATTAGAGAAAAAGGGAAAAAGAAAAATATATATATAATACATTATATGAATCCTAAATAATTCTAAATAAGTTATTCCTTCTTCTAACCACATAGAGATTAAATTAATCCTAAATAATTCTAATTAAGAAGTTATTCCTTCTTCTAACCACATTGATTTTTTCAAAAGTCCAATGGCTAAAATTAATTTTTCTTAGAACCATAGGATTCTTTTATTTGAGTTTTTTTTTCACAAAGAAAAGATTACCTTTATTTTTTAATTCACACAACTGTTTAAAAAATTATAGTACTAATTAGTATATTTTTAAAAGGAAAAAATGGTGTGTTATTATGAAATAATATAAAACTTGTAGAAAGCACTGATTCATTTAAATTTAAACAAACGGGACTTTGCATATTCGACATTAATAAATTTTATTCAACAAATACCATAAGTTTGCATTAAATTTGGAAGAAAAAAAGACAATATCCATCTAAAGACATATTAATAACACATTTGAGAGGCTTAAATGACACAAACTAACATAAATATGAAATATAAATGTTTTGAACTGAGTAAATGACACACCAAACTAAACTTAGACTAAGAAATAATGAATCTCATGGTTTAGGCTTCATTCTTCCTTCATTGGCCATCTTGAAGAGCTGAGCTTGTGCTTGTGCAGCCTTGTTAGAGGTGAGTGAAGCCACAAATCTTTCTCTCACTTGGTTGGTTGTGTAAGGGAACTTGCTGTTCACCATGGAGTTGAGGAAGGAAGCTGTGCCTTCTCTGTAGAGTGCTCCTATACCATCATTTCTTGTGTTGGAAAGTGCTTGTGGCAAGCTCAGACCAGGACTGAACCCTGGAACACTGCTCACACCAAATGCAGTTCCTAGGGTTCCCCACCACCCAAGGATTCCCCATATGATTGCTGGGTGATTCCTCCAGTAGCTGGACATCAAAGGAAAACATCCATCAGGTTTATAACAAGAAAAAAACATAATCTTGAGAAGAAAGAATGAAATGATAAGAGATAAGAAAGAACAATCAGATCAATGCATGTGGCAAATAAAAAAAAATTCACTTAAAAAGTTTTACAATGTTCTTCTGAAAAATAAGGAGAGACAAGTTGATGGTGTAATGAGAAGTAGAAACAAGAATATTATAAAAAATACTGTAACAACTTTAAATTAAAAGAACATGTAATAGCTTATTATAAATTATATATTACACAAAAAAATCATTTTAGGTCACTTGTTTGCCTGTACTTCTCCCTGTACCCTTATCTCATAGATATAAACTGCTAGGTGACATGAAAGGACAACAAAAAAGAGAATAAAATCAAGAGGTGATAAAAATGATGGAAAGTAACTTGGATGTATTGATATATTTTATACAACCTAGGTTTTTTCATATCACAACTTTCTCTTCCTTTTTGGTCTAAGGATGTGTATATCATGGTGAAAAAAAAAGGACATTTTCTGAATTCTATAGTTTTCTGTAAAAGAAAATGTTTCATGTAAATGCTGATCTACATTATAATGCTATGAAAGTAACTTACTTGCATGTGCCAGTGAAGGGAGATGGGGAAGGAGTGTAAGGTGGTGAGGGGATAGAGGGGGTTCCAGGGTCTACTGGGGTGGTTGGTGGGCTCACAGTGATAGGTGTTGGGGGGGTACCTCCATAGTATCCACCTGAAGGAGGTGTGGATGGGGTTGATGGGGTTGATGGAGTTGATGGTGTTGGATCATGATGTGGGGGTGATGATCCACAGTTTCCACCTGAGGGTGTTGATGGAGTTGGAGTATAACTTCCTCCACCATGTGAGGGTGGAGAGCTTCCATGGCCATGAGATGGAGGACTCCTGTGTGAGCCTGAAATGAGTGAAGAAGAAGATATCAAGACAGTGTACATCAATATCATCTAAACCTTCTAAAAACTTCTAACTTGGTCCATTTCAAACTCCATGAACGTAAGAACAGCAAATTATAATTTATGAAAATATATCTTTGCTCATGAAGTTGTTAGAAACATATACTATTTGTGTTTTTTGTATGAATATTGAACTAATATTGTAAGTTAGAGGATTACACAGAGAATCAGAGAAACCTGAAGGGGGAGTTCCAGCATGTGGATCTGGGGTGTAGTAGTTCTTCTGATCTTCAACAGTGATGGACATTACAGGAATGACAAGGCTCTGAGAGAGCAATCCAACAAGCATTGCAAGCATGGTAAGAGAGGCATGGCTTCTTTTCCTCTCCATTGTTGCTTTCTAGCTGCTTAGAACACAAGAGAGATATGGAATAGAGAGAGTGGTTAGCAGAGGATTTTGAAGTGGTTTGAAGAAGGGAGAAAGCATGGAATATAAAATGGTTCAAAGAAGTGAAGTAAATATTAACCGGTGGGAAGAGTGTGTGGTTAGTTGATGTCTTGCAGGGTGCATTTACTCTTGATATTAATTCACTTCTTCCAGTAATAAAGCCTGAAGTTCTCTGAAAAACCAATTTAGTTGGACATGTCTAAACATCCAAATCCTCTCTCCATAAACCCTTTTCTTTTTTATCAAAATCTTAAGGAATTAGTGTGCAAATGTGGTACAATAATTGAAGGTCCACACCATTTTCTTTGCCATGCTTGCTCTGAAATGGTTTAGGATACAGAAACCTTATTTTCCATTGCATCTTGTCTCCTTAATATAATTAGAAAAGTTCTCTTGAATATATAATAATCAATAACACAGTAGCACCTCATTTATTGGACCATGACAGAGACATACATGCCCTAGGTATAACTAATATCAACATATATAATATGTTATACCCTCTGAAACAGTTGCAATTGGTTGGTTTTAACCACCAATTCATGGTATGTAAGTATGCATATATATGGTTTCTGTATTCATAAATAGACATTCAGAAGACAATTACATAAACTTGGAAGATTGAGTGCACCTGATAGAAAGCAAATAATCTGATTTACCAATTTTCAATTTCCAACCCACCTTGGTTTCTACAAGGAAGAAAACTTTAATGACAATGGCTTGGAAACAGCTAGCAAGTTCTATATATAGGTTGTCTTTCAGTAGAGTACAGGTTACTGTGGCCAATATACATACTCTAAACTTCTTCTACCATTGTGTTTGTGTGTGGTTGAAGTCAACAATGCCATAGATTTTCAGTCTTACATTAAATGAGAGTGACCAACATTGTTTTGTCTGAAAGTATGGTGAACAGTTGTAGTGTTGAATTTTTGTATTCCAGTTATGCAGCAAAATTTTTAATACATATTTCCTAGGTTTTCTATCTTCTACCACTACTACTGTTTCAATAAATCAAATATTCTCTTCATGTTTAGCATTTACAAAATTATAATGAAATAGAAAATTATTAAATAAAAATCAATTTTAAAGACAAAAAATAATTAATTTTATATTGATTAAATTATATATTATTTAAGAGATTAAAAAAATATTGATATCTAAATTAGTTTATATTATTAATAAATAATTTTTAATTTGATATTTAATTAGTTACTAAAGTTTTAACTATCAATTTTAGAATTTAAATAATTAGTAGTTAAAAAATCTTGATAGATAATTAAATACTAATTTAGAAATTATTTATTACAAATTATTTGATGATTTATTTAGTAGTGTGATTTGCGTCTTCAGATTTTAATGAAGTGTTAAAACTTTTATTTCAATTTCCTCTCCTATTAATAAATACTAAGATTGCGTTAATATATTTAATATTGTATTTATAAAAATTAAGAAAGAAAATAAAAAATACTGTAGTAAAATGCCTGCTAATAAAATATATTATCGCCTTTAACTAACATCAATCAATTTAAAATGAAAAGGTATAATAAAAACATATTGGTAATAGTAGGTTTAATTAAATTTTAAATGTCTCATAAATTTTGGTATTTTTAATTAAGTTTTTATATTAATTTTTTTTTATTGAATACTAAAAAAATTATATTTATCAATTGAATTAGGATGATGTGGTGCTTTTATAGTGTCTTTACATAAAATATTAAACAACGGCTTAGTCAAGTTTGAAATCCTTCATAAAGTTGAGTATTTTCAATTAAGTATCTGTTTAAAAAAATTATTCTATTAAATATTTAAAAATTTTATATCTTTTAATTGATGATAAAAAAAATTCTATAATCCTTATTATTTATATAAAAAAATAACATCATTTTATTTTATAAATTGAATATTAAGATAAAAAATAAATCAAACTGTTATATCACACCATGGTCAATTAAAAATTATAAAGGTTTTATACATTCATGTTTTATGACTTACATATATAAACATATTTGCAATTTTATTTAGTGCTGCTATAATATAACTAAATGTAACTTAGTAAAGGTTTCTCTTTATTTTTATGAAAATAAGACCAAACTTACAATTATTCTTCAGTGTGAAATAGTTAATTTTTGTTTGTATAAGTTTAAAGTATTTTAGTATAATATATTATTTATTGGCTAAGACTACATATATAGTCATAATAATTGGACAATTGAAAAGAATGAATAAGAAAAACATTTTATTATGATTGAATATCTTAATTTATCCTTAAAAACAGAGATATTAAAAAAGTAAATACAAAAAAAATATATTAATTCCACTAAAAATATTAAATTATATAATTGATAGTACTTGTAAATATTATAATTTTTAAAACTAATTTTTAAAACTAAAATTACTTGATTTTATTTTATATTAACTATGTTAAAAAACATGTCAATGAATTTATGATTTATTACAGTTTTGTAGATGATAAAATATAAAATAAAAATTCAGATGTCATATTAAATGAAACTATGAATTTGGATTTGGGTAAACCCGCCATCCAATTCAAAAAAAAAAAAAAAAGGGTTTTTGCAATTCTTTTGGTCATATTTAATTCAACTCAATCGCCTGTAATAGGGTTGGATCAATTAGGTAACATGAAAAGCATTTGTTGAGTTAAAATTTGCAATTTCTAAATTTTTTTAGACTTTTTAGAATTCTTTTTGAAAAATAGGATATATAATTATTACAAGTGGAACTGATAAAAAAAGTATACCTGTAAATTAAATATTAAAATTAAAACAAAAAATAAATAAATAAGTAATAAAATTTTCAAACAATAAAAAAATATTTTATAATAATTTTGGAAGTATTGAGTTTCAATATACATCTCAGAACTCAATTCACAGATAATATTAAATCCCAAAATTAACCAAATAAACATCATAAATAAAATGTTCTCTTCAGTGTGATTCTTATTTAATTTATGCTTAGATTTTTTTTATCAACAAATAATAAATTAAATGAAAAGTAGCACTCAATTAGTTTCACAATCCTTATACAAAACACTTTAATAGACTAACATGTCTACTTTTCTCCAAACCTAAGCAAAGCAAAAAACTCCAAAAACACTGCACTAATAGACAGAGCTGTTGAATCTAAATAAAAAATTGTACTTGTATGCGATGTGACTTGGTTTACTAGGAATATATGGAATAAATGTCATATTTATTATAAAAGTATTGCTTTTAAATTTTCTCACATGTTTAGAAAAGATAATTATCATGTGAATAAGTATTTTCTTAGATTTTTTTCATAATAAGTATAAGCTATGCTTTGTTTAGTTTAATTAAGTTTAATTAAGGTATTTTCTTTTTAGAATGAACTTTGGTCTAGTTCTTATACTTGTATTGTATTATTTTTTTTCTTGTTTAATAATTTTTTTTGTGTAATGATAGATGATAAATAGAATTCGGACTATCAGTCTAACTCACATATTAGGCATGCTTAACATAAAATCTTTTATTAAAAAAAATATATTGTTTATGTGATAAATATAAATACATGCACTAAACACTAATACTACTCGTGAATAAGAAAGAAATCTAAAGTAAAGAAAATTTAATATTAATTTAACTATAATAGAATTTTTTTTTATTAATATTAAAAACGTGTTTTTAAAAGCTTTGTACAAAAGCAGTTAGGCTTGGTTAACGGAAGACCGTTTTAATGAAACATAAATATTTATCTAATAAATTATAACTGGTGAAATGTTGATTGAAGAAAGCTGAGTATTAGTTAAATAAATAGGAAAGGTAAAAATTTGCTTTAATTGAATAACTATATAAAATATCCAGTTAATGGTATTTTTAGTACCTAAATATTTTTAAATTTTGTTTTTACCCTAAAATTTATAAGTTTCATCCTATTAATCTTTTGAAAATAGATAAATTTTGGCCCTAAAGTTAGCACTTTTTTTCCAGAGACCAGATTTTTTATATCACAAAAGCTATAAATACTAAAACCAACATTTTAAAAGTTAAAGAATAAGTAAAATTGAAAAGTTTTAAAAGTCTAAACATCATTAACCCCTTCAATTTCATATGGAAGTTGAACAAAAAAAATAAAAATAAGGAATTACTTTTTTATACTAAAATGTATAAGACTAATAATAGTTTAATATTTTTAAGGAAATAATTTAATATTGAAAATCCACATAAATGTAAGATGTGGTCTTGCTATATCTAAGATAATTTGTTTAGGAGTATTTAACATTCTCTAGTCTATTAAATGCTTTAATTATTTATAAAAATTAAATCATTGTCATATTTTTAATTAGATTTAATATATATACTTTCTTTTTCATTCAATATTCTTTTTTTAGGGATTTTCTATAGATTGCATTTAACTTAACACTTTTTATATATTTTTCTTTAAAGGAACAACTAGGTCAAATGTAGTTCTGACAGATAATGAAACTATCTTTTCTTAAATGATAAAAGCTCTAAAATAGAATTGTTAGATAAACTAATAAAAAATATTTAAAAAAACCAAAAACACTAAAACAGATACTTTAATAACTATATAGATTAAGTGTACTTTAACATATATTTCATATTACAAAAAAAAAATGTCCTTTTACAAGATTAGAGAAGAACACTACAAATTTGAGTATAAAACTTAAGTCACATATAATGTAAGTGGAAGACCAACAAAAACGGTTTTTATATAAAAAAAATAGCAATGTTTTCTTGATATGATTTTAATGCATTTAAATGAATTTTTAGAAGAAAATGTTACTTATTAATTCTTGAACTAATACTTCTACTACATTTTTAAGACATTAAGTTAGTTACCAAGAACTTGGGTGTATCTAAATGTTTTGCTGATATTATTGTACGAAACGGAAATATTTGGCATATATATGGGTGGAAAAGAGGCCCCCCCAATACTGAAATTAAGAGTAGGAGTTATTCCAAAATAAATAACACTGACAGAAAGTAGGTGAAGTTGAACAAAAATGCAGTAAGAGAATTCAATGTGGTGGAAACCTTCCATTCACTCAAGCTTTTATTAGAGAAGGAGGGAGATATTGGTTTAGATTCACTTTTTATGGGAAAAAAATATAAACTAGTGTATGTAGTAGGGTAATGTGATTTCAATTTTTTTATTTCATTTTAAAATAATGGTTCTAATTCACACAAAAATGATGTTCAATTATCATTACAAGAAAATCATTAAATAAAAATTAATTTTACAAATTAAAAATAATTAGTTATTATATTGACTAAATTAGAGACATTTTAGAGATTAAAAAGAATTTTTGGTTTCTAAATTAGTTTGTATTATTCTTAAATAATTTCTAAATTTTTATCTAATTAACTACTAAAGTTTTAACTTAAATTCTAAATTTGATAGCAAAAACTTTGGTTGCTAATTAGATGTCAATTTAGAAACTATTTAACAATAATATAAACTAATTTAGAAACAAATTTTTTTTTAGTTTCTAAAATGGTCTCTAATTTAGTCATTACAGTAACTAATTATTTTTTATCTTTAAAATTAATTTCTATTTAATAATTTTTTTTAGTGTTTTTTTGAGATTAGTTTAATAGAATTGTTTCAACAAGTGATATTTAAAGGCCTTGAATTTGAGTATTTAGCAATATTTTTTTAAGTTTTTACTATATTTTTAAATTTTTTTTTTTGATAAAAAAATTAATTGTTTGAAATACTAGTTTTTGAAGTTTTTTTTTTCCCTGTAGGAAAAAAGCAGTGGGAAACAGTTAGGCAATGGCTGTTGCATATGTACAGGCACGACATTTTTATGGATGAGAGTGCAGAATCTATTTATGAGAATGTAAAATGGTAGCAGAAATTGTAGGAATAACGTTAGAAGCTACTCTGTCATTGTAAGTTTTTTTGTTGAACATGTTTCCAAGATATGATTGTATTGTTTTTCTTTTATTTATTTTTTTTCCAACAATGAATTATTCAAATAAGAAGGTAAGGTAACAAGAATTAACACATTTATTTGAAAAAATTATTTCCAAAATGATTACAGAATTCCTTTATCTTCTAAGATAAGGATAAAAAAAAAACATACAAATAAGAAAACTAGATACTAAAATTTAATTAAATTCACCATCAACAACATAAAATTTGATTGACATAGTTTTCAATCAACTAAAAAAATAGACCATCTTAAAATAAAATAAAAAATCAATTTAGAGAGGTTTAGTCTTCCATACTAAATGGAGGGAATTACGAAAATAATTAAAAAAAAAATAGAAGACTAAGGAAAACGACGTCACTAGGTCAAAACACCTTGAGTGTGGAGTGCAAGATGATGTCTTTCGTCCTTATCGCCCGTATCCGTTTATATATTATTTTCATTGTATATTTTGGATTCAAATTCTATTTAAGATATTATTTTCACTATTCTTCTTCTTAGATATTTTAGATTTTGTTTATGATTTTTTGTAGATATTATTTTCCAATTCTTTTTCTCAAATTTTGTTTTCAATTTTCTAGATTTTGTGGATTTGTTTCCAATTCTTTTTCTCAGATGTTGTTTCCAATTAACTTTTAGATATTTTGTTTTCAAATCTACTTCAAATAAGAGAATTGGACTTTGAGTAATTAGGGTCACACACATCAATGTAGCAGACTCTTCTCAAACTTTGCATTAGTGTTGCAAACACTTCCATAAGACCGTCTGTTGCAATAAGAATTAGATTAACTCAATTAGGTAAATTCCAATTAAAACAGTGAATTTATTCATAGTTATAGTCCAAGAAGGCTAAGATTAAATGTTAAAAGTATGAATAAAAATGTGCTCATCAACATAAGTTTAAGCTTGCCTTTATCTACACAGTAGTAAGCAGGACACAAAACACCTTCAACCTTCTGTAATCAGTAGGCTTGCTTGGCCACACCTCAGTTGGAATCTTAAACTCAATGGTTATAAATAATGAGTCATTCTTCAACTAGCAAGATGTGTTACCACCTTACCCTTAGTACTTTCTATCCAAACCAAAATGTGACAACATGCTTGATGTTCTCTCCAACAAGGTTGTGTTCATCTTTTCAACAACTTCTTTTTGCTATGGAGTATAATGAACAATCAAGTGTCTTGCAATGCCTTTATCTCTATAAAAAATTTTAAACAACTTATACCAGAACTTAAGATCAGTGTCTTTCCTTAGTCATTTGGTCCTCATTCTGATCTAGTTAAGCATTAAGAGTATCCAAACTTCTCAAAAACTTCAAATTTTTGCTTCATCACAAACACCTAAGTAAACCTTGAATAATCATCAATGATTAAGAGAAAATACTTAGCACCTCCCAACTATGAAACTTTTTATGGCCCACAACAATCAATATGGATGTAGTTCAACATGGCCTTTGTCTTGTGCAACTCTATTAGAAAATTCTACATGTGTTACTTCCTAAACAGATGTTCATAAAATAGGAAAGCTTCCACCTTCTAGCTGCCTAATGACCCCTTCTTTGGAACTCAACCACTCCTAGTTAGATAATGAGTATTGCTTGAACACCCAATCATTCCTGACTAATAACCCAAATTATTGTTTGGAACAAATCCACTCTTAGCTAGACAACCGAGTATTATTTGCAACAATAACTACTCTTAACTAAGATTTGACTATTTTTTAGAACTCAACCACTTTTAACTAAACAATGATTATACAAAGATAAGTGATCTAAAAGATTGTAAGGTTTTACTCATTAAGCAAAGAGGTAACATTTTTTGACAGATACAAAGATTATACATTTTTCTAGTTTGATAATGAACGCAAACAATGTTCTTACAAAGATTAGGGCTTAAAAAAGATTGAAAGCTTTAAGTGTTAAGATTGGTAGCATTTGGACAACTCTAGTTCTCTTGTATGTTTTCTTCAACTTGGAAGATTGCTTTATATAGATCTTTGAAGAAAGTAATAATTTCAAATCATTTATTCTTGTTGAGAAACTTCAACTTAGAACTTAACATTCAAGCTTACATTTGTCCATGCAAAGACGTAGAGATGCATTAAATGCATTCCATGCAGCATTAAATATTTATCTCTTCAAGTAACATACTAATAATTAACATGACTTATCAAGCCTAAGTCATAGAACTTTCACTCAAATTGGAGTAAAGAAATAAACCATATGCAATAGATAACCTTTTCAGAGTTGACATCACTACAAGAAATTTGAAGTTGTATGGGGTTTTTTTGGAGGTTGAAGGCACAACCATCCTCACATATTACAGCATGGAGGGTTTTGGAAGACAAAATACCAACTAAAGCAAATTTGGCTAGAAGGGGAATATGTATGACTAGTATTGTATGTTGTTTGTGCGGGGAGGGAGAGGAAACCATGTCTCACCTTTTTTGTACTTGTAGAGTCGCTTGACTCGTGTGGTCTAAATGTTACGAGTGGATAGGGTTGGTCTCGACAGGTCATAGGGAGCCAAAAAATCATTTCAAAAGCTTTAGGATGAGTAACGTCAAGGATAGTGTTAATCAGATATGGAGATGCGTGTGGATTGTTGTTGTAGTAGAATTGTGGTTACATAGTAATAAGCGGATTTTTAGAGGCGGTAGGATAGACCACATTGATATTTTCACTTCGGTGTAGATGAAGATTTGGTCATGGGTAATGACTAAAGAACGAGGAGTAAGTTTTTCGTATTCTGATGGGTACCTTGAGCCTTTAATTTGTATGATGTCTGTCAATTTTGCTAGGAGTTAGTTAGTAGGAGTAGTAAATGTTTGCTTTTAGATAGTTTAGTTGCTGCTTGGAGGTTAGATGATTTCAATCTCAGGTAGGAATTTTGTATAAGGGTTGAGGTATCCCTGAAATACCTCGTATTTAATTCATTCATTTCTTGCCGATCAAAAAAATAGTCACTATAAGAAATTTGATTGTTACTTGTTGATAATTTACCTACAGATTTGGATCCGTATGTAAATTAGAAGTTACATACAAATATTATGTAAAAATTATTATTCATACATAAAATCAGGTTACAAGCAAATTTTTTCGTACATAACAATAAAGTAGTTTTGTGTCAACAATCTGTTGGTATAATCCATACGTAATTTTTTTGCTTTGGGGTGAAATTTTTTTTGAAAGATATTATCAGCATAATTGAATTAATAGGTAAATAAAGTCAAAATTTTACATATGAATTCCAATAATTGAATTATTAAAAATTAAATTTCTAAAATGTTAAGTTTAGGTTAAAACTTCCAAAGTAGACGAAGGAATAGTTATCTAAAAATGGAAAGGGAGTTGGCGAAGGAGGAAGAGGAGCAATGGGAGTGGTGGTTGTACAAAGACTACAATGAGCTGGGCATCTTGGTCCTTTGATGCCCTCCGACAATTTGGGTAATGGGACACCAAACAGCTAGCAAGAGCACCCTGGTGGAAGTCATAATGGACTTTTAGTTCAACCATTACTTACGAATTTATCCATATGTAATTACTTATAAATTTATTTAGACATAATTATCTATGGATTTATCCACAGGCAATTATTTAGAGATTTATCCATATATAATTACTTGTTGATAATAGTGTATGAATATATTTATGAATTTTGACAATCCATAGATAACAATTACCTATATTCTACTTATCTAAGATTTTTTTTTCCATAATTATTATGTAGGTAACTTTGTTTTACATATAAATTTTTGTAGCAAAAATAATAATGATTTTTCTCAGTGCATCAAACATGTCAAGATGCTTCTTGGTATAAAACAACTCCAATGTATCACTCAAGATATTTTTTATGAATACATGAATTTTAAGAGATCTTCTTAATATACCTAAAGATGAAAACACTACTTACAACATAGAATAAGCACATAAAATATTGATATGAATTACGACATTAACTTAGAAGTGCGACCTTCTAGACCTTCTAATTCATACACTTTTATGGGAAAAAAATAAGAAACTGATTCAAAATTTTAAAAAAGAAAAAAGGTTTTATATTTAAGAGAGATAAAATGTTTTAAATAAAACAATAATAAATTTGTTTTATATTGTATATAACCTTAAGAACTTTTAAATTTATAAACCTTTCTCTTTTAAATTTATAAAATCGGTCATATATATATATATATAAACTATATGTGTGTGTAATCGTCATATATGTTAGCACTCATTACATTTGATTGAATTAATTGAGTGTGGTTTGAGTATTTATATCATACATTGTTTAGATCTTGTGTTTATTAAAAAATTTATGGATTGATCATGTTTATGTGTTTGGTATTTGTATACATCTAGGAGCTTTTTTAGATGGAATAACAGAAAATTTGGTGACCCGTTTGAAATATCAGAAAGATAGGTAAAGAAGGCAGAAAAATAAACTAACCCTAGCAAATTAAGTCAATTTTGCATGGAAAAAGGCATCTTAAAAACAAGAAAAGGCATATAATAAGCATGCATGCAAAGGCAAAAACTAATGTCAATACATATCACTCTTTGTTTAGCATTTCTATCTTAAGCAATTAACCATTTTGATGAAGCTTTTGACCTTTTGTCCAACGCCAAATTGGAAGGGCCAAAGATCAAAATCATTGGTGCCATGAAATCCAACTTTTCTCACATCTCTCTCACCCTTTAAAAAACCATATTATCCACTGAACATTTTCAATTGCAGTTCCTAAAACTGCAATTACGACAACCACATTGGGGTTAAGGCCATAGTCATCACAGCCTGTGTTTGACAGATATGTTGAAATACACATGAAGCAACTCCATTTAAGGCAACCCTTTTTCTCATGAAAAAGTGATTTAAATACACATTTTTTACACTGAGCATTCACACAATTGAAAATGGCTTCTTCGTGCTGTGCTTCCGTTTCTCTTCTTGTTTCTGTCTTCTTGGCCATAACGACACTCGCATTGGGTGGGAATTTCTACGAAGATTTTGACAATCTCTTTGGAGATGTAAGGGTTGACATAAAAGATGAAGGACAAAGCATGACCCTCACGATGGATGAATATTCTGGCTCAGGCATTGTCTCCAAGAATGAGTATTTGTTTGGACGATTCGACATGCAAATCAAGCTCGTACCAGGGAACTCTGCAGGAACTGTCACAGCCTTTTACGTATGTCTTCCTCCAAATTCATTGCTAATATCTTCTTTTTCCACCATTAACATAAGATTATATAATATCTATCTATCTATCTTTTATTTATATTTACATGTATATGTGTGTGAGAAATGGTTTTCAATTAACAACATTTCATTTGTAATAAATTGTATAAAGCATGATTGGTTATAATAGATTATGGCAAAGTTATTGATATGTGTTTGATGTGCAGCTAAGTTCTCAAGGAGAAAACCATGATGAGATAGATATAGAGTTCTTGGGAAACTTGACTGGAGACCCTTATCTGCTCTCAACCAATATATATGCAGATGGAGTTGGAGGTCGTGAGATGCAGTACTATCTTTGGTTCGATCCAACAGAGGACTTCCATACTTATTCCATTGATTGGAACCCTAATCGCATAGTGTAAGTAACAAACGGATCATTATTACACTAATTTATCTTCAAATTACACACATGCATTTCTCTAATCTATCTTTTAATCTCTTTTGTTTGTTCAAAATCCCTTTATACTGAATCATGATAAGTTTATCTAAAAATGCTTTTGTTGTGATTTCAGAATCTTGGTGGATGACATTCCCATCAGGGTTATGCTGAATAGAGAAAGTATTGGTGTTCCTTTCCCAACAAGCAGACCCATGAGGCTTTACACAACTCTGTGGAATGGAGACTCTTGGGCAACAAGATGGGGGGCAGTGAAGCTGGATCTGTCAAATGCTCCGTTCGTTGCAGGCTTCAGACATTTCAATTCTAATGCTTGCATTGCAAATGATCAAGGTGGTGCAAAATGCAAAGGTTTCAATGGTGGAAAAAGCACTGGTCTTAGTCAAGAGAAAAAGAATGAAATGCAAAGGGTTCTTTCAAAATGGGTGGTCTATGATTATTGTCAAGATTTAAGACGTTATGCACATGGTCTCCCATATGAATGCCGCAGGGAAAATCTCTTAGATCAAATTGAATAGAGGTTGCATCAATCATGCATGTTGCATGCACCTCCACATGATTTCATCAATTCAAATGGACATTATATGAGGAAGGAAAATATATGGATTCATTATAAACACCTTTGGATACAAGTTAGAACTATAATTCTTTTAATAGAGAAACTCTAAAAATATTCTCAAATTCTATGAGGAAAGATGTTCTTGTTATATTACATGTAAGGTGTATTTGAATTGCATGAAATGTTGTTAAGGGAATGGATTTAAAGCTATGTTTCATGGAATTGTGTATTCACAATGGTTTGTCTCTTTAATGTTTTTATTTTACCTTTTTTATAAATTTATATAAATTTATAGGTTCACAAGGCTTATTAATTAAATTTTGTTTAGACATTCACTTTTTCAATGTTTTTTCTTTCAAATTTCAATCACCCAAAAAAGAAATAGCATATTTCAGAAAACAAAATCGATACTTTTGATATATTTTTATCAACAAAGAATATTATATATTATAATAAAATATTTGAAATATTTCAACCAATATACATATACATATGATATGTACTATAGGAATTTACGTATTTAATTCTTTAATATATTAGTTATCTATCACCTTGAATAAACAATATTTCCTTTTTGGGAGAATCACACACAAAATATAAAAATAATGTGATCATATAATACTTTACTTTAATGTGTGAGGATAACCATGATAATAATATACACAATTAGGTTACTCGGTTAAATATAATATGAGTGAAACTTAGGTAATTCTGTCAAGGACATATCCAATGTAATAAAGAGGTAATAGAAAAGGGATTGTTAATCAATTTAATTTAAACTTAAAATTGAATGTAGCAAAAATAAGTCAAATTAATTTATCATAGTTAATCCAAAAAATTCAAATTATGCACTAGGATTTATCTTTGTCCACAACTAGATTGAATTTCTTTTACATATACACCTTTGCTATTTCCACTCTGACTAGATAGAATTATTTGGGGAAGCTTCCTTATAATTACTTTTAGGAGAAAGAAAGAAATACACTAGTTAATAAATTAAAATTAATTATAGAAATTATTTTATATTAGTTTTTTTTAGGTATTGTCAATATAGTTCCATATTGCTTAGGAGTTGAGGTTAATGACAGTTTATATACTCCTTCCACTTCCAACCCATCGAGGTGTCTTTAAAGAACAAAACTGTGACGCAACACTGATCTCCAAAGCGGAAAATACCTCGGATGCGATGATTAGCCCTAGCGATGCTATCTCTCGGACTTGAGGTCGGAACAATGGCGTCGTCTCTAGAAACGAAAATGTGTCCCAAGCCCTTCAACTAGGGGGAATCCACTCCCCTTAGACCTCGATTAAGGGGCTTGTTCCGGTACCGCCAATATGGTCTCACATCGCTCAGGAATCGAGGCAAAGGGCAGTCTATACACTCCTCTTCCTCCTCCAAGACGCCTTTTAAAAACAAAATCGTGACGAAGCATCAACCTTCAAAGCAGACAATACCTTGGATGCGGTGATTGACCCTAACGATGCTATCTCAAACCCTAAAAACCTGAATCTCATCCACGAGATCAGGGAAGATGTTCGAGTAAGAGAGGAGGCCGACAAAGGGAGAGCAACTCGACAGTATAACTCTCGTGTCAAAGCTTGGGAACTCCGAAAAGGAGACCTCATATGGAGAAAGGTCGACGAAGCAAGAAAACGTCGAGAAGAAGGAAAATTGGCACCCAATTGGGATGGCCAATATAGGGTAGTAGATACTCTGCAGAACGAACTGTACAAGCTATAAGACTTAAGGGGAAAGTTAATTCCAAGAACATGGAACATAACCCACTTAAAAATTGTATTACACAAATGAAAAAGTGTAGAAAATAAGAAAAAAAGAAAATTTCTTAAATAAAAAAAGGAAAAACTACACAAATGAGTTTTTTTTTAATAAATTATATTGAGTTGACCTATTTATAGGATGTTTCTTCCTGCACCAGTGCATTTTTCTGCCTGCACCCCATAAAGAAAGGTAAGGTAAGGTTTATTTTTTTTTTCACAGTGCCTAGCATATATGGAACATAAAAAATAGAGATATGTTCAAGTTACACTAAAGCAAAGCCCAATATGCACCAAAAAGATGAAAAGTAGCTTCAAAGTCTAATTCAATTCAATAATCAAAATTAACCTAACCTACAAATCATTATTAATAAAAGAACTTGTACAAGTAACCAATGTGTAACATTTGATGTGCACACAAAAGAAAACAACTACATTTGATATGCTATATTATATATCTATTTTTTTACTTTTATTACTTGTTAGTATGATTTTTTTATCAACTAAGAATAAAAAAATTAACATTTAGAAAATGTTGTACTCTTGTACAAAAAGAGTCTAAATTTTGTGTATCTCAAACTCCTCAAAATTCAACCAATCCCAAACTCAATCCAAAGCAAAACAATGTCAAAACGTTTACCCGATATATTTTAACATAAAAAAGAATTCATCCACCAAAAAGAACATTCATTAAAGAGTAACAAATTAGTAGAAAAGATAAAAAAAAAATACATTCAAACCAAAAAAATCAGCCCCAAGCAAAAGCTGATGATGATGTATCAATGATATATATATTCTCATTGTTTGTAACAGAATTTAAATTTTTGTATACAAAAGTTATACCAATTGAGGCTAAACCATTTATGAGCTTTTTGTTCCAACAACAACCACTCTTAACCTAAATTCAAGACTTTCACAAAAGCCTCATCAATCTTCTCCCACTAAAGTTACCAAGAGAGTTATGAAAGTTAGTACAAGAAGATAACTTCAATTATCTTAAATATGTGCAATGTTGAACTTAAGAAAGTCTTTCGTTATTTCGATGAAAACAAACCTTACAATAAAGAAAAGTGATAAAAAATAATTAATTCAGAATTATTTTAAGTGAAAAACCATGTATGTTTGAAGCACAATAGATGATCTAAAATATATTAAAAAAAATCATTTGAGCAATTATTTATGGATTGATGAAGCATCACTTGTTCAATCATTGTATATATATACTTTACCTAAAAGCTTCCACATGCTTCAAAGGATTAAATCATACATGAACTCATTGCAATAGGTTTCGTGAGCTTCATGTTTCACGCCTAAAAGTATATTTCACATGTAAGAGCTTTGATTTTGTGCTTATTGCCTCTGATTAAGTCATAAAATAATTATATTTAACTAATCCTATGGGTATTTTATTGGTTTGACGAGTAATGAAACTAAAGATACTTTGAGTAAATTGTGAAATTTCTCAAATTTTAGGTCTGAAAAAACCTTAGTTTTAGAGTACCAAAATAAACCCAATTTTTTTTTTCTTTTATGATCAAACTCAATGAAATCTAAATGCTAAATTTTTTTTTCTTTGATCAGAATCTACAGAAGCCCTAAACAAATGTGTTCCAATTACATAGAGAAGTTGAAAAATAGTCAAACTTTTTGCAATTTTGATTTGGGTTGAATAGTGATTGTGGTTACACCTGTGGAAAGGGGACAAAATGAGGAGGTCAAAATAAAGGGACTAAAAATCTATATTTAGATATTAAAAACTAATTTTTAAAGAGATAACCAAGATACTAACGAGATTTTGATCCATAAAATTTCGGTAAGATTTAAAATTGTTATATAAAAGTTGACAGAGGAATAAATTTACACCAAAAAGTTAAAGAATCAAATCAGAAAAATATTAAATATAATTAGAGGACCAAACTCCTATGATTAATTTTTTTTTTAAAATTTAAATTAATAGTTTGCATTAATATTGTAACTGATATAAACAAATATTAATTAACATAATTCTAAAAAACAATGTAATGTTATGCATAATTTGTTTTTAAATAATTTATTATAGCCATTCACAAATGTTATCAAACCAATTGAATAAAAAACAATTATCATTTGGAGGAGAGAATGTTAAGTGAATAATTCTCTTATAAAAAAAATTAAAATATTTTATAATAAAATAAGTTGTTGGAGTAGAGAATTATAAGTTTTATTCTATTTTAGGTGAAAGTTATTTGACCAAGTTCTCATATATACAAACATTAATGTTACATAAAGTTCATGTGTGAACATACAAATGTTTGAAGATTGAGAGTTAAAGTAAAGTTTGGATAGAAAAAGATTTGCAACACTCTTTTCTCAACTTCATATTTAAAAAAATCTTCTAAGTTGAAGACAGATAACAAAGTTATTAAAAATTGTCAAAATATTGTAAAATTATTGCTCTAAAGTTTTATATGCTCTTAATTTTCGTAAGGATAGAATTTGTGTTCATATAACAAACTAATAGAGTGTTATGATCTTATATTCATCGAAAAACATGTTTCTTTACCTAATGAACAAAATTCTATAACATTTTAAATCACTCTCATTCTTTATAAAAACCTTTAACCCAAAGTGACTATGTTTTAAATAATATTTTGGATTATCTAGTGAGCATTGATTATTGTTTGAAACAATATTCAAATTTTAGTTATGAATGTTTGCATTCTAAATAATACTTAAATTTTAGTCAAAAATAAATATATTTCAAATAATATTGAAATTTTTAATTAGAAATGTTTGCATGTAGAAATAATAATAATCCCTTATTTAAAATTTTAATCATATCAAATTTATTTAACTTTATACCCTTGCTTTATTGTTTGAAATACTTAAAAGAGTTAAAAAAATATTTTATCTTTTCAAAATTATATAAAATGTTACATCGTAATTTGAATGATTGATATAATTACAACAAACTCTTTTATTTTCTCAATGAGAAATTATAATCAGCTACTTTTATATATTAAAATAGCATAAAAGGGTTGTTTTATTATTATAGATAATTTTATACAATATTGCTCTTTAAAGTGTTGCTTTTGATAATATAATTTCTTATGAGAGATCCAGTAACACTTTTAAACATATAAAGATATGGAGACCAAAACGATTAAGATTACACTAGCCATATGTAAAATAATTTTAATAATATTTATAGATAAATTTAAATATTCAAAAATATTATTTAAATACTAACTGATATTTTAATTGTCTTCTATGATATTAAAATATTCTTTCAAAATTATTAGTAAGACTGTTCTGGTCTAATTTTGTTACAACGTTAATACTCTGTATGTTATAAAATGGAAAATTTATCTGTAAAATTCATGTGAAATTTTTCAGAAAAAAACAATATATCTGAAAAGAAAATAGTTTAGACAAAACAATATTTCAGTATCAAAAGAATAACAACATTATTTGCACATGAATCAGTAAAAAGATTTAGATTGTTCAACAATTTTTACAAAAGAGATTAAGTAAATAGACTTACTTTTTGTCAACAATATAACAATTTTCAAAAGCATAAATAAATAGAAAACTCGCTAGAAAAGAAAATCTGTCTAACAATTGGAAAATCCACACGAAAAAGGTTACGTTTTCTCACGTTTGATTATGTTTTGTCACGTTTGATCATGTTTTGTCACCTTGACTAATAACAACAGTTGATAACTCTAATTAAAAGTTATTAACCTCATTTAACTACAAATGTTTAGTAAAATTATACATAGAGTAGTTGATAAATATAAAAACACATAATTAGATACTTTTATATAATTCTTAATATAAAATTTAATCTATTTTATTGATAAAAATAACGTTGAGAATATTTCTAATTTTAAATTTTACATCTTATAATACTTTATTTCTAGATCAATTATTTTTTTAATTTTAATTGCAATATTTTTTATATTGTTTTTATTATTATTATTGTTATCTTCCAATATTTTTATTCAAATTTAAACTAAAGTATTCCATACTTTTTTAGCTAACAATTTATGTTCATTAATGCAATACTTAAAATATTTTAAAATATAATGCTAAAATAATATAATATTGTCATAGTTAAAAATAACCAATGTAAAATAATCTTGTAAAAGAAACATTTTATTACAGATAAAATAAATAATGTAATATAACACAAAATATTGTGTCAGTATGTTATTTAATAAAAAGTAAAATAAAAAATTTCCACATCATGTTTAAGAAAATAATAAAGTTGTGTTTTGTTAGTAAATAAAATTATTTCTTATATAAAAAACAAAAAATAATACTAAATATTGTAAAGACAACTAAAATAATTATAAAAAGTTAAAAATTAGAGCTTACTGAACACTATTTCAAGAAATATTTATAAAAACGTTATAAACTACTACAAAACCGTGTTTACTCAACATTAGAAATAAAAATCAAATAAACTTTTCAATTAAGTAAAAAAAAAAACATAAACACTAATTAAAATCACTAGTGAATAGTCTTGATATATAAAAATGTCATTAATTCTGCAATAAAGAATGATTTATTAAAACAATAATTTAAATATAAAAGTGTAAAAAAGTAACAACAACAATAAGTGATTAAAATTAATCTTTATACTATTTCAATGTATAAAGTTAACAAAAGAAATTCTTTATACTCTACCTTTTTTTTTAAATAATCATTATTAATTGAAGAATAGTTCATTTTAAAAAGTGTTAAAGAATATTAAAAAAATATTATTAATCTAATTATGTTATTATTAAAAATATTATAAAAAAAAAAGAAAATAAAGTTTAGTATGTCACCTTGAATTGAATTGTCACCTACGTTTTCGAAAACAGAAATAAAACACAGCAACCACGGCTGCACCTCCGGCTGCCACCAGCGGCCACATAAACCCTAATCCATTCTTCCCTTCTTCATTTCCTCTTTCTCCGTTCCTTCTCCTTTCAACAGTCTTCGCTTCCTCCAAATCTTTGATTCTCTGCTTTAGCGTTTCAATCTGTTTCTCTTTCTCGCCAACCTTTTCTCTCATCTCCTCCTCCACGCGAACTCTCTTGCTCCGCTCCTCGCTCTTCCGCACTTCCAGAACGCCGATCCTCCGCTCCAGATCGCGCACCTTCATCTCGCACTCTGCGTTCAGCTGCTTCAAAGTCTTCGTCTCCCTCTCCAGAAACACCAGCGTTCTCTCTTGATCCTCGAGCACGCTGCTCAGCGCCACCGCCTCTGATCCGGCCTCCTCGGCGGCATTCACCTCCGACTCCAGCTCCTCCGCCTGTCGCTGTAACGACTCGATCTCCTTCCTCAGCTCCTGGATCTCATCCTTCTTCGACGCATTATCGCGCTCCAGCGCCTCCATCTTCGACACGACGCCGTTCGCGATATCCATCGCGGTGGTAGAAAGTAAATCGAGGAGATTCAGATCGGTGTGAAGAGTGCTCGTGATTTCTCGGTGGCGAAAGGAGTAAGGGGAACAGTGGAAAGTAGTGCGAGAGAAACGATGACGAGGTCTAGAGGACGAGCATTTTCCGGGAATTTTTGGGAGGATTTTCAGGGAAAGGGAGAAGAGAATGCAACTTTCGCGCGCTTAGAGTTTCATTCTGTTATGCTTTTTTTTTTCCCTCGTGAAATGTTGGATTTAAACGTCAAAAATCTTATCTAGCTGAAACTTTATTTAATTAACATTTATAGAAAAATAAATAAAATAAAATAAACTTTTTAAGTTTAAATTAATTTGTTATGAGTTAAAAATCAATTTTTAGAGAAATTTAATGACATTTTAGGAAACATTGGGTGTAAGAAAAATAAGATAACATTCTATGATTCCAGAAACTATAACAAATAAAATTCTGTAAAAAATATTTACATAAATTTCCTGTTAATTATTTGATACATTAAATAATTTAATGAATATAACATGCTATTTTTTATATTGCAAAATTTCATTTTAACTTACAAAGGTTAAATTATCACCTCATGAGAACTACTTTTTAGAAAATTTTACCAAAATTCATTTATGAGAAACATTGTTTACTATTTTTTTTTAAAAAGTAAATCAAATGTAATAAACATGTTGTCCAACTTAAAATTAAAAGAAAAACTAAATCAAATATATTCTATCAAATGCCTCTTTAAATATTGAATTAATCTCAAATTCCCATATTCTCATGACTCCCTTAGTAAATTATGTCTTCTATTTAAGTAATTTTGAGTTTACTACTTGTTAAATATTTTTCTTTTCCTGTGATTTTTCTAAAACCTAAAGTTACTATTTTAATCATCAACTTTATTTTAAATTAAATTGGAAATTTTAAAGATCTTGTAATGACTCACTATCGTAACACTAGTGTCACCATTGGAGTTCACTATCTTTTATTGAACACGAACAATAATTAACACATGACAACATAGACCAAAATAAATAATTTGATGATTTTAAAGAATGAAAAATGAAAGATCAAAAACAAAACTTGTTCAATTTAAGTCGTTTATCTTTTTTATTCTCATCAAAGCCAATATTTGTTGAGGTATATGAGATTCTAGGTTTGTGAAATCCCATTAATCCAATTAGAAGTACAAACACTCAAGATATTTGTTTCAAGGATGTGTCTTCACTGCACACATCAAAACTGAGGTTGTGGGGATTAACTTATAATACAGGTCTAAATTTCTTTATCAAAAGTCTCTCGATAGCAGAGTTGTAACCAAAATTCATACCTTTATAGAACAGAGAAAGCTAACACTATCTCCCATTTTATACAAACCATCACCAAGACAACAGCTCTATTCCTAAAAATGTCCTTTTTCGGCTGAGATTTTCCCCCTCCCTGGTCAAATTATTCACAAGAAAAACACCCTTCTTCTAGAACATTCTTGTCATACCATACTGAACAGGACCTACCTTTCTATGAGCAGTGGCACCAGCTGCAGCACTGTTTCCACCATATGTCTTTGGCTGCAACAAGTTTGTATCTATGACTATTTGATCACCTTGCTCTAACTTGTTAACTCCTGCCCTTGTCATAAAAAAGGGATTTGTATCAATATTAATAGCCATCTCAGGTGCCATCTTGGCATTAACTCCATCTTGTTCTTGTGGATGTGTTGCTTGCAAAGGCACACTCTTGCCAGCTTCTGTTGCCGCCCTTTCTTGGTTTCCAGTGCTGGATCTCTGATGATAATAGTATGCTGGAGGAACAGGTTGAGTAGGAAGCACAGAACCTCTGATAAACGACCTAGGATTATAAGAATCCTTGACAATGTTATCGTACTCGTATGGAACAACTGGCCCCACAACTTTACCAGGTTTTGCTGGAAAAAAAATGAGATTATTAGGCCTTGTTTGTTTATTGTTTCAAAAAAGGGTTTTTAATTTTCTAAAATATAGTAAAAAAAGGTGGCTCCTAGAAGATGATACTGCATTGAAGGATGAGAAAACATTCATCGGTTCTTTCCAAATATTGGCTTCAAAAAAAAAACTTGTTCCGAAAACAAATTTCAAAACTAAACAAATTTTGGATAAGAAATTGATTGCTGAATAATGTGAAATTGTTTCAAAACACAAAAGGTAGAAGGGAATCAAACATGCCCTTAATTATTAATCAATGATCATGCATGTAAACTTAACAGATAACAATGATAACAACCCCATACCTAGTGGAATTCTTTGTGGTCCCTGCATTGACCTTGGCACTAGAATTTTAGTATCTCTGGAACTCCTGTTGCATTCCTCAGCAGTTGGTCGGTTTTTGCTGGCAGCAATGTTTGTTTGATCTTTTGGGTGTATTGTATTTGAATGTACAATGGTTGACCTGTCAATAAGTCAAAAGCAAGAGAATATGATCACACATATTATGCTCTCCTTAAAATCAACATGAATCATACAAATCATAAATAGTTCCTATTCCCTTTTAACTGTCATACTTTTGAACGATTTTTGTTTCTATATATACATATATTGTTTTCAAAGTTCAAGATAATACTAATTATATTTTAGTCAATTATATCCATATTGTCCACCTAGTCTTTAATTAATTTAAATAAATGTATTTATTGTGAAGTAGAAATGAAAATGTTAAAATAGCAAACCTTATAATTATTTTATTAGGATCAAGAAAGCTTATTACATATCTTGGTTTCTACATAAAACCCTTAAGAGACAGATTTAAAAAGAAAGAGATTAGAATGGGAGAAATGCAGCATGGAGTAGTTGAGGTTGATTTTGGTCTACCAAATTGTCATTGCTGCACATTATGCTAAGATATTGAAAGAGCAGCTAAATACTAAGGTTGGGAAGTTACTTCAACAAGAAGTGCTTGTCAGCTATAAATTACCATACTATAGACCACTCTGACTTCATAAAAAATGTTAGCAGGCCTGAACAAAGGATCGGCAACTCCTAGTTGTTGCCATTTTTGGTACTTTACTTTTAAAAAAACACCATTCTCTTATCAACAATTGTTACTTTGCTATTGTAACAAAATCCAATAAAATGGATAAAAATCTACTTGCATTTCAGTATTTGATAGATCACGACTACAATCAAATTAGTGATTTATATTATAGGACTTTCCATCTTGTGATTAGCATCTTAACATATGCATAATGTAATAAAAAGTAACCACTACAATTGGAATGTATCAAGTGTCACAAGAAATCCAATGAGCAACTGAATTTATGAATCAGAAATATTACCTTGGAAGAGAAACGTGCTTTCTTTCAAGTGGCAAAACATGACCATTTTTACCATTTTCCTCCAGATGAGCAAACTGCTTTCTGAATTGATCAACGGCACTGTAAAGAATTGCACCAAAAAAGTAAACTAAGATGAAATTGAAATTCGAAATTGACAATTATCAAGATGGCAAAAAAGATAACATGGATAAACAGTTGAAAACCAATTACTAAAAGAAAAACCTTGGATAAAGAAAATTAGTTCTCTCAGTTCCATTCATGTAGTCTTTCAATAGTTGAGGATGATACTCTAGAATCTCATGGAAAATCAGTTCTCGAATTTCATCCTTTGTGACTCTTCGTCTTTCAAATTCAAATTCCATTTTTGTGATAGGCTGGCAAGATGGCTCCTTCTCAACTTTTGCCAGCCCCTTGAAGTAAGGATCAGCCAATGCCTGAACACACAAAAATATTTAAGAAACATTAAGCATTAATGTCAAGATACCACAATATAGATTCTTATTCACTGTTATGATTCATTATATTTATATCTTTTATTGTCCACATTATAGATACCACATTTCAATACACATACATAAGCAGTAGAGTACAATGTAACAAATAAACCTCTTCGGCGGTAGGCCGGTCTTTTGGATCAAAGGCCAACAACTTTTCCAGTAGTCTCAGTGCTAAAGGGTCTGCATTGGGAAACTTTTGAGCAAACGACACAGGCTGCTTTTTCTTCATGCTAGTTAGGTATCTCCTTGCTTTCTCATTGCGTACCTGCATCCATCACAAAAAAATGGTTACAAGCTGCTTTTGATAACTTTTGGTTCGGAACTAAGCTACACAACTCAAATTGTTCTTCCACAATTGAAGAAAATATTTACCCGTGATATAGTATCCAGTGAAGGTGTCCCAAGCAGATCTGTCATCAGGTCCAATTGGTGTACAACATTTTTCCCAGGAAAAAGTGGCTTTCCCGTTAGTACTTCGGCAAAGATACAACCTATACTCCATATATCAATTGCTGGTGTATACTGCATAATTTACTAAAAATTTAGACCTACAAAATGTGAACCTAGAAATGGTACCACTGTGGTGTATCATTTTGCAACCAAATAAAAGAAAAACGTTCAGGGTGGACTCTTTAACAACAGCCAATATTCACATAAATAGATGTTTTCCCTTAAAGCTATACAAGAAATACAGCCCGTGTTTACTATGCTATGCTTCGTAAGTTTATAATGCACAAATGACACCTAGTGGAATGTGATGAGAAACATATGGATATATATCTCTACTTGTAAATGTCAGTAATTTGCTTCCAGTCCACTCACAAGATACACCACATATATGCTAAACCGTATATTGCTAATATCGATAATTTTAATTCTTGACAAAAACAAATACAATGACATAGAAAACTACCGGTACAGACAAACACAATTAGCTTCACCTAGAGTAAATAATTTATTATCGAACACCAAAATGTTAGTTCAATGTATCACAGATTTCCTTCACAAAGACAATGGTATTGCGGCCAAAACTGAAGTGTTGGTTTGATAGCAGATAAAAAATACCAGAAACATATGTAACTTACAGATTAATAACAAAGAACAGATTGGCCTTCAGTCCTAGGTCATCTGATTAGCTAATTGATGGAAAAGGAGATAAAAGAATGAATGTTTGATGACGCTATGGTAAGTCGACACTCAGTACATTACTTTGTCTCTCACTTTTTCAATGTCCACAGAAATCTGGAAAATCCATACCTTTGAGTAAAATGATCCACATAGCTCTGGAGCTCTATACCACCTTGTAGCAACATAATCCTACAGACAAATGCAGCAAAAAGAAAAATAATTCTCTTCCCTCCCAAATAACAACAAAAATGAAAAGAAGAAAAGCTGAAATAAATTAAAATATATGAAGGAAGCAAACGATGCAAATGTTCAGAAAAAATACCGTCCAAAATATAGTTGTTGGTGTGTCACTGAAGGCAACTCTAGCTAACCCAAAATCACAGATTTTAAGCTTACAGTTTGCATTTGCCAGTATATTCTTTGGCTTCAAATCTCGATGAAAGACATTCGCTGCATTGTACAAGTTAAGAATTAGATACCCAATATTGACATCAATGTTCGTTAAGAAATAGACAAATGTTAGACCCTCCCCTTAACGAAGGTCTCACATTTTGACAAAATACTAAAGGTATGTAATTTTAAGAGGATTCAAGAGGGAAGTGAAAATAAAAAAGGAAACAAAAGCAACTGATAAAGATAATGTGCACAATTCTAACATCTCCATTGGTTGGATTGGAATGCTTGAAAAGCATTCAGTTTCAGATACAACTTCTGAGAGTAGAAGGCACACGTTATAGGCATTAGCCAGACAATGTGCATTCACATATACAAGTAACTAAAACATAGCAATGTTTACCAGTATGAATGAACTTGAGTGCTCGAAGTAGTTGATAAAGAAAAAATTGATAGTGTTCTTTTGTCAAGTCATCATTGGCTTTAATGACTTGATGAAGATCAGACTCCATGAGCTCAAAAACAACATAAATATCTTTAAAGTCCTTCCATGATGGAGGCAGGATAATGTGTTTTATTTCTACAATATCAGGATGTCGAAGAAGTCTGAGCAGCTTTATCTCACGGAGAATTCGAGCAGCATCAGATGTATGCTCGAAGATGTCATGAATCTTCTTAATTGCCACTTTTTCTCCAGTGTGAGTGTCAATGGCTGAACAGACAACACCATAGCTACCCTTTCCAATGACTTCTTGAATCTTGTACTGGTTGGCATCACCATATTCAGAGAAAAAGTCCATCTCTGTAGCTTGTGAGCAAAAAATCCAGAAAGTTAGAATTTGAAAGTCTGAAAACATTCGCAAATGAAACTAAAGCAACAAAGTAAAAGCAAAAACTTCAATAGAGATAGAAATTAAAATAAAAAGCATGTTTTCCTTCTCACGGATAAATGAACATACAGAATAAAAAAATTGTTTTACACTAGAAAATTCATATCATGGAATTACCATAGTATCAAAAAGTGTCATAATCTCAACAACAGTCAGATTTTGTCTCCAGGAATATGACCATTTTCACACACATTGGAATAACACAGCCAAACTAACCTACGTATATTAAACACAAAAGCATGCATTGCTTCGATCTTTGTTTTTAAAATTGAACTGGTAATTGCTGGTTCAAGGTATAATGGTTCAACTGGGATTGAACAAGTATTAATAAAATTATTTTAATAAAAAAAATACAGAAACAAATGTTAAAAAATATATAATATCATAATTTTATGATGCTAAAAACTAAAATAAAACACAAACTTATATAACATTTAGAATACATCTAAAAGTATAAATAAACTATGTGTATCACGTTTAAATTGACATTTTAATAATATACATCAAAATTTATTAATAAAATAAGTTTATATGTAGACTAAAAAAGAAAATTACTTATGCCCTTCAAGATCAAATACATATTTCTTCATTATGTCACCACTTATTGTTCAAAATCAAATACATATTTACATTGAAGCAAATCAAGATTTTCTATTTTCTTTCAATTCAACAGGAATGTACATACTGATTCTGCAAGATCAAGCATCAACACATAAAATCCACATGCGTTCACTAACTTCAAATCCCATCTGTTTATACAATTTATTAAACATAACTAATTATTCAAAAATAAATGAAACTCATTCCATAAAAATCTGTAAAAGAAGGAATGCAGGCACAGAGAAAATAGAATAAACTAGAAACCTAACAAAACAAAAATAAATAGTAGACAAAATCCTATCCGATTAGGAAAAACTTTTAAGCATGTAAAACAGGGAATGCCACTTGGTATTGACACTAAGTTGACAAGGCTCAACTCGACAAGCGTGGAAAGAGAAAATAAAAAATTATGGGTCAATAAAAAAGCAATATAATTCGTTAAAAAGCAAGCAAATTTCACCAAACCCTCCGAAAAATGTTGAAAAAAAGATCTTGCAGTGCCAACCAAATCATGTGTTAGAAACATTCGAGAGAGAGAGCGAGAGAGAGAGAGGAACCAAATCATGGATGGACTCTAAGGAGACATACTATATAGAAAAATTCTCAGCAGAAACCATTCATTCACCAACATAACCATGGACTCATCACACTGAAAATTTTTCTATCTCACAACATTCAGATTAAACAAAAGCACACAAAATCAATCATTTTTCCCCAATCCCAATTACACAATTACAAAACCAAACAGTACAAATACACACCACACAATAAAAACTCCACCTTTTTCCAGTGTTCTCGCTGCATTTTCCCCTGACACCCAAAAATTCTCCAAAACATACCTATAGAGTGAAGATCAAGCCCAAACTGAACAAAACCAGGTCTCAAATTCACCTCCCTCAAAAATTAAAATTTCTTACACCCTTTTCCTCACCCACATTTGCCCCACCTACCCCTGCTCATTATCACAAACCCACAACAGTGCCAACTTATTCTCCCTTCCCCCAAACCCTTCTTCACCAAACATAGAACCCAATTGAGATCCCACATGCACCTTCCCTTTCCAAAACCACCAAACTGCAAATCCAAAAACCACCGTCTATCATACACTCCACCCCACCAGCAAAAGCACTCTCTTTTCCACACAAAAATCCTCCTTTCAACTACCCTCGACCAAAAAACCACAATTTGTTACACCCCACAAAGCCAAACCAGAAGAACAACAACAGAAAGCAGGTGCCAAGATCGTGCAGTGCATAAGATCTGCGTACACCGACAAAGTGAGAGAGAGAAAATGGAAATTTCTTTTAGAACTTTGAGGCTTAAATCTAGTTCATGCCTTTAGTATATCTTATCCGTAACGTATATAGAGAGATACGTACCTGAATACACAAAAATACACATACGAGTGTGCTATTGTTAATTGTTATATACAAAACAGGGGCTGCGTAATGGGAACAATACGGAGGCTAATTTAGTAAATTCGTGTGGCACAGGGAAGATTCTCTTGCCCTTTTATGGAACTATTGTTACGTCTCCCTCTGCGACCTACAGGTGGCATGTTGGGCAGGTCCAGGACACGTGGCGGGTTGTCAGTGGCTTGTGGTTGTAAGTTGAGTGCCACGTGGCGGTAATTTTATGTAGTGTGTCAATATTAGGAGTTTAAATTCTCTAGTAAATTTTTTATGTTATTGTTCTCTTCAAAATAAATAATGTATTAAAAAAAATTAATATATTTTAAAATATTAAAAGTACTGGAAAAACGTTAAAATTTAGTGAAGAATTTAAATTTGATTATCTTATTATTTGTTTTTTCTTGAAGAAGTGTGGAAGGATTAGCATGAAAATGTGGTGTTCACTTTGAATAATTTCTTTTTATTTGATTTAAGAATATATTCTAACTAATAGTTGAAAATTCTTAGAAGATTATTAAAATATTTTTTTCATGAATTTTTCTTCATGAGCATAATTAAATTAGTGAATATCCCATTAGTAAACTTTACAATAAATCATGAATATAATACAGAAGTTGACAACTAAAAATTATCATTGATTTTATACAAATGTTGACAATTATGTTAACAAAACTATATATCTTCATTTATTTCCTTTATAAATAAATAAAGGTAAGGTGATGCCTTTCAAATAAAACAAATTAGCATAATTGTTTTATAATTATTATACAAAAGGGGAATTTTAAGAATTTAAATTAAAGTCGTCATTCAGATTTTAATTAAGCATTTATTCACTTGTGTAATAGTATATATTTCTATAAACTTGTCTAGTATTTTACAAAGAAAGTATTAAAAGAAAAATAAATATATTTAATATGTTGGAAAATTTAACTGTATTTAATGATTTTTTAATTTTATTTTAAGAGAATTAGTAAAAAGATTGTTCAGGAAGTTTATAATTAATACATTACAATAAATTCAAATCGCATTCGGAAAATTCATAATTATGGTCATAGTCAAACTTGTTAAATTAAAACAAAATAAAGGGAAGTTATTTTATGTTAAAAAGATTATTAAACCCCATTTTTTGGATAATGGAGTAGAAAATAAGTAAAAAAATAAATAAAAGAAAGAGAAATAAATTGGAAACAGAAAATGTTTAAATAGGGTGAAGTGGGAGGGGAAGTAATAGGTGAAGAAAAATTAATAAAAAATTTATGAATAATTTAATTAATATGATAGAATAAAACAATTATAAATTAATATAATTAAAAATATTAAAACTCTCTTGTACTAAAAATACATATAATTAAATATTAAAAAATAAACATTTATTATCTACCTTGAGTTAAAAAAATTGTTACATAAATATCAATAAAATATTTATTACGATATAATTACATTTTATGCATAAATTTCGTTTTAATTTTAGTTTTTAGTTTTTATTTTTTTTCTTTCTCATACACCATGTGCAAGACTTGACATCCTTCTTTAAATAATTGTGTAACTATTGTATTTCAATAATATAATAATATATCAATATAAATTAGTAGGGCAGTGTTATATTTATTAAAAATAGAAATTCATTATGATATTTAAATTTTTAAGAAAAAGAAAATATAAGAGTATTAGTATAATGGAAATAGGAAAATGAGATATTGTAAGTAAAAAGAGATTGTTCAATAATGAGAAGGTTGGTGAAGTGGTGATTTTTAAAACACTTTGTCAATTAACATCTCTCAAGCATTTGATTAATGGTTGGGATTCTTGCAAAATAAGAAAATAATTAAATTAAACGATAGATAAGGAAAGATTGTTCAAACATCAATTTGAATAAAACAATTTTATATTTAGTATCAATAAACTAAATCTTAGAATGATTTTTTTAACTATCTTTACACTTCATATGCAATACATGTAATCACACTTAATGCATTAATATTTTTCTTGAATGACTCTCAAGAAAAATACCAAAAAATGCATAAATACAATGCATCAATTATAGTAATTATATATGTATATCAAGAGTTTATGAGAATTTAGAAAGATATCACTTCAGAGTAATGAATCACGAATATGTAGAATGATGAGTAATTAAATAAGAAGATCACCACACAACCTCCAACATGTCTTAAAACAAGAGAGGATTTTTTATGGTGTTTAAGAACTTTTTAGAAAGATTATTGAATATTTGAAAACAATAACTTTTAAAAGTATTTTGTTATATCAATAAATCTCATGAAAAAAAAAAACCTTAGATAGAAAACATATCATAAATGACTTAATCGTTTATATTAAGTAATAATTATAATTATTTTGTTTTTTATTGTTTCTTGAAATAATGTTTTCGCTTAATCAATTATTTGTACAAGCAAGGTTTTCACACTTGAAAACAATAATTGATTATTTTAAGTGATAATTGATTGTTAGTGCAAGTATGTAATCAATATTTTTTAACAACTGAAAGTTTAATCGATTATTCATAAAGATAATAGATTAACCACGAAAGCAATGACTTTGAAAATTTGGATAGCATATAGTCAATTATTTAAAAGAATAATCAATTATCAACAAAAATGGTATTTTAAAACAAGGTGTGTTATGAACAATTATTATTAATGATAATCAATTATTCACTTATGATAGTCAATTATTACATGTGATAATTGTTTAAATTGACCATGAAAGCATTTTGTAAAATAGTTTTTGAAAATCATTAAACACTTTGAAAATCTGTAGTGACTTATGCTTTTAACTATAGATACTACATTTGTCATATGATCACACACATTCATTCATGAAAGTTTATAACATACAATACAATTGTCAACTTTTCATTATCAAAATCTTCATATAATGAATCTTGATCAACAAATAGTCGTGGGTAGGTTTTGTTGGAGAGAGACAAAGATATCTCTGAAGCAACATATTCATGAGTGTCGTAGGAAGCATAAGAGAAGTTTTGTAAAATGCAAGTGTTATTGTAGAAAGGTTTGAACATAACTAGAGTGAAAGACAAGGACTACCAATCACATTTGAAAATACAAGCTCGTTATCAAAGTCAAAGACAAAAGTGAAGTTGTTATCGAAAATGTAATTATACATAAAGGCTTGAATTACTTATGTTAAGCTACCAAGTTTTCTTTTTATTTATAAGACTATTGCATGGACATGACAACGAGCATAGAACAACATTGAGCACTATCAACATTATTTATAGAATGGCCTTTGGTCATTTGTATTGTTAAATCTTATGAGCCTAATGGCTTTGAGACATGGCAATTATAATTTAAGTTAATGCAACATTTATGTATCGTAATATTATATTGCAATATTATTGTTAATGTGAACATTTAGTTGTTATGAAGGAAAAATTCAACACTCTAGATTTGTAATTTTGATTAAGTGTTGAAAACCACAAAGCATAAAACATGAATCACTCATCATCTATAGCATTAATGTTTTCCACAACATATCATATAAGATACAAGTATTTTATCTGTTAGACGATACAATATTGTGTAGTCTTTTCTTACATATGATATAGTGTCTTATAAATCATATCATACGCTTATAAGAATCAGACAATGCATGCAACTAACATTTACAACTTGAATAAATATGTGTACGTGTGTGTGTTTGTGTGTGTGCGATTATTCTTAGGATGTAGGAAATGTCCATTGCCTTCGTCTACTAAAGAGATATGTTAAAGGCGCAAGTTAAAGTCGACATCAAATGATCTCTTGGAAAAAGAGTTAAAGTTGGTCTATTAACCAACCTCCCAACACTAAGAGCATTTCAACTATGACCCAATTGTCTGCCCTACCATGAATTTGTGTAAAATGTTATTCTACCTATGGAGATGAGCATTGTCAACTATCAAGGACATTGTGTAAAGAAGGAGTGGAAACCAAAGCTGCATGAAAATCAGGCTTAGACTAAAGGACATGCATAAAAGTTGAAGTTGCTCAACTGCTACAAGCGACTTCTCAACGAATATCTTCTTTTAGTGCCTATATAAAACCCTTTCATCATGCCAAAATGTCGATAAGATTTAATATGCCTCTAAAAGCTTTAGAAAGAGATCCCAGTTCTAAGAGCAGAGAACCTGCCATATCCATGGATTTAAAAAAGTCTCAAGAAGGACACTAACAATGTTCATTTAGTACCTAGGAGAGAGAGTTTATCCATTGTATATGTCAAAAGACTCAACCCCTATCTAAAGAATAAGATGATTACTAAGAGAGAGAACTTAAACCTTGTACTTGTTGAAAGACTCTATTTTCCCTAACAATCAAACACAATGATTTATTGATCATTAAATCATCAACCTTTCTATGTTAGCCAGGAGTGGTTGTTTGGCAAACAATATTCGTTGAGTTAGGAGTAGCTTGGTAAAGAATACTTAAGCAGTTAGTCAAGAATACTCGATTAAACCAAAGTGGTTGGAGTCAAGAATACTCAAGGGGTTAGACAGGAGTGACTATCATCCCAAATAATACTCGATTAAGTCACGAGTGTTTGGAGTCAAGAATACATAAGGGGTTAGTCAAGAGTGACTATGAGCCTAAAGATTACTCGATTAAGCCAAGAGTGTTGGAGTCAAGAATACTCAAGGGATTAACCAAGAGTGGCTATGAACTCAAAAAACACTTGATTAAGCCATGCGTGGTTGGAGTTAAGAATACTCAAGGGAATAATTAAGAGTAGTCACAAGCCCAAATAATACTCAAAATATGTTTCACATTATTAATATGCCATGCCTAGTGGAACTCAATCTATTGATTGTGAACTAAATGTAGTCTATTGTGATAGACAAATCAATATAAATTACTATGTGTATTTCTCTCTTCCCTAATCTATTTTCATTACATGTTATTATTATTTTTACTAACTTCAAAAGGAGAGTTATTGTGGAAACACGTATTTGATAGTTATTCTTTATTTAATCATTACAATCAAAGTTTTAACTTACATATACATGATCCATCAGATGCAAGAAATAGGATTTGATCATTTGTTAGAGTGAATAAGAAAATTATCTTACACTAGTGACTCATTAGAATTGTAATTGTGTCTGATATGATGCATCAGACGAACAAGTTATAGTGTGGTTGTTTTGATAAACTAAATCATTGTTTGAGTAGCGTTAATTAGATAATATTTGCAAAAAGCTTTTAAATTTGATAAAAATATAATTCAAGTCTCACTTCTTGTGTCTCCTTGTTTTCATAGTTGCATATGTTATTTATTGCAGGATCTATAAAATCTATTAAGACAAAAGTTATGTGTTCATGTGGATGCATAACAAAGAGCTCTAAAAGGTAGGAATTACGGTCATTCAAATATTGAATTTAATAATTTCCTATAATTTTTTTGGATTATTAAACTAAGAAAAGGTTAACTATACAAATAAAATTCTTTATTATTTAAACCCGTGATTTTCTTTCTTGTTATATATGTGTCATTGGTTAAAATTGAAACACATTTCATATTCATAAAAATATATATATATATATATATATATATATATATATATATAATTAAGTTGGTATCAAAATGTGTTTGTACTTTGGTGGGGTATTAGTGTGAGAAATATTTTTTTATAGACACATAAGCAAAGTTTTTTCCATAAAGACATATGCAATCCACCTTAATTGGGAAAAAAAAAAAACACATTGCAATGTGAAATATGTATTCTTAGTTATAATGACAAAGTAATGTTTTGAAAGACCTATAAAATTTAAATTTGCATATTTTGAATTTCATAATCTAAAAGTAAATTTGCTACTATTTTGAGATGTTTGCTTGGAATGTCAAAATTACTTCAACTTATTTCTTACATCAACTTATTTTTCACTATATGTATATATTTATCCTCTTTAAGATTAATTTTAAAATAATACAATAATTTTTTTTCATTATAGGTAGAGATTTTATCTTCTTAAGATTCATTTAACAAAGATATAATGTACAAAATAAAGTGGGAATATTTCTTCCTAAAAGAAGAATAAGATTTGCAACATTAGTTTAGAATCACTAATTTCATATTACAATATCTTCAAAAACCAAGGCTAAGTTAACAGAAAAACTTAAAAAGTAGTTTTTTGTAGAGAAGGTTTGAAGGGTTTACTTGAAAATTGTAGTTTTTTTACTTGCAAAAAATAAAAAAGAAAATGATTCATCATGTTAATCAGTTTGGTAAGCAAAAGTTATATGACATATTATTTTCAATAAAATCCATTGGTCAAAATCATAACATAACATGTGATAATTCAGGTTGAGCTTTGAAAACTTTGCATAACTTGCAATACGTAAATGTTAAAATGAAATTGGAACCAACAACAAACCCTACTCCAAAACTATAATCAACACATTATTAGCAGGACGTGATTTTCAGTGTAAAGAAAGAAAACTTTTCCTAAATGGAAAATTTTCTTTGGGTTTTTTTCTCTTTCCATTTCTTATTTTCTAAAATAGACCCAAACAAAATAATTTTTACAATAAGATAAATCGTGAGATATGATTTTAATAAAATTTGATATAGCTGAAATAATATAGATAAAGTACGACTTCTATTTAATATAAAAATTAAAATTATATATAATAAGTGAGATTGTTTAATTTTAAAATAAAAAAATTAACAATTTCAAAAATATTAAATAATATTACATCATTTATGAAAAAAAAAATATTTATTTATAGAAGTTTTGAGGTAAGCAAACAAAAAATATTAAAATCAAACATATATATCAATGTGCACTATCAACAAATTCATCTATTGTTGAGTAGGATTTTATTGTCAACCATCTGAATATGAATATAATGGCACATGGACATTGTAACTTTGTAGATTTTTAGTTTGATTTAGGACATACTTTAACTCTCAATAATTTTTACAGAATTGATTCTTAATCTATAGAACAAAGATATATGAACATTAATTTCTTTAAATCATATCAAAATCTATTTCAAGAAAATTTATTGGATCTTTATATCATCTATTATTATCAAATCATTCATATACATATTTAATTCATACTCCAAATCTTTAGTCTTAAACTAAAATATTATATTAAAGATTTTACATAGACTAAAAATATATATGGGTGAGTGTAAATTGTATTTTTGCAAACTAATTTTATAAGGTGAAATGATACTTAAAATTCACTTTTTAATATATATATATATATATTATTTATAATTATATATTTTAATTTAATTGTATTTATAATAAATATAAAATCATACTTAAAATTTACTTTTTAATATATATTATTTATAATTATATATTTTAATTTAGTTGTATTTATAATAAATATGAATATACCTCTTGGAATTTTGAATGTAGATTTGTAGAACCCAAACCTACTCATGACCCAAGTTATTATAGTAACAACTAAAATTACTGACATATTTAATGCAAATAATTGATATTATTATTGTTATTAATAAAAAAAATTACTTACTAATAGAAATCAAATTTTTAAGTGATATATTTCATCATAAATATTCGATTAAAATATGAATTTTTTTAAATTAATCAAGGGATTTTAATTATTCTTTAATATAATGTACCATTAATAGTTACTATATCTCTTTTTTTTATATATAGATGAAACATATATATAGAAAGAAAAACATTTTAAATGAAAGTGAGATAAAGTCTTGCTGTCATAGATAGATGATCAAAGTTCAAAAAAATTACATATAATTACTTAAAAGTCACATTACATTTAAATATAGATTATCATAATCCCATTTAACTTAGGTCAGTGTTTCAATTTTCACTAATTTCCTATAAGATTCAAATATCAATATAGATTTATCTCACTCTTTATTTATATATATATATATATATATATATATATATATATATATATATATATATATATATATATATATATATATATTGTTAAACATGCATCCTCTAATAGTAAATGTGATGTGATGCAAATATTTTCTTTTATCAGTAAATAAAAGATTAAATTTCTTTTCTCACTTCTAGCTTTACATCTTCTTCTTATCTTTATATACTAGTCTTGCACACGGATATTCTATATAAAAAAAAATTATAATTATTAAAAGACTATAATTATAAGTGACACAACGGAACATAAATTATAGAGATCAACATTCAATTCAATTAAATAAATAATAAATAACTAATAAAAATATAATTAATGAATTACATAAATGATTTTTTTTATAAATACATAAATTAGACAATACAAAATTTTGAATTACATACTTTATCCCAACTCTTATCTACACTAATGATGAAAAAAAAATAACTCCACCTCTTCGGCTTGGCATGAATCCTGTGTTGCAAGTGAACTATGAAAATAACTTCAAATATTAATTGCAATATCATGTTATAATAATAATAGTAAACAATGTACAAAGTAAAATAAATTACATAACACAAAATACATTGAATATACAAATGATGAATAAAAAAGTGTGTTTCTCAACCGAAACAGGATTTGAGTGAAGAACACATTAAACTATGCCACCACCTTTTAGATATAAATGTATAAATTATAAATAAAGGCTAAGACATGTAAGTTATTAAACTTTTCAAGTACAACAAAAGTAATGATGGAAATAAAATGAATTTACAAATTTATACAGAAATTATAAACATGTATGCTTACCAATGTTCTGCTACAAAAGAATAAAGGAATACATCATCAATCATCGATATTAATAATATTAATAATATAATCATAATGAGCATTCTAGTATATTAGGACAAAATAAGACATGAAAAAGTTTTTGCATTTGTTTTTTTATAAACTTTAATACACTAACAAATGTTTAAGTGTTAACCCATTAAATTATGGCAACACATTAGAAATATGTCAGATAAGTTGAGAACATATAACAATTATTTATGTATATTACAACTCATGCGCAGAACAAATACCATAAAGAAAAGAGTATAATAAACATAAACATAACAATAAAAATAAACATCCAAAGTCATAAACATAACAATAAAAATAAACATCCAAAGTCATAATCCTAAACTAACAAAATAATAAATTGTTCAGGTTTTCACCAGAGGGAAATAGTTTTCCTAAATGGCTAATAAAATAACTACGCATATGGGCAAGGACCCTGACATGTGAAGCAAGCTTTTTGCTAGAACACTCAAAAATAATTTTATCTCCTTCACGAAATGAATGAAGATAGTAGAAGTTCTTCCAGTCACATCCAATCTTCACACTTTTTGCAGGTGAAGGTCAAGATAACACCTTGCACTCAACCTGATTTATAAGCCCATGTAGAACAATTTTTTTGAATTTGCCTCTACGAATGTATTTGGCAAAAGGACCAGGTAGATCTATCAAGAAAATCAACCCAACAAGTAAATAACTTAATACAAAATATAAGGATTGAAATTTTAAAAAAGACGAAACTAAAATGTCACCAGATAACTTGATTGGGTCTAATGAAGAGACAATGTTACAGAGAAATGTTCAAAAGGACCATTAGTGAGTGGTTCACGACCTTCAACACCATCAAAATACCGAGATACAATCATTTCAGAAGCCTCTCCCATGTATACGGTAAAATGAAAGCAGATATCACCCACATAACAGAATAATATATGGTGTTCCCCCTTAAAACCATAAAAATGACGAAAACCAAACCATCCATAGATTATTTGAGGATTCAACAAATTCATGTTATAGTTTACAACATGGGTGTTCCCCTAACTATCTGCCAGGAACCATTGCTCACCCAGTTCCTTTTGAAATTCTACAGCAAATGCTCGGTCAATATAATCATACTGTTATTTAAAAATCAAAATAAAAACTATAAGGAACTCATTGAATTGTGCAAAATAAAATATAACAACATAAACCACGAAAACACATACATCACCCCTAACATTCATCTTTCAGAAGAGGCCTTTGGTATCAAGTCTAACCATCTTCGCAACAATTGCCATTGATGTGTTCATAGTAAATGAAAGGAAGAAAAAATGAGAGGAATACGAAAAGTAGATGCGGAACGAGTTACAACAAAAACAATGAAATGACAACACAAACAATGAAATGACAACACAAACAATGAAATAGGATTCTAAGTATACAATAATCTGAGTAACCATACCTATAAATAACATATTAATATTAATATTATGTGTTCATAGTAAATGAAAGGAAGAAAGAAAGAGAGGAATACGAAAAGTAGATGCAGAAGGAGTTACAACACAAACAATGAAATGACAACACAAACAATGAAATAGGATTATGAGTATACAATAATCTAAGTAACCATACCTATAAATAACATATTAATATTATGTGTTCATAGTAAATGAAAGGAAGAAAGAAAGAGAGGAATACGAAAAGTAGATGCGGAAGGAGTTACAACACAAACAATGAAATGACAACACAAACAATGAAATAGGATTCTGAGTATACAATAATCTAAGTAACCATACCTATAAATATCATATTGATATTAATATTATGTGTTCATAGTAAACGAAAAGAAGAAAGAAAGAGAGGAATATGAAAAGCAGACGCGGAAGGAGTTACAACACAAACAATGAAATAGGATTATGAGCATACAATAATCCGAGTAACCATACCTATACATAGCATATTAATATTATATATGTTCATAGTAAATGAAAGGAAGAAAGGAAGAGAGGAATACGAAAAGCAGATGCGGAAGGAGTTACAACACAAACAATGAAATAGGATTCTGAGTATATAATATGAGTAACCATACCTATAAATAGCATATTATATTAATATTAAATGTGAGACATTTGACTTTTCCACACTGACGTTTCATTCAAAGCACTCGAATGTTAGAATGTAATGACTAAGTTATAAAATATACAGTAAATAGTAAAGATGTAGCAGGAAGACGAAATGAAATAGGTTAAAAGAATCTGTATGGGTATGAAAACATCCACAGGGTATGTGAAAAGGCAGATGCATTAAGTGTCGCAATAAATACTGAGTCAGACACTTATTGTACACATGTATAAATGGCTTGTGTCTAATAAACAATTTATTGCACGTCATGTATAATAATAATAATCAATATATAATTCCAATAATGATATACAACAACATACAATAACTTAAAGAATAAAAATGCCAGAAACTTGAGAAGAGCTAAATATTACAATTTCATAATAACACTCATAATCATAAACAAAGAAATTAAAATTAAAATTAAAATTAAAAATTGAAATTAAAATTAAAATTAAAAATTAAAAATTAAAATTAAAATTAAAATTAAAATTAAAAATAAAAATAAAAATAAAAATAAAAAACAGTATAGAAGAAATAAAAATAAAAAACTTAAATAAATAATATTTAATTGTTGTAGTTTCTTTGTTCTTGTGTTGAGCATAAGATTTGAATACTCAACACTTACATGTATAATGCATAATGAATGTAAAACACACATCTTAAAAGAATAAAAGAATAACGTACATAAAGAAAAATAAATCATACAATAAAACTAATAATCAAGCATTTCAGATTGTAACATACATATAAAATCATAACAGAGTAAAAAGTAAGAATTAGAAATGATATGTGAAGCATTTGACTATACAATAAAACTAATAATCAAGCATTTCAGATTGTAACATACATATAAAATCATAACTGAGTAAAAAGTAAGAATTAGAAATGATATGTGAAGCATTTGACTATACAATAAAACTAATAATCAAGCATTTCAGATTATAACATACATATAAAATCAGAACATAGTAAAAAGTAAGAATTAAAAATGATATGTGAAGCATTTGTTGTTGTAATTGGCCTATTTTTTTGTACAATTTATATTAAAATTGAACACATTTTAAATAAGCCAATTGTTAGTACATAAGACATAAGACACCTAAAAAATGGAACTAAGGTTAAGAAATAAAAAAATTAAATAAATGAATAGCTAGGACCAAAAAAATTATATTGTACAGCACGTTACATCCAATAATGAAAATATAAAACACTAATAACTGAAATTTACATACTTGTAACATTATGAGTTGTGATCAGTCAACATATTACCTAAACAAACTTGACCAAAATGATTATCTTTGAATAACATCATTTCAACCACCAATATTCATATTTCATATCCATATTAAATACAAAGTTGGACTATAACATGAATAAAATAAATGAAAGACTTGCAAACTTTGCAACATAATCATCTTGAGCTTCTTGTTCCACAAATAACATATGCTGATACACAATCACATTTGCTATCATGGGAGTAACGATTTTTATATGTAAAAAAATAAGACAACATTAGTTGTTCATAACTCATATGTATGATGTAACATCGTATTTTAAATATTTTGAAATACTTCTTTGTAAACAACATTAGTTGTTAAAGTAATTTGTTGTCCGTCTTCATCCAAAATTAAGATTTTCAAACTATTTTTAGATTTTACTCGAGAAACAACAACATATAATTGCCAATGTGTAAATACATGTCTTGGAAGATAAAGCCCAACTTTGGAAAGTGTTTGACCGTAGTTTTTATTTATAGTCATTGCAAAGCACAAGGATACTGAGAATTGTCTTCTTTGAAACTTGAAAGGCAGTCTTGAATCAGAAGGAATTAAGTCTATTATAGGAATGAGTATTTTATGCCCAATGTTTTTGCCTGTAATCACTGTAGCACCAATAACATTATTTCCCAACTCATTAACTTGTAATCTGGTGTCATTACATAATTCATTAGCTTAATCAATATTTCTTAAAAGCATTATTGGAACACCAATTTTGAGTTTTAGGCAGTGATTAGAAATTCCTGAGCATCTAATATTGTTTAAAAACTCTGATGTAAACCACTTAGCTTGAATCTCTCCTTGTTCATCGGATTGACAAGGTGTGTCTAAACTTAAGTAAGTAACTTCTTTTCCATGCATTAAACATTGGATAAATTCAATAACTTCATCTACACATTCAGTCGTCGGACAAAATATTGCACCATCATCAAAATAGTTAGCATTGCTCATATTATCCAAGAATTTAGGATACACAAATTCAACTAAGCTTAGTATAAGTGAATCACTGTGTTCGATTAAAGATGTTTGGGTATTTCAATTATGTCTTCCCCAATTTCATTTAAGTTCATATTTCCATCACCAATCTTTAGAATCCATTAACCAAATTCCTTTATCTTTGCAACACTTTCAATTGATTCTTGATTTGCTAATCTCATATTCTCTAAAACTGTAAAAACTTTGTAGTATTTTCATAATTCAAAATAGTTTATAGTTGTCTTTACAATGCCGTATCTTGATCCCTTCTTGACAACAAACAAAATTTTCCTAAAATCACTTGAAGTTACATTTAATACTATCATTCCTGTAGATCTCATTCCACTAGACAATGTTTTCCATATAAATGTTTTGTTTGTTCCACCATATCCATATAAGAAAAAAAACCTCCTACTTGAATATGTACTGTTATCATTATATTTTCATATACATTCAATTGTTCAGTAGTAAGACATCTATACAGTGATTCATGCATTTCAGATATGGTTGTTCTATCATAACTGAGTTCATCAATAAGAAATATAGTTTTCAAAATATATGAATTTGAAGGAATAGGCCGAGGTAGATAGCTGAAGTCCTTTAAAGACTTACCATTTGAAACTAATAATTCATTTATTTGCAAAAGACAAATATTCAGTAATTCAAAATCCTCAATATGAAGGCCTAGAAAAAGAAACTTATATTACATAAGATTTCAATTATATAATTAATGTTGGATTAAGTTATACAAATATAAACAGACATTACATAAATTTGAATCATAAGTTAACTTTGCAATAAGTATTTTGTTTATACCTGATAAGTTAAACTTTCTCCTTTTTTGATATAGAATATCATCAAATAGTAACTTCCTAGTAGATCTCCAGAATTCATCAGGTTAGACATTGTATTCATCATTAGTAGTGTAACAAAAAAAGTTCTTAGTTACTGTGCAGAGGCAATGTAACTAGATTCTTTAATTGCATCAATAAATTCTTTATCATCGACCAATAGCCCCATTGCATAACAAGTTTCTTGATACGTCTTGTAAGTTACGCTATTAACAATTTTTATGCTCTGATAATCAGTACAACCTGTTTGATTTATTAGCAATATCCTCAAATAATACAATTCGCTTGAGCCTGGAGGAACAATGGTAAGTCTTCCAAAGCTAAATCTGTTTTTTCTTGGTTTCCATTCTCTCTGTTGAGCCATCCAAACAAATTTGGTAAAGAATTAAGCATACGTCAGATTTCTCCCTTCAACATATTTCTTATTAGCCTCAAACCAGGCCAAGAACATAGTATTCTTGTCTTCATTTTTCTTCAAGATGTCATCAATTTCATCATCATCTTTAAACAACACTGCTTGCTCACAGATAAATGGAATGTTAATCTTTGAATAGGAGGCCATCTATGATGAATATCAAACCTAAATATTCTCCAAACTGCTTCACATGGAGATATGTAACTACAGTCATAGTATTGTTGTATCTCATCTATAATTGAGTCTTGAGCAGACTTTGTGATTTTAAGACTTGCCCTATCAGGACCTTTGTTCACGTATTTAAACAAATACTTGATTGAGTTGGATTTGTTCCAATATTCCATATTAACATGGCCTTGATATCTCATGAGAAGCAATGGACTATATGGGACAACATTTCTATTATCTAATTTAACCCATTCTTTTTTATGAATATGCCATTATCTATATGTCTATAACATGGATATCCATATTGATCAATAGTAGTGGACAATGTATATTTTTTAGGATAAAATTTAGAACATCTACCTACTTTCATGCAAGGTGAGCTAAACCTAGTGGGACCATATGATCCATGTATCATGAATGCAACAACTTTCTTTGGTAATTTAGGATACAGTTCCACATGAGGTAATTCTGTTGAAATTACTTTATCAATGTCCCTTAGATTTACCAACTTGTTTTCACCGTCTAACCACAATAATATATGAGCATGTGGTAATCCCCTTTTTTGAAATTCAACCGTGTACATACCTACAATAGTAGAGGATTTGCCTATTATATTTCATAACTTAAGAAATCAAAGTAATATGTATAAGAAGCAAAAAAACTAAATTACCTGCATTTACTTTGCCAAAGAATTCTTTTTTTTTTTAAACAGTCATCATTTGATCCAATTTCATTTTAAATACTCTACACACAATGTCGGGTCTATCAGATGTTGCACAACCTCTTGAGGAAACAAAATCACGTATTTCAGGCCAGTTTACGTTGGACGTAATCGTGATAAACAAATCTGGATATCCAAATTTCTTACATATGGTCATAGCCTATTGACAATTATTGAACATATACCTCATACCACCTGTAAACGATGAGGGTAGAATAATACGCTTTCTTATGATAGAAGAATTTGTTTCTCCTCGGTGTACTGCTTCTTGTACACCATGAAGAATATCACAATGAATAAGTTTCTGGTTAGCTCTAATGTATGACAACTTTTGTGCCTCAATTATTGTGTATGAATCAACCAAAAATTGTTGAAACAGTCGACGTGAGTTTACTACATTCCCAAACTCAATTTGTTTGTCTTGAATTCTAAAAGCAATAAATTTCCTAAAGGAAATACGAATCCTTTTCCGTATGCGACTGGTATTGATAGCTTCACGAATTGGAATATGTTCTTGATAACCATCTTCTCCATATGGAAACAGTAACGGATATTGCAAGGGAATGAAAGTTATATGTGTTTCACGGAGTCTTGTCAATTGTCCAGAACTTTTTTTGACGATGATATCTCTTCCTACATCTGTGGTACTAAGGTCACCCACTACTAATACTACTATAGATGTGTGAAAAAAAAATCCAAATTATTAATAGGTCATAAATATTTTAGATCACATAATTTATGGAAACCTATTTTGATTTGTGAGATAGAGAAATGTATGTATTCTTATCACCATAAAATTATTTAATAACAACTAAATTTAGAAATTAAAAAAATTAACTATTATATTGACTAAATTAAATATTATTTTAGATACTAAATAAATTATTGATATCTAAAGTGATTTATATTATTAATAAAAATTTATAAAATGATTTCTAAATTGTTATTTAACCGTTAACTACTGAGGTTTTAGCTACTAACTACTTTATATCAGTAGCTAAAACTTTGGTAGCTAATTTAGATATCAATTTAGAATTCATTTTATAATTTTTTATTAATAATAAAACTACTTTAGATATCAATACTTTTGTTAGTTTATAAAATGATTTCTATTTTACTTAATATAGTAACTAATTATTTTGGTATTTAAGACTAATTTTTATTTAATAATTTTTTTGTGACGAGTGCATAATCTAGAGATGTATTACAAATGGTATGGTGTACAATACATTTTCACATCTAAAAATGTATTATGTATTATATAATTTAATATATTCTAAATTACAAAATTCAAAATATATTTTCATATTAGATAATTCAAAATATATTTTCATATTAAATAATTCAAAATGCATTTTAATTGTACAATCTATAATATATTTCTAGATTGTGTAATATAAAAATATATTATAAGTTGCATAATGCTGAATATATTTTCTAAATCTAGAAATATATTATGAATTATGTAAATACATTTTTAATTACAGAATCTATAAGAACTTTTTGGATTTGAAAATATATCTTTTAATTTTTATAATTTGAAATGTTTTTAAATTTCACAATCTATAAATTTAAAATAGGGGCATTTTAGACTTTTTCAATATCACATGGAGGTGTAGGAAAAAAAATATAAGGATGTGAAAAGAAAATACTAAGAGAATGAAGTCGGACAATTTCTTCTTGCATCATATCAATTTTAACCTACACCCTATCATTTCTTTAAATTTCTAAAATAATCCTTATTCCAAATTTGAAAATTTAGAATAATAAATATAATTCAAAACTAAAAAATAAATTCTGGAAAAAAAATCCAGAACACAAAATTAAAAATGTATTTTGGATAAAAATTTCCAAAATTAAAAAATGTGTTACAGAAATCTAAATTTGTAATATTTTTAGATAAAGAATTCCAGAAATAATTTTTATCTACACCCTCATTTTATTTAAGGTTATTTTTGTTATTTTGAAAAAATATTTTTATCATTTTCAATAGGAGATAGAGTGCATGTTGTAATTGAGAGGGTGCAGGGAGAATTTACTATGAAGGCAATCCCAATTATGAGGCCAGCCTGTTGATAAATATTGGGATTTTTTCTTCCTTCACTTTGAAGATCTCACTCCACACACCCCAAAAATATTAAAATGATCAAATTGTCCTAATGATGTCAGTAACTATTTCAATAATGTTAATAATATTATTAAGTTTAATTTATCTAAATGAAACTGAAATCCGATATCATAAATAAGGTTTTATGTTCGAATTTTACAAATGATAAAAAATACTTTAATTTTTTGTTAAAATTAATCATCGATAAAATTGAGGAATTTTTATATTGATAAAATGATTATCTAAAAAATTTACTAAATTTAGTTTCTAATCAAATATCTAAGCATTAGAAAAGATTTTTTTTTAAAATCTCAGAACCATTAAATGTCTTTAACTATATTAAAATGTCTCTTTTCATACATTTTTCTTAAACTTAAATTAGTAGCTTAAAAAATGGTTAATTGATCTCCAAGTTAAAAAAAAATGTTAATCCTCCAGTTATTGATTTGTATTTAAACTAAGAGACTTAATGAGGCAATTGTTAGTTAAAATAGTGAAATTTAGAAAAGGAAAAAATATCGAAATACTCTTTATTTATTTATAGATATTTAAAACTCCAATTTCTAGTTAATAATTTATTATTTTTAACTAGAAATTTAAGAACACGCATTGTCAAAAATCTAACTATTTAAAGTTGTAAATAGAAATAATTACAAGCGCTGTATTAGAAAAATCATTAAAAAGTATTAGTTAATAAATATTAAATATGATCTTCAATGATATTTTCAATTATGTTAGGAATTTTTTTTAATATTTAATATTATCTAAAACGTTATTTCATTTTAAAAAAATTACTTTTTATTTAAATTTACAAGTTAGAGCAAGACACTGTAAGAGGGAAAGAAAAAAGGGAAACACTTCATTTCTATACCTTTAGGAACATGTGTTCATTAAAATAGTCAAAATTAAAGCTTTAAAAATTATACATATTGAATCCTATCTTATAATTAACACTAACTACATTTTGGTACAAGAAAGGTTTATGTTCAGAAATTATGATTGTTGAAAATTATAACTTTTAAAAATAATAAAAGTGTATTTATAAGTTATACATATTTTTCAAAATAGAAGTTTTTTTTAACAAAAAAATTACGTGTTATTTTTATTAGAAACATTTATTGCTTGTTGTTTATCATATTAAAAAAATTAATAAGATTATAGTAATATTATGTTGGCATAAGGCACAATTATTGTTTAGCAGATCTAAGAGTTGTGGTTGGTCAATTTTGTTGGTGACCTTACTCGTTCTTAAGATGACATTTTTTGTCCTCAAAATCAGTGTCACCAACAACTCCCTAATAACTACAAACATTTTCATTAACTTAATATACATCAAAAAAATCAATGAAAATAAACAAAAATAGTAATTAATATGGCTCATCCTTCTTTATTTTTTTTTATCAGACACATTTGAAAAATTATTTGTACCTAGTGTTCTTAACTGTTTGGGTAGTACAATTTTCTAAAAAATAAGAAAAATATACTTCAAAGAATTATGTGTGATTTTTGGTTTTTTTAATAGTTGTTGTATAAATTGTAGGGTGTTGATGGATTGGATTTTCTAAAATTCAGTTTAGATCCAATCCAAATCCAATAAAATTGATTGGACGTAAATTCCATATCTATTCTAACTCAATCAAATTTTGTTTGGATTTTTTTAATTCAATTTAAATTAGATTAAATTTAGATTAAATTTACTATATCAATTAGATTAAATTTGATGTATGATTGACCTAATTGATCTGATGTTTTAATCGGTCGGACACAGGTCTAACTTGACTTGGTCTGACCTGACCCAGTCCGTCTTGATCTCACTTGAGCCCTAATTGACCTAAATCCAACTGGACTTAGCTTGATCTTAGCTTGAACTAACCTTGATCGAATTCAACTCAACTTGGTTCCAACACAACTTGATTGAAAGTGAGGCTAGACTGACTCAACTTGACCTAACATGGATTGACTCAACTTAGTTTGATATGGCCTAACCCGATATGAGCCCGATGTTTCAGCAAAAGATAAGTCCAACACGACTTGACTTGACCTGGCCAATCCATCTTAGACTCACCTAGGTCCGCCTAGACCTAGACCTAACTCGACTTGGCTCGACCTACACTCAGCTCGACTAGACTCGACCTTACCTAAGCCTTGTCCAACTCGATTGAACATGGCCAACGAAATGTAGGCTCGATGTCACAAGCAAATATGGACATACTAACCTCGTTTGTTTGTATACCTGGGACCAGGCTTAAGCAACAGGTTTCATGCAATGTGTTATGGATTGGATGATGTGTTCGTTTAAGCTCCCGGAGCGAGAATGAGAAAGAGGCATTGCACTACTCTTGTTGTTATGTACGTGCTCTGGGCTAGACTTGAGCCCGAGCTTCAACTTGAGTTGGGCCTAGACCGACTCAACTCGGTCTAGAGCTAAGTTGGATGTTTGCTCGAGCTGACTCTAACTCAACTCAACTTGAGTCCGGGCTTATAATTAGTTCAACTTAGGTGTGAGCTACACTTGAGCCCGAGCCGACTCTGACTTAACTCATCCTAAGTCCAGGCTGACTCGACTCGACTTGCATCTGGGTTGAATTGACTTGACTTGGGCAAAGTCGACTCTACTTGACCTGAGCTTGGGTTAAATCGATTTGACCTACTCTCGGGTTGACTCGACTTAATCTCAACTCGACCTTGGCTCTCGTCGACTTAGCTCGATCTAGGCAGTTTGGGTTGACTCGACTTGACTTAGACCCAAGCCGATTTGGCTTAACCTAGGCTCGAACTCACTTAGCTCGACCTATGCTCGGGTTGGCTCAGCTTGACCTGGACCCAGAATGACAGAGCTTGACTTTGGTATGGGATGGCTCAACTTGACTTGTGCCTATAACCACTTAGCTTGACTTGGGCTCGGACCCACTCAATTCAACTTGGGCTAGGTCGACTCAACTAGACATGTGTTGGGCTGAGATGACTCTACTTAACCTAGGCTGGGCCAACTTGATAGGCTTAGGTCAACTTGACTTAAATTTGGCTAAGGCCCACTCAACTTTATATAGGCCCAGGTTGACTTTGCTTGATTTAGGCCTGACTAACTTGAATCGATCTGACTTAGGCTGACTCAACTTATCTAAAGCCTGGGTCGACTCGACTTAACCTAGGTCCAAGCTAAATTTGAGTTCGAGTTGATTTTGACTAGGCTCGATCTAGGCCGACTTGACTCGATCTGGGTTTGGGTCGACTTAATTCGATGTGTGTCCAAGTTGAATCAACTTGACTTGGGGCCTTGGTTAACTCGACTTGACTTGGGTCCAAGCTGAATCGACTCAACCTTTTCCTATGCCGACTCAACCTTTTCCTATGCCGACTCAACTCGATCTGTACCCGAGTCTACTCGACTCGATCTGAGTCCGACCTAGTGCTACCTTACTTGGGTCTGACTCAACCTACCATTTCATAATTTGAAACAAATGACACACATATTGATTTTGAATTTTTAAAATCCAAAGAATTATTCAATCCAAATCTAGTTAAATAGATTGGATTTTAAATCCAAAAATATGAATTTGGATTTGACATAAATACATTTAAATAGACTTAAAGTAATATGGATTTGGATAATTATGGATTGGATTTTTTATCCACCTTAAATGAGTTGATTTGTATTTTCCATGCAAATGACAATAATGAATAAAGGTTGTAGATTGGTTTAGACTAAACTTGAAAGAAAATAAAATATGAATTAACAATTTTTTTTATTGGTTTTGGTTGATTTAATGTTTTAAAAAAAATCATAATTTAAAAATCAATTCAAGTAAGAACTAGTTGGTTCACATAAAATAAATTAATCTACTTATATATAACTATATACTATTATGTTTAAGAAGAAAAGAACAAAACACATAATTTTATTCAAAAACTTGCCCACATAATTTTAGTCGTAATTATTATAATTTTATTGCTCAAATATCTACACCTAGTTTAAGCATGCATTTCAATATTTTTTTCATCACTCTTCTGAGAATTTAGTTGTTCAAATATTCTTTTAGACATTTAATTTTTTCTTCCAAGAATATAATGATCTAGCAAGAATTCTACACTTAAGAAACAAAAATCCTAAAATTAAAAATGAATCTATCATTTCTACTAGAGTATCTACAAATGAACTTTTTAATAGTTTTTTAAAAAGGGAACCCTTGAGACAAACTAACAGAAAAGGACCAAAACAAGTGTGGGTATTAAAAGAGAGAAATTTTCTTTAAAATGTTTAAATCCAAACAAGAAGACTTCCATTATAGAAAAAGGCAAAGGATACTCGCAATTAACCACGACAAGAAAGCATATGTTCCTAAGATGGAGCAAAAGAAAAGATTAAGCAAGATGTCTATCAACACAAATTTGAAAGAACAATGGAGATGATTCGATAAAGATAAAACGTTTAATGATAAATCTTCATATAGATGATTTGTTTTCACAATGTCTATGAGATAAGTATCTCTAACCAATATGTCTCAACAATATTTATTAGATAGTTTAAGATTATGATTACTATTATATTGATCTTGTATAGACGATCCAAAACTGGGTGTATCAAAAGACCTTATCTAATATGTTGAACCAAGTGGTGTTCAAGGTTTTGAAGAATCCAAATCCTTTGAAGGATGATGAAGCCTCTACTTGTGTGATGCTGCTGTGCTGCTTTATTGTTTTGTTCTGGGGTAGTTCAAAGTGTAAACCAATATTAGATTTAATCTCAAAGCAAAAAGCATCTCAATCTTTAATGAAACAAAGTGTTTTTCAAACTAAGTTGAAACAACCGATTGTTCTGTCGAGACAACCGATTGTTTATACTTAGATGTTTTGAGAAAGTTTTGAAAACTATTTTTGATTGAAGAAAACTGTTAAGTGACAAAACAACCGATTGATTCAAGGAAACAATCGATTGTTTGTTTTGGAACCATAACAGAAAAACTGTTTTCTTTGACTGAGCTTTAAATGATTTGAAACTGTATACGCTCCAGTCATTAAATGCTTTGACCAATCTTTTTGAGAGCAATTATGGATAAACAATCTTTCCTTTTATAATCAGAAGATCTGTATTATATAAGCTTTTTTGGTTTTGAAAAAGAAGAAGATATCAAAAGAACTAAGAACTGAAAAAGAGATTGCTAAAGTGCTTGAGAGATTGATTGAAGTATTGGGATAGGTTTTTCACTTGTATTGATTTCAGATCTCATCTGTAACAAGTGTAATTCTGTAAACTGTTGAATCTTTTCTGTATACGTTGCTGAGATTGTCTGTGTGACCTTGAGGTATTCAAGATCAGAGATCTCAGTGTTGACCAAGGAGAGTGTGTGTCTTGAAGGGTTCAAGGTCATTCTCTTGGTTGTTGTGTAAGTAATCTGGGTTTGATTGCTTAGTGGATTTCCTCAGGGTTTCTGAGAAGACTGGATGTAGCTCTGGGTTGGAGTGAACCAGTATAAACATCTGTGTACAATCTCTCTATCCCTAACTCTTTAATTTCAGTTTATTTGTTGTTTGCTGGTATAAACAACCGATTGTTTCGAAGAAACAACCAATTGTTTTCCTGGCAGTGCTGTATTGCTTGCTGTTTTGGCAAACTGAATTGCTTAATCATTTGATTTCTGAAAGATATTCATTCTAGCTTGGAAAAGTTTGCGAAAACCTCTTTAAACAATTCACCCCCCCTCTAGTTTAAAGCCATCTTTCCTAACAATTGGCATCAAGAGCTTGGTTCTTGAAAGTCATTCAAGTTGATCCTAAAATCTTTTAAAATGGCTGATAGACTACCTTTTGGGGAAGGTGCTTCAATAAACAGACCACCCTTGTTTTGTGGTTTGAATTACCAGTTTTGGAAAGTTAGAATGAAAATATTCATGGAATCTCTTGACAAAGGAATTTGGGATGCAATTGAAAATGGTCCTTTTATACCAAAGTTTGAAAAAGATGGTTCTGTCATTGAGAAGCCATGGTCTCAATGGACTGATGCAGAAAGCAAAAAGGCCAAATTTGATTGCATTGCCAAAAATATTATAACCTCTGCTTTAAATTCTGATGAGTTTTTCAGGGTATCACAATGTAAATCATCAAAGGAAATGTGGGATACTTTGGAGGTCACTCATGAAGGAACAAATGAAGTTAAAAGAGCTAGAAAGCATGCTCTAATCCAAGAGTATGAAATGTTCAGAATGCTTAAAGGTGAAACAATTGCTGAAGTACAGAAAAGGTTTACTCATATCATCAATCACCTTATGAGCCTTGACAAGACTTTTGACAAAGAAGAGCTAAACATCAAGATCTTGAAATGTCTTGATAGAGCATGGCAACCAAAGGTAACTGCAATTTCTGAATCTAAAGATCTAACATCCTTGAGTGTTGCTTCTTTGTTTGGAAAGCTTAGGGAACATGAGCTAGAGATGAATAGACTCAATGTTCAAGAGAATCAAGATAAGCACACAAGGAGCATAGCCTTGAAAGCATCCAAACACAAGGGAAAGCAAGATTCAAGTGATGATAGTGATGAGGAAAATCTGAGTTTGCTGTCAAGAAAATTCAGCAAATTCCTAAAGAGAAACCGCAACAAAGACAACAACAAGGATAGGTATGGAAACAAGAAATCCAATGATTTAAATTCAAATAACTATACTTGTTTTGGTTGTGGTGAGCAAGGTCACATAAAGGCAGATTGTCCCAACACAAGCAAGGAGAAAAAGGCAAGCTACAAGGAGAAGAAAGGCAAGACAAAGAGAGCCTACATAGCTTGGGATGAAAATGAGGTATCATCATCAAGTTCTTCATCAAGTGAAGATGAGAAAGCAAACCTATGTTTGATTGCTGAAGATGATGATGATTCAAGCAGTTCAAGTGAGGTAAGTTCTTGTGCTTCCTTAAATGAACAAAATTATTGTGAATTGCTTGAAGCTTTTCAAGAAACTCATGATGAAGCTAATCGATTGGTGCTTTCAAACAATCGATTGAGAGATCTTAACAATGGGCTTGAAAAGAGAGTCAAATCACTTGAAGAGGATCTGAGAAAAGCAAAAATTGATTTTGAAAAGATGGAAAATCATTTCAAAAACACCTCTTGTAAGTGTGATACTCTCATTTGTGAAAATTGTGAAAATCTAGAGAAAAAGGTTCAATATCTTGTTGAAACTGTGGACAAGCTTTCAAAAGGGAAATCAAACTTTGAGAATGTCTTGGCATCTCAAAGTTGTGTTTTTGGAAAGGCTGGTTTAGGCTTCAATCCACAGAACAAGCAAGATAGGTTTTCAAAAAGTTTTTTAAGAAAACCAGAAAAACAACCGATTGTTAAGACGAAACAATCGATTGTTACATGCTTTTATTGCATGAAAAAGGGCCATTCGGTTAGATTCTGCAAAATAAGAAAGTTTTCTGTTCCAAGAGGCTACATGAAATGGATCCCTAAAGGATGTGAGGTGCCAAGTGTGAAAAAGAAACCAATTGGACCCACATTTGTGAAAGGACCAAATCTTGTTGCTTGAACTAATGTTTGTGCAGGAAAATTAATAGAAAAAGAGGAGCTGAGCCAACTGGTTAGACTGTTAAAGACAAAGGGCAATCATTAAAGCTGAATCAATGCTTTGCAGAAGGTCAATTCAATGAAAAGAAGCCTTCTTGATCAACAAGCTTTTGGCTCATTGAGGAAACAACACAAGGATGAGTTTTTTTTTTCTTTTACTGTCCTCTATTTTTAGTATTAAAGTTCTTTCCTGTGTTTAATCCCTCTTTGGTCAATGTTATCTGTTGTTATCTGCTTCTGTTTTTGGTTAAAATTTCTTAAAATCAAGTTTTTACTGCTGCAGAAAAACAACCGATTGTTTCTTCGAAACAACCAATTGTTTTGGGTCTGACAGCACTGTGAGAAAATTGATTTAATTCTATTTTTGGATTTCTATTCGTTGCAGATCATTTCAAATAGAGAATCTTGGTCAATGATATTGTGATTGAATGCTGAACAAGTTCAGAAAAGAAGTTACAACTATCATAAAGGAATATATTCCAAAATCTTGGAAATTCAAGTGCCTTAATGACTAGTCAAAGTCCACATGTGAAGACCATGTGTTTTTCAGCTTTTTCTGACATGTTCTGAACAGTCTTCTCTCTCTGAAAATCAGGTACCCATTGAATGGAATTAATCATAAATTGGTTTTCGGATGGTTATAAAATCAGGTGCAGATGAACAACCAATTGCAACATCTCTTGCAACATCTCTTGCACCATCTCTTGAGAAAAACTGTAAAGAAGAGCTGCCCTCTGTTTTCTCATCTCTGCTGCCATGGAATCAACTCCTCCCACTTCTGGAAGAATCAAAACCAGAGCTGTAAGGTCTGGAGGAAGGCTGGAAGGATGGTTTTCTGGAGATAAAGATCTCATAGAAAAATATAGATATGAGACAAGTCTCAAGAAAATCAACAACCCCAAGGTTGTGAGTTTTGATTGGCTGAAAAGTCAAAAGCTGGACAATGTGAGGAAACTTCTCAAAGATCAGTATCTCAGAAGGTTTCTGGAGATGAAGGGCAACATATATCCAGACTTGGTGAAGGTCTTCTACACCAATTTGAAATTTGAGGGAAACAACCTAGTTTCTCATGTAAAAGGTGTGGACATGGAGATAACCCATGAGGTTTGGGCTGCTGTTGCTGGACTCAAGTTTTCTGGTATGCGAATCAGCAAAGGCAATCTTGGTGTGGTGGAGGATTTCAACAAAATTCAGTTTTACAGAAGCTGTTTGAAAAACACTCAAGCTCAAGTGAGTGCATGCTCAGTTGGAGGGTTGAAACTGGATGAGAGGCTGCTAGCTCTCATTGTGACATGGATTCTAACTCCAAGGGGGAGCAACCATTCTGTTTTGACTGAAGAAGATCTGGTTTACATCTTCTGCATCACCAAGAAGGTCAAGCTAAATTGGATTCACATCATCAAAGAGCACATGCAAAAAGCAATGAGGTTGGGTGACTATCACTATCCCTATGCTATTTTGATATCTAAATTCCTAAACTATTTTGAAGTTAATCTGGAAGATGAGACTTCTGAGCTGGTCAAGTCAACTCAAGAGTTGAACAATGGATCACTCAGCAAGATGGGATTTACAAAAATAGGTGGAAAATGGGTAAGCAAGGATGGTGATCATGGTGCCTCCTCTAGTGGTGCTGCTCAAGAAGAACCTACAGATATGGATGTTGAACATGAAGATCCAACAGGAGGATTTCAAGATGCTGGACCCAGTGCAGCTGCTGAACATCCAGAAGAAAGGATTCAATCAATGTCACCTTTTGAAAGGTTCATGATGAATAGGATGGATAGCTTTGCTGAAAACCAAAGAAACCTCCATGATCTGTGTGTTAGCAATTTCCAGAGGTTTGATACCAGGTTTGACAACATGGATGCAAGGTTCATGAGCCTGGATGAACAAATTGAAGCTGTTCAGAACCAAATCTTTGATCTTCAGTTTGGAGATAAGGAAGAATGAAGAAAAACAACCGATTGGATTGTCGAAACAATCGATTGTTTTTGCTGCTGTTGAAGTTTGGTTTTCTTTTCTTTCCTTCTGCTGTTGCTTTTATAATTCTGATGTAATATGAACTTTTTATGGCTTTATCTCTTATATTTGTCTATTTGTGAAGACAAATAGGGGGAGATTTTATGCTTGTTTTGCTTGTTTGCTTAGATGCTTGTTTAAGACTGCTTTTAGCTGTTTTTTTTCTGATATTAATTGTTTAAGCTTTAACTGTGTATATTTTTTCTAACCAAATATCAGAAGTTCTATGTCTGCTAAAAGTTCGTTTGCAGGAACTGCTTCAGATTTAATCAGATCAACATAAGCATCAGGGATCAAGCATCAGGGATTTGAATTCATCAAATAGGGGGAGATTGTTGAACCAAGTGGTGTTCAAGGTTTTGAAGAATCCAAATCCTTTGAAGGATGATGAAGCCTCTGCTTGTGTGATGCTGCTGTGCTGCTTTATTGTTTTATTCTGGGGTAGTTCAAAGTGTAAACCAATATTAGATTTAATCTCAAAGCAAAAAGCATCTCAATCTTTAATGAAACAAAGTGTTTTTCAAACTAAGTTGAAACAACCGATTGTTCTGTCGAGACAACCGATTGTTTATACTTAGATGTTTTGAGAAAGTTTTGAAAACTGTTTTTGATTGAAGAAAACTGTTAAGTGACAAAACAACCGATTGATTCGAGGAAACAATCGATTGTTTGTTTTGGAACCATAACAGAAAAACTGTTTTCTTTGACTGAGCTTTAAATGATTTGAAACTGTATACGCTCCAGTCATTAAATGCTTTGACCAATCTTTTTGAGAGCAATTATGGATAAACAATCTTTCCTTTTATAATCAGAAGATTTGTATTATATAAGCTTTTTTGGTTTTGAAAAAGAAGAAGATATCAAAAGAACTAAGAACTGAAAAAGAGATTGCTGAAGTGCTTGAGAGATTGATTGAAGTATTGGGATAGGTTTTTCACTTGTATTGATTTCAGATCTCATCTGTAACAAGTGTAATTCTGTAAACTGTTGAATCTTTTCTGTATACGTTGCTGAGATTGTCTGTGTGACCTTGAGGTATTCAAGATCAGAGATCTCAGTGCTGACCAAGGAGAGTGTGTGTAAGGACCTGAAAAATTAAATTGGAATAAAAGAGTTATATTTTAAATGAATTCTAAGTATGTTTTTATTTAAAATAAAAAGGGAGGAAAAGTTAAGTTTAGAAGGCTACGAGGTCGCCGGTCGCCTGCTACACATGAGCGCCAGGTGGACGTCGCCAGGGCGCGAGAGGCATGCAGGCATCGCGCGGGCGCGAGAGGCATGCAGGCATCGCGCGGGCGCGAGAGGCATGCAGGCATCGCGCGGACGCGAGAGGCATGCGGGCATCGCGCGGGCGCGAGGCATGCGGGCATTGCCAGGACGCGAGGCATGTGGACGTGGCCAAGGCGCGAGAGTTATGAGGGCGTCGCCAGGGAAGACATCGGTCGTCTCCCAGAGGAAGACATCGGTCGTCTTCCAGGGCGAAGGAGACATCGGTCGTTCGCCAGGATGAGTCAGCGGTGGAAAGTTATCGCGCGACGTCGAGTTTCACACAGAGTAAAGTGGGACCCAGACTCCCAGCATGAAACGTCTTGCACGCGCGCCACGTAGACAAAAAGGGTGGTTCAGAATAGTGACATCAGAAAGTTGGCATGCGCAAGAGACACTCGCGGTCGTACTGTTCAGAGTAGTGGTTGACATGCACAAGCGACAACAGTGGCAGTACTGTTCAGAGCAGTGGTTGGCATGCACCAGAGACAACAGTGGTCGTACTGTTCAGGGCAGTGGTTCTCAGACTTCTCTGCAGAGTGGGTGTAGCAGCTGCTTTTGAGGGATAAGTTGGTTTAAGATGCAGAGACCCACTGCTGAGAGAAACAAAAACGTTGCAGCTTTCTAAGAGAGAAAGAGTGAGTTACCTCCCTTCTCCTCCAGATATCTCCTTCGCGCCGCGATTCTAGCATCTGCACGCAAGAGTACGACGAGAGGCAGCACCATTAGAGCACCTGGGAGGTTCTCTGCAAGTCCTTCAACCAGACGCAAAAACAGAGCCAAGGCGTTGTTCAAGCTTCGTTGGGTTTCGGAGCTCCTGGTGTTTTGCGCAAGTCCAGGTAAGGGAAGCTAGACTTCATTTTCAATACAAGCCATAGATTAGCTGTTTCTGAAGCGAGGGCGACGTGGTCGCCGGTTTTCGTTTTCATCTTCGTGAATGCTCTGTTTCTATGCGTTTGGGCGACGTGGTCGCCGGTTTTTAAATGCAGACTTTGAAATACCCCGTTTTGAACTAGATCGCCGGTTTTGGCGCTGTTTTACGAACTCCCCTGTTTTTGGTGTTGTTTTGAAACTGTTTGAGATGTAAATGTGATATTCGAAAACATGAACCTTGGAGTGAGTTTTGCTGTGATTGAAATCATTCATTTAAGTGTGGCATGATGTGTTGAATGATGTGAATGTGAGATCAAGGCATAGTATTTTCAGGAAAGAAAATACCGTGTAAGATCGTGTAGGATGTGCATTGACCGGTGATTCGTTATGATATCCTGACTCTCCTGATATAATGGAATCATATAGATGAAGTTATTCGGGCGTTGAGAGTCGAAGGAGGTTCATACGTATGGGTGAGTTGTTCAAAAGGGAACGAGCTCGACCTGTTGTGTGGATTAACCCTGTCATGCTTGGATGGTGATGATATTGAGATTCATTATACGCTTGTGAATGTGTGTGATTTCACGGCGACCCTGTGAATGTGTGTGATTTCACAGTGGGCAGTATGACAGGTGCGAATCTATGAGTCTAGTCAATGCATGAGTCTTCCGGAAGTAGTGTCAAGTGTCTTGTGTGATGGGTCAGAGGAAGTCTGACGTGAGAAATGAGAAACATTGAAGTGATAGACACTTGGTGCATTATGTGAGTAGAACGACTCTTGAAAATATTGTGAAACATGTGATTTCTTGATGGCTGTGTGATATGAATGAGAAAGTGATGGACTCTTGTGAATGTTTAAAAAGGGCTGATCTACGTTGGTTGCCTAGTTTAAAATTTAAATTTTAAAAATATCTAGCTTACCCTTTGTATTGTTCTCTGGCTGTTTTCTCTTAAAACTGTGATGATCGTGTGTTTTACACGGGAGCAGATGATTTTCCAGGAAGTAGAGCTCCTTAGTGAGTGGTCGCCGGAAGGTGATCGCCTGATTTCTGTTCTGGCAGCAGATCGGCTGTTTTGGGTCCTCTGATAGGAGATCGGCCTCTTCCGATAGGAGATCGGTCCCTTCCGATAGGAGATCGCCTGCTTTGTTTCTTTTACTGTATTTTGTTTATGTTTCTGGAAAATTTGACCGAATTTGTATTAAACTCCCTGTGAGGAGAAACTACATTTCATATATATAATATTTTATTCACTTCAATCTATTTGTTACCTTTATTTTCATTATATACATTTGTATAGTATTTTGGCGGGATGTTACATTAATGGTATCAGAGCAGTTCGTCCTTAGGATGACCTGAGGGCTGTGGATCCATTGTGTTTCTTCTGCTCATGAAAGTTATTTTAGTTTAAAATAACAACTATAGTGAAAGGTTTTCAAACGTTTTTGTATTGAAATTTGTGTGTGCTTTGGTGAATATATGTTCTAACTGAAAATCTTAGTATTAAGAATGAGAAGGTCTTGATAAAGTAGTGAGGGTGCACACTCATAACTGGATCGAGATGAGTCTCAATCTTAATTCCAAAGGTTTGATGTTTAGCATATATTGAATTCTGGTGTGAACTATTTCATTCTCTTGAGTGTCTTTGTAATTGATTGAAAATGGTTGATTGGATTGATGATTGTATACCAGTAGCTGTTCTGGTGTTTTGTTTATCAGCACCATGACTCTGTTGATGAGCTCAAATTCTTAATGACTTTGAGATGCTGACCTTTGTAAGGTCTAGCTGTTACCTCCTGAATGAATTGATTTCTTATCGATCTCATTCTTGTAGTTGTAGGGAATATAGAAACCTATAGTTCCAAATCTGAAACGAAGAGAGATGGCACGTAGACCTTCTACCCCTCCCCAACCTTCTTCGGAGATGAGCCAGATTGCTAAAGCTATCGAGATGATGGCAACTGCCATCCAACAACAGAATGCAGCGATGGCTCAGAACCATCAAGCTACAATGCACCACTGGGAAACTACTCGGTCGGCTGAAACAAATTCTCACGCCAGTCAGCCTCAAGAACGGATGGGACTGACTGAGTTCATGAGGCACAACCCACCCAAGTTTAGTGGGAATGCTACCCCTGATCAGGCAGATCAATGGGTCAGAGAGTTGGAGAAAATCTTTAGGGCGACCTCCTGCCCTGAAGAGAAGAAACTGTTGTTTGCCACCTATCTGCTATCTGGAGAAGCTGAGTTCTGGTGGATGGGAGCTCAGCAGATGATGGAGGCCCGAGAGGATGTATTGGATTGGGAGAGCTTCAGAGTGAGGTTCTTGGAGAAATACTTCCCAGACAGCGCCAAGTTTGCGAGGGAAGCTGAGTTCCTAAAGTTGGAGCAGGGGGATATGTCAGTAAACGCCTATGCTGCTCGGTTTGAGTACCTCGCTCGATTCTACACCCAGGCGACCTCCGAGGCCTGGAGGTGTAGGAAGTTCGAAGAGGGGCTGAAGCATGGGCTGAAGAGGGCCATAGCCCCGATGTGCATCAGGGAATTTCACGCCTTAGTAGAGAAGGCGAAGATGGTGGAGACTCTGGACAAGGGTGATTCTCGGGTGATCAGGTCACACCCAGGGGGTTCTTCCAGTGGGGAGGCCAAGGTGCAGCACCCACAAAGCAAGCCTTATTCGAGACCCTCTCAGCATAGGGCAGAAGCAGCACCGCCCCAGTTTCAGCAGCAACAACCCTGGAAACTTAAATGTTTCCACTGTGGTGGACCACACACAGCCAATGTGTGCCCCAAGAGAGATTCAGAGAGAAGATGTTTTGCCTGTCAAAAGACGGGACACGTTGCTAGAGATTGTCCTACCCAGAATAGGATGACTCAACCCAGTGGATCCCAACAGTTGAGGAATGGAGGCAGTCGACCTCAGGCAGCAGGGAGAGTGTTTGCCATGACTGGAGCGGAGGCATCTCAGTCAGGTAACTTAGTACAGAATGTTGCTCTATAGCTGGTAGATGCGTTAGAATTTTGTTTGATTTTGGAGCGACACACTCCTTTGTGTCAAGCCTGTGTGTAGCCGAGTTGGGCCTTCTAGTGAAGGAGTTACCGTTTGAAACTGTTGGTCTATACACCTGCATCAGGACAGGTGTTGACCTCTACAGTTTGCCCCGAATGTCCAGTGATAGTAGAGGGACGCAGATTCAAGGTGAACTTGATCTGCCTACCTCTTCAGGATCTGGATGTTATCCTGGGAATGGATTGGCTAGCTGCCAATCACGTTCTCGTAGTCTGTGGTAGTCAGAAGATAGCGTTTCCAGACCTCCAAGGGGCAAACGTGATATCTACTCAGCGAGGGTGGTCGGTGTTGGAGGAAGGGGCGAGGTGCTTCGTGAATCCTAGCTCAGTTGGGAGTGAAGAATGAAGAGGACGTAAGTTGGATACCTGTGGTGAAAGATTTCATGGATGTAATTTCAGAAGAAATATCCGGATTACCTCCTAAGAGAGAAGTGGAATTCTCTATTGATTTTGGTACCTGGGGCTGGACCAGTGTCAATGGCACCTTACAGGAGGGCTCCAGCCGAGTTGGAAGAGTTTACCTATAATAACGGTGATCATGCTGGCATTGGGATGGCAACGTATGAAGCTTTGTATGGAAGGAAATGCAGAACTCCTTTGTACTGGTACCAGGAAGCAGTATTGGTTGAACCAGAGTTGATTCAGCAGACGACCGAGAAGGTGCAGATCAGGGATGACTTGTCCTTTGAAGTGAAACCAGTCAGGATTGACGATAGGCAAAGTAAACAGCTCAGAGGCAAGACCATCAGCATGGTGAAAGTGGTGTGGGATGAGAGATCGGGTGATTCAACTTGGGAGTTAGAAGCACCCATGAGAGAAGCCTATCCATACCTCTTTTCCTTGTAATTCAATTTTCGAGGACGAAAATTTTTCTTGTTGGGGAGAATGTAAGGACCTGAAAAATTAAATTGGAATAAAAGAGTTATATTTTAAATGAATTCTAAGTATGTTTTTATTTAAAATAAAAAGGGAGGAAAAGTTAAGTTTAGAAGGCTACGAGGTCGCCGGTCGCCTGCTACACATGAGCGCCAGGTGGACGTCGCCAGGGCGCGAGAGGCATGCGGGCATCGCGCGGGCGCGAGAGGCATGCGGGCATCGCGCGGGCGCAAGAGGCATGCGGGCATCGCGCGGGCGCGCGAGGCATGCGGGCATTGCCAGGGCGCGAGGCATGTGGACGTGGCCAAGGCGCGAGAGTTATGAGGGCGTCGCCAGGGAAGACATCGGTCGTCTCCCAGAGGAAGACCTCGGTCGTCTCCCAGAGGAAGACATCGGTCGTCTTCCAGGGCGAAGGAGACATCGGTCGTTCGCCAGGATGAGTCAGCGGTGGAAAGTTATCGCGCGACGTCGAGTTTCACACAGAGTAAAGTGGGACCCAGACTCCCAGCATGAAACGTCTTGCACGCGCGCCACGTAGACAAAAAGGGTGGTTCAGAATAGTGACATCAGAAAGTTGGCATGCGCAAGAGACACTCGCGGTCGTACTGTTCAGAGCAGTGGTTGACATTCACAAGCGACAACAGTGGCAGTACTGTTCAGAGCAGTGGTTGGCATGCACCAGAGACAACAGTGGTCTTACTGTTCAGGGCAGTGGTTCTCAGACTTCTCTGCAGAGTGGGTGTAGCAGCTGCTTTTGAGGGATAAGTTGGTTTAAGATGCAGAGACCCACTGCTGAGAGAAACAAAAACGTTGCAGCTTTCTAAGAGAGAAAGAGTGAGTTACCTCCCTTCTCCTCCAGATATCTCCTTCGCGCCGCGATTCTAGCATCTGCACGCAAGAGTACGACGAGAGGCAGCACCATTAGAGCACCTGGGAGGTTCTCTGCAAGTCCTTCAACCAGACGCAAAAACAGAGCCAAGGCGTTGTTCAAGCTTCGTTGGGTTTCGGAGCTCCTGGTGTTTTGCGCAAGTCCAGGTAAGGGAAGCTAGACTTCATTTTCAATACAAGCCATAGATTAGCTGTTTCTGAAGCGAGGGCGACGTGGTCGCCGGTTTTCGTTTTCATCTTCGTGAATGCTCTGTTTCTATGCGTTTGGGCGACGTGGTCGCCGGTTTTTAAATGCAGACTTTGAAATACCCCGTTTTGAACTAGATCGCCGGTTTTGGCGCTGTTTTACGAACTCCCCTGTTTTTGGTGTTGTTTTGAAACTGTTTGAGATGTAAATGTGATATTCGAAAACATGAACCTTGGAGTGAGTTTTGCTGTGATTGAAATCATTCATTTAAGTGTGGCATGATGTGTTGAATGATGTGAATGTGAGATCAAGGCATAGTATTTTCAGGAAAGAAAATACCGTGTAAGATCGTGTAGGATGTGCATTGACCGGTGATTCGTTATGATATCCTGACTCTCCTGATATAATGGAATCATATAGATGAAGTTATTCGGGCGTTGAGAGTCGAAGGAGGTTCATACGTATGGGTGAGTTGTTCAAAAGGGAACGAGCTCGACCTGTTGTGTGGATTAACCCTGTCATGCTTGGATGGTGATGATATTGAGATTCATTATACGCTTGTGAATGTGTGTGATTTCACGGCGACCCTGTGAATGTGTGTGATTTCACAGTGGGCAGTATGACAGGTGCGAATCTATGAGTCTAGTCAATGCATGAGTCTTCCGGAAGTAGTGTCAAGTGTCTTGTGTGATGGGTCAGAGGAAGTCTGACGTGAGAAATGAGAAACATTGAAGTGATAGACACTTGGTGCATTATGTGAGTAGAACGACTCTTGAAAATATTGTGAAACATGTGATTTCTTGATGGCTGTGTGATATGAATGAGAAAGTGATGGACTCTTGTGAATGTTTAAAAAGGGCTGATCTACGTTGGTTGCCTAGTTTAAAATTTAAAGTTTAAAAATATCTAGCTTACCCTTTGTATTGTTCTCTGGCTGTTTTCTCTTAAAACTGTGATGATCGTGTATTTTACACGGGAGCAGATGATTTTCCAGGAAGTAGAGCTCCTTAGTGAGTGGTCGCCGGAAGGTGATCGCCTGATTTCTGTTCTGGCAGCAGATCGGCTGTTTTGGGTCCTCTGATAGGAGATCGGCCTCTTCCGATAGGAGATCGGTCCCTTCCGATAGGAGATCGCCTGCTTTGTTTCTTTTACTGTATTTTGTTTATGTTTCTGGAAAATTTGACCGAATTTGTATTAAACTCCCTGTGAGGAGAAACTACATTTCATATATATAATATTTTATTCACTTCAATCTATTTGTTACCTTTATTTTCATTATATACATTTGTATAGTATTTTGGCGGGATGTTACAGTGTGTGTCTTGAAGGGTTCAAGGTCATTCTCTTGGTTGTTGTGTAAGTAATCTGGGTTTGATTGCTTAGTGGATTTCCTCAGGGTTTCTGAGAAGACTGGATGTAGCTCTGGGTTGGAGTGAACTAGTATAAACATCTGTGTACAATCTCTCTATCCCTAACTCTTTAATTTCAGTTTATTTGTTGTTTGCTGGTATAAACAACCGATTGTTTCGAAGAAACAACCGATTGTTTTCCTGACAGTGCTGTATTGCTTGCTGTTTTGGCAAACTGAATTGCTTAATCATTTGATTTCTGAAAGATATTCATTCTAGCTTGGAAAAGTTTGCGAAAACCTCTTTAAACAATTCACCCCCCCTCTAGTTTAAAGCCATCTTTCCTAACATAATATGCATTAGATGCTTATGTTTAGATAATCATATATGTGTGTCTTAAACGTATTTGAAAAATATCGCATGCTTAGTAATGACTTAATCTATTGGCAATTAGTGGGTGTGTGTGCATATTATATATTAGACGGTTGATAAGTGCCTAATTTCAGTAATATTTCATATTAAAATATAGGTACTTATGAGTATTAATTGCTAAAATAAATATAAGATAATCCCTAATTTATAAATTTATACCTTTTTACATATTTTATGATCATTATTTGAATAAGAACATTTTATTCCCAAATTTGGTGTTAATTTTAGGTTTTTAGGGAAGAACGGAGATGACTGGGCTAAAGAAGAATAATATAACCTAAAAGGAGAAAGGTGGAAGGCCCAGAATGCATAAGTGCACAAAAAAGCCCAAATGCGCGACGCAAGAAGTTACCTAACCCTAACAAATTAGGTTAAATAGGGGGCTAGAGGCATAACCCTAATGTGCGGGACTGAGAGGAAAACACCATAGAGTGAATTGTAACCCAATTGGGAGAATGGAAGGTGCTAGAAGTATGCATGGCTAATTTTACCCTTTGGGATTGGGAGTAATCTGCTCAAACTCTTATGTGTTAAGGTGATATCTTATATATTAATATTGAGTTCTTGATTGATTATTGGTATTGTTGTTTTACTTCTAAATTTCCGTGACAAATTGAAAATCTTAAATCTGACTAGGAAGTATTTTCAGGGTTCTACCCTAAACAACAATACTTAACATATTTGAGTGCTAGGAATAGACTTGAAATGTTAATTGATATTAACGTCTGAGCTTCGTTCTAAGTTGTTCTTATAATTATGCGAGAGATCGATATTTAGGGAACATTCTTAAGAATTTTATATGCGAGGAATTGATATAAATGACTTTTATACGGGCATCAATCTCAATCAAAGAACATAATGTTAACATGCTAATCAAAATACATGAGAGTGAGACAGACGAAACCTAATCCCCAATTTTCCAATTGACGCTATTCTTTGATTTGTTTTCTTGTTAATTCTTGCCACTATAACAATTTCCAAACAACTTTGTAGTGTTATGTTTTATATTTAGCGAATATTTTACTTGATAATTCAACTGTTCCTTGTGGGATAGATATCCGTCCTTAAGGATAAATTATTACTTCTGACATCGCGGTGCACTTGTCGTAAAAAGTCATCAACGGTCTAGGTAGTGTGTTCATTTAGATAGCCTAAGATGGTAAAAGCGATAAACGATCAAAATTTGATGTTTTAGGAAAGACCATAAGTCTCGAATTGAATTTCCTACATACTTCATTAGTGAATATTTGTTGATTTTGTGAATACTTGATTATGTTCTAATTGAATATTTGACTACAAATTATTTGAGCATTTGGTTTAAGATTATTTGTTTTCTGAAGGTTTTAGTCTCTATTGTTTTAGAAAGAAAAATCAGAGTTGTAATCCTTTTAATACTATCATTGCTCTATTATTGTATGAAACGTCAGTATACTTTGCAAGAGCTTGATAAAAGAGGTTTTGAAATTTTGTGTGGATCTCGAACGCCATATCCAAAGTTTCTTAAATCATAAACCATATACTCATAATTGGCAGGAAACTCAGGAAAAATACTAGGTTGGTACATGGGAAAATTATTGTCTCTATGATTTTGGATGAAGTGGTGATCATTAATAAGTTGAATAGAAGATATATGGTGATAACTTCTCGAAGGAACTTGTTCATTAGAAGGTCAATCATAAGAAGCTCTATGCTAAAGTTGTTTGCTTTGGTAAGTCATTTACTCATGTGGACAACCCCCTTACATTGTCCTTGTAAGTCGCCTGCTCCATCATTAAGGTATCTACAAGGAGTTCCTAAAGATAAATGATCATCATTGTAAATAGATCACAAGAGCAAGATACATTGTGAATCAACCCATTTTCTCTTTGGTGAATATTCAACAAATGCATAGGATTAACTTTTAGGCCGGTATAAGTGCCATAACTTCCTTTGGACTATTTTATGGCTTATAGATTGGTCAATATGGAGCCTCCTCATCTTGGCTCCTTGAAAGTTTTAAATCCTGTGGAGAATAGGTTTCAGAAACTTCTTCTCAAAGGTTTTGCATAAGGGAAAATGGAAAGCAGAATAAATAATCCACCTAATACTACCAAGAAAGATGGATCATTAGACAGTCCATCAATTACTTGGGATAAGCATGATAAAGAAGAATTATTCGATATATCTTTAAGAAGGAAAATACTACATCTCATAGAATGTTGAAGAGGAGAAATGTCTGAAGCGTCTACTGCTCATCTGTTTGAAGATCGATTGATCCTATAAAAGAATAGATTGAAATGTTTATACCCCTAAAGATTATCAACGTTGCCACGAGAGATATCTGCAGGGATTCTAGAGTTACCACACGTTGAAGTCCATAAAGTTTTGCTAAAGAAGGATTAGACGATCTCCCGAGAGCTTCTAAAGTTGGAAAAACTATTTTGAAGAGAAAAGATGTTATTAGGTCATTCTTTTGATCTCACTAGGTTACCGAGCTATCCATCCTTATCCTACTATCTCTAGGTTAATTAAGAATGGAAGGTCTGATGACACTTTATGGCTAATGAACCAGACCATCAAATCACTCTCATTATATAAAGATGATTTATGTGTAGATATTGTGGATTTGTGAAAAATTGGTAACATAATGATTTATCCATTTGTGAAGAATCATATATTTTTTATTCCTCCATCCATGAAGGCTCTAGTCATTGAGTTCAAGATTCAACCAGACATGATTTGTCCTTGCCTTCATGTCTTGAACTTTGGAATGCACGAAGTGTCTACTCCTTCTTCGCTTAAAAGACTTAAAGAATTTCCCAAAGCAACCCCTATATTGAAGCTATGTGTTCAACAAGGAACACGGGTTCCTTCAACCTTTGAATGTATATGAAGCCATTTTTTCTTGGGAAGATAATTTAGCAAGACACTTACAAAGTGTTTTTTTCATCTCATGGTCTTGAACAAGAAGATTCTCATACTAAGTATAAGTGCCATGTGGTTCATGAATTATCTTTTGTAAGGCTTTCTCATACTTATTCACCAGTTGATCTTACAATGATATTTCTCCAAGAACCTGGTTTTGCCTTTTTGGAAATTGGTACAATCTTTACTGCATGGAATTTTTAGTCATTTTGATTTATACCAAACTTCCTTTGAAGAAGTCAAGTCTTTGCTAGAGAAAAAAATGTGAAAGTGAATGTTGTTCAGAAAGATATTTTCAATGTTAAATCTAGTATAAAAGTTGAGGAGGTAGACGATATAAGTTTTGAAATAGAAGATGCTTCTCTTGGTCCATCTGAATGAATTCCTAAACAAGCATCAATAGAAACGACAAGATTGTATTGAAAACTGATCAACAAAGTCCATAACATGATTAATCAAGCACTACAAACTGAACAAGTTTTCAATTTTTAAAGTAATTCTAGCTCCCTTAATATTGGCTCGATAGTGGATGGTGGTGGTTTAGAAAAGATTGTATTGAAAGCTTCTTAATAAAGTTCAGAACATGATTAATCAAGCACTACAAACTGAACAAGTTTTTAGTTTTTAAGAGTAATTCTAGCTCCCTCAATATTGGCTGGACAATGGATGGTAGTGGTTCAGAAAAGTCAGCTACCTACAACTTAACTAGGTCAATTTTAGAAACAATTGTTATGATCTCATCAATATTTTATTGAGTATTGGATGACGCTAGTGTATCTGACATGTCAAAATCAACATCTACAACATAAATCATATCATCAGACGATATGGATTTGACTATCTCAACACAAATATGACAGGTAAATGATATATTACATGAATCACATGTGTACACATCACTAATCTACCAAATCAGTGAGTATGTCAGTACAAAAAATAAAGGGATTCTAAAGCGGCTTTTTTTGTATTGTCTGAGTATGATGATTTCGCTAAACGATCCCCAAACCCTATGGACAATGTGCCAACATGTATAATAATGCTAAGAGATAAGGAAGAAAGACAAACTTAGAAGCTTGAACAACTTGCTACATCTTTTTCTGATTTGATTCAGAATTCGTTATGAGATATTCATTCGACTTAAGGTAAACTTTGTACCTCAATCATCCCTAAAACAACCACCTCAACCCCCTCTACAACAATGATGATTTTTTCTTCTATGAACTCTTTTTGATGATGTCAAAAAGGGAGAAAAAATAGAAAAGTTTTGGAGCTAGAGTATTTGGGGGAGAACCGTCTTTACTTTCTTATATGAACTTAAATGCACATGTGTTTCTATGTGATATCTAAACTTAAATTAATTATATATTATGCAAAATATCTCTAATATAATTATTAATGCTTTTATGTGTTATTTAAATTTATAATTTTTGTCATCATAAAAAATGGAGAGATTTTTTAATTGTTAGACGATCTATGACCAACTAGACGATCTATCACCCATCAGACAATCTCACAACACAAAAGTCTATATGTTTTGATGATAAAAAACACTATAAGGTATGTTACGATGTCTAACAAAGCTACTAAGTGTGTAAATTTAGTTAAAGACACTCTAAACATTCTAAGTTTCTTAAACTTACCATATGATCAAGTAATGTTATAAGTGTTAAACGTTTCTATCGAATATGAACATATTAGACAATTTATCAAGACATCCCCAAAGAGTCAAAAGATCCACAATATAAGTTTGATAGATGAACTCATTGTCTTTAGATTGTCAGATAATCCAACAATCACATTAGACGATTCCATAACACATGCTCACTATAGAAGATCTCATCAGACAGTCTTTGAAGAATCAAATCTAGATGATCTTATCAAACAATCTATTGATGCACTACATGCTAGATGATTCTAAATTATAAGACTATTCAGAAGGAATTATTATCTTGAACATATCAGACGATTTGATTTTTGTCTCAACTCTAGACGATCTAAATAAGAAAGATGATCAAGACTCACTAGATGGTCCTACCGAAGTAAAGAAAAATACATGCTAGACAATCCAACAATCAAGAAGATTACAACATTCACATATGAGGTATATAAAGAAATAATTCGAATTATTTCACACAGTTAAGATGCGAAGATTATAACAGAGCAAAAGTTTCCTTTTAGAATATCTATTGCATGATGGAAGATCAATGTTGCATATTTTCAAAAATCAAAAGGACTTAATGTGTCAACGTACATATTTAAAAAATAGGAGGAAAGAATTCATTTTGCCTCACATGTTCAAGACACGGGAGAATCAATCAGGGAAAAACTTACCATATTGAGTGTCTAACGACTGAGAAGAAAGAAGAAATTCAAAGCTTCAATGGTCACATTTCTAATGGCTATATAAAGACTTTAAAGATGAAGAACACAACAACAAGTGTACATAAAACGAGAAAGAAACACCACTATCAAGTGATATACAATTTCCATATGCCATTAAAGCAAATTGTGAGATTGGGTAGTGAGTTTAACCATTGTAAATCCTTCACTTTGTGAAACATATTCTTTGAGCTTTAGTTGTTCTCTTTGAAGAGAGTGTTTTCTCATATTGTTGAGAGGTCTTGATCAAAGGAAGATTCAAACTGGTTTACCTGGAGAGGAATAAAATACTTGGTGACTTGGAGGGGTATAATAATACTTGTGTACTTGGAGAGGTGGAGAATACTTGGTGAATTAGATAGGTGTATGGATACTTGTGTACTTGCGTACTTGCAAAGGTGTACAATACTTGTGTTAGGGAAGACTCTTAAGAGGATTGCTTAAGGGGATTGAATATAGCCCTAGTTATTGAGTGAATCAATATAAATCCATTATATTTCTCTATACTCTATACTCTTTTAGACATTGCATATGTTTTTTTTTTGTTATTTTGCCAATTGAGTTCAGGATCCACTCAGTGTCCCATATGGAGCCAATTGCAAATTCAATTGGTATCATAGCTAATCTCTGGGGTTGGTTCTTAACAGGACTTGAGGCATGATCCTAGTGAACTCAATGGAGTTTGAGACAAAAACCATTAACATGCCACCTTTATTCAAAGGAGAGAAGCATGAACTCTGGAAAGTGAAAATATTTAAATTCTTGAAATAAAGATCTACTAGGTGTTAATGAAGAAGGAGTGTATTCCCTGCTTAACTCCTATGGAGAGTTGCTGCTAAGAGAATCTTGGAATAAACATCAAAAGAACATATATAAACTCAATGCCAAAGATAAGCATATTCTTATGTGCGCATTGTCTGAAGAAGAACTGTCCAAAGTTATTGCCTTATCAAGTGTCAAAGAAATGTGGGAGACTATTGCTTTATCTCATAGATAATCAAGAGGAGATCCAAACTCGTCTAACTAAAAGACTTATCACATTTGCTTCATGGCAAACACCACAGACAGGCTGGCATAAGAAGAATATAATGAGGAGATACATGATAAAACTATGACTGATTCCTTGTAAAACTCCTTTGTTGATGACTCTAATGAAGAGGTTGATCTCCTTGACATACACCCTCTTAGAAAAGATCATTAGGAAGTCATTTTTATTAATACTCATTTAGTTTCTGCATATAAAACTCTGAAAAGGAAATTTAAAAATGAGCGTAAAGAAATTAATCTTATCGCAAAAGAAAACTTAAGTAATTTTGATAAAAATGCAAAACTTATAAGAACTAATAAAAAATTAAGAGAGAATCTAGATATGAAAACGAGGCTTTAAACTCAAAATACTGATCTATAATGGATTAACAAAGAACTAGTGTCACTTAATGAAAAATTAGCTAAAACACCAAGTCAAATGCTTCATGAATAACAGAAAATGATGTTTATAAGAAAATTATATGTTGGTATGAAAATTCAAGGAATTTTTTTAAAGCAAGATTTGGGTATGAAAACAAAAACCCTAAAATTAAAAATGAATCTATTACTTCTACTAGAGTATCTTCAAATTAAAATCTCTAATTGTGTCTAAAAAGGGAACATGAGAGACAAACTAACAGAAAATGACCCAAACAAATGTGGGTACCAAAAGATATAATTTTTCTTACAAATATCCTAAATCCGAACAAAAAAATACTTTCGTTATCGAAAAATAGGAATGAATAATTGCAAAATCATATTAACGTACAAAATTCACTATTCTCTTCTATTATTTTGGATATATTTATCTTAATCCAACATATTAAAAGTCCAAACTATTCTTTCTACATCCATTGCACAAATACTTTTCTCAATTAAATAATACATCACACACATATATATAATCAAATCTTAAAACACATAATAAATTTAATACCCACTTTTAAATTATTTCATATACTTACATTAGCATATATAATACCAATGCTTACACTTCTCCTCACTTCCTCTTATTTTATTTATATAAAATATTGACGCGTTAGAGCATACGCGACCAAGCAGACAAACACCGCAAATATCACTCCTTCAAGGTTGATGATTGGGTGTGTCATAAGTGTCATATTTCAGTAATATTTCATATTAAAATACAGACACTTATGAATATTTATTGATAAAATAACTATAATTTAACTCCTAATTTATGAATTTAAACCTTTTTACATATTTTTTTATTATAATATAAATAAGAACGATTTATTCCTAAATTTGTGTTAGTTTCAGGATTTCAAGGGAAAAAGGAGATGGAAGGGCTAAAGGAGAATATACAAGATAAAAAGGGAAAGCTGGAACGCTCAAACACTCACCCAAACTCGCCTAAGCTAGAAGCCTTCCAGAGGAACTCACCCAAGCGAGCTCAATCTCGCCTAGGCGAGACCACTCTAGAGAGGTTGGGCTTTTCTCGTCCAACTCGCCTAAGCGAGACCAAACACGTTCAGGCAAGAAGTCACTTAGCCCAAGTCTAACTAAGTTAAATACGAGGCACGAGGCACAATCCTAGACATCATTGGGAGAATAGGAGGTGATAGAAAACTCTAGAGAAGGCAGTCGTTAAGGAGAAACACCATGTATCTTCTTTTCTTGCTTTCCATGCTTGTAATGACCAATATGAGTGGCTAATTCTACCCTTTGGAATTGGGAGTAATCTATTCAAACTCTTATGTATTGATATTTAAATATAATATTTTGTTCTTAATTGATGATTGGTATTGTCATTTTATTCGTAAGGCTTGTTTACCATGATAGTGCTTAACGTATTTGAATGCTAGGAATATATTTGAAATGTTAATTTGCTATCAATATCTAATCGTAAGGATAAAGAGCTTTTATAAATATGTGAGGAATCGATATTTAGGAGACTCTCTTATTAATTTTATATGCAAGAAATTGATATAAGTGAATTTTATATGGACATGAATATCAATCAAATGATAGAATATTATTATGCTTTTCAAAATACAAAAGAGTAAGATGGATGAATCTCAATCGTTATTTTCCCAATTGAATCAACAACTCTTTACTTTGCTTTATTTCTAATTCTTGCAATCATACACAACAAATATCCCACAAACTTTTACTTATTATTTTCTATTTAGTGAATCTTATACTTAATAATTCAATTGTTCTTTGTGGATTTAATATTCGTTCTTAGGGATAAATTATTATTTCTGACACGGTACACTTGCGGTAAAAAAGAGTCATCAGTGTGGCTCTGCCTCCAACCATACCGACAACAGTTTGTTGAGCGCCGCCCATCACCCAAACTTGCTCCACGCTATTCAAGGCTGTATTAGGTGGTTTACGAACTCCGGTTACCATCAACATCCTACATCCACCTCATTTTCCACATCTCACTCCTTCGGTCCTTTAAGGGAAACCCACCCCTTAACTTTTTCTTTCCAAACTGAAACATATCTCAAGCTTCTCTGAACCAAAACTCACACAAAAGCCCACATTCGCCAAACACTCTAATGCCACCACCCTTAACTGCCAATAATCAACAACCACCTATCTCATGTATCACTGTCACCCACTTGCCTCACTTTCCCTCGACTTCTGCACTACTTAATCAAGTTCCAGAACTCTTTACCCAGAGCGAAAGGCCCCTTGGACTCAATACTTGTTGAACCAACAATCCAAGCCCAGTCCAAGACGTACATGCTCTCCACTGTAAGGACAAAGTGGCTTGTCCAGTGGATGATATTGTTAGGATACAACCCAATAACATAAACAAGACCAAGCGACAGAAGAACCAACCTCAGTGGATGCATGTTTAAATTCTATGCGTAAATGAGCTTTTGTTTAGGCACAAGAACTATGCAACCTCAGAAACATCACCTATTTAGATGATAGAGTTTTTCAATAATAAAACACAAGAAGGTTTTACCCAGTTTATACTATTGTGCCCTCTATACGTTAGCTCTTGGTTAGTTGTAGAAAAACCTAATACACACCCTCTCCTAGTAATATATTATTTATTTATAACATATGTATTCACATGCTTAAATTGTTTTTTCTGACTAGTGAGTTGAGATAGACTAAAGGTATATTAGATTAAATCATCAAATTATTAGATTTTATTTATTCAAGTTCATAAATACATCAATCTAAATATAAATTATTTTTATATATTTAAACTATTTGGATAAATTAATCTACCAACTTTTCACAAACAAGTGAGTCATTGCAGTCAAGGTGACCCATTCTGTTTTTAACAATGTATACAAGCAAACCTACCTTATTTATCATCACTACAACAAAAATGTTAATTATCCTCTTTAATTCATGTTCAAGCACACCCATAATTAGTTCATTATTATTTTTAGAATATTTTAGATATTCGCAATCAATGAATTCCATTCATCATGTAAAATCTATACAAACGGAAAAAATAAAAATAAAATGTGAAGGAATATCCAAAGCAAATGGATAATTATCGTCCAAACTAAAGCGTTCTATAATCCTTCAAAATAGAAATGCGACAAATCTATTTTTAATATACTTTTTAAAATATATTTAATTAATTTTTTAAAACTTACAAAATTACGAGTTTCATGTCATATTTAGTAAATCTCTTTTCTTTTTCATCCGATTCTGAATTTTTTAAATAATTTTAATACTTTCCTACAAAAAAATTCAAATAAGAGGAGATTTAATTTTCTATTTATATATTTTGCTCACTTTTAATAATAATAATAATAATCGGATAATAGAAAAATTGAGGCATGAAAGGAAACTGGGCTAGTGTTGAATCTTGAGCATTCGTGTCAACGGACTCCAAATAGAATTCCAATGTGGCAAAATGTTAGGAATAAAATATAAATACACACGCCAAGATATTATTATTATTTTTTTATTATTAAAATTCAAATTTAATTTAAATATGCAAAAAAGCGAACTTTATGAAAAAATATACTAAGATATTATCATATTTAATAACTGTTGTCTGCTTCTTATAAAAATTGTACTTCATATAATTTGTTTTAATTAAGAATATAAAATCCTCAACAAATATTCCATACAGTGCAGTGTACAGAACTCTATGACAACTATTATATATACTAAATTAATTAATTTTAATAATAATCTTAAAATTAGTTTAATAATTATTTTTTATTGGTTGATTGTGGATATAAATCAAACACTGATTTTTTTTATACAGTGCTTAAAAATTAAATTATTTTTATTATTTATGTTTCCATTTTTTAATAAATCATATTTTACAGCAAAATTTACATATATGTTTTTTTTTTATGATAAAAAGAAGAACAGCTTATTAATTTTGATGTGCTTGTCTTTCTTCCCTCCAATCATTTTCCTCTGTGTCTTGTTTTTCTTTCTTTTTTCTCTCTCTCTCTCTCTGATTTTCCGGGAAAAATTTCTCTTACTCTTGCTCTCTGGTTTCCCGGCGACAGAGGAGGAAGCAGAAGAGTAGAAGGAAGACATTTCTCTGCTTCTACGGAAACTCTTCCCTTCGCTTCCTTCCCTTGCTCTTCTCAATTTCCGTGATCATCACAACTTTCTTCACTCCTCAATTTCAATCCTCCATGAATACCCTCTAGCCCCTCCTCTCTTTCCTTCTCTTCCATAAGGTACTCTTATTTTTTGGTTTCTTGCTCTTTTTTTTGTTTTTTTCCTTTTTAGTTTCCTAGTCTAATTCTTTGTTTTTTTTTTTTTTTTTTTTTTTTTCTGAATTCATGTTTATTCAAGTATTAGGGGTGTGTTAAAATTAGTTTTTTCTTTGAAATTTTTGTTTTTTTGAACTTGATCGGGTTTACTGGCTAGTGGGTCTTCCTTGTTTTGGTGCATAAGCTTGAGCTGTTGATGAGTGATGAAGAGCGGTGTTCTTCGGTGTGTGGTCTCGGTGGTGAAGCAGTGTAATCTGAGTGTAACTGTGTGCTTAAAACTTTACTTTGTGGCTTTTGGTGAAGTTGATTAATTTTCTTGGTTATGTTTACTTTGGTGTTATTTTTTGTTAAGTTGACCGTGCGGTCTTTCTTACCCTGTTGTGAAATGCGTCATCTATTTAGTGTTCTTTTGTTTGGTTTTGTTTAGTCTCTCCTGTTTAAGTTTGTGCTGTATTGGTTATCGTCTATGAGCGAGTTTACTGTGGTTGCTTGTTTGTGTTTATTGTGCCGTTGGGAAGTACTTTAGCTGCTGGGTGTTCTATGGTTTGTTTTATTTAATCTATAAAACTTTCCTTCCTGTGATAGAATAGGTTTGTGCTTTTATGCATACAAAACATAAGCAATCTGTTTGGATTCTGGTTAAGTCCAAACTTGAATTTTTCTAATCATCATTTCTTCTATGTAATTATGATAACGATTAATCATATTAGAAAGAGCAGTGTAATGGTTGTAAACTGGGAACTAGCTTGCTTGTTGAGAGATATAATCACTTAAGTAGGTAGGTAAACTTATCTAGAACAATTTAGGGAAAAAATAAAAAATAAAAAGGATTTTTTGGTAAATTAAAACTAACTTAAGCATACATTAACATCAAGCTCTAAAGAAATTAATAAGAGAAAATTGCTGAGAAATAGCTTATATATAAGTTGATTTTAGTTTATGGATTTTTTTTTCCTTATTTTTCTCCCAGGATTGTTTCTGGAAAATTTATCCAAATGTACCCTTGTTCAACCAAAACCGGTGACAATCACCTGGCCATATCAATATTATCTTGAGTTACTTAATAAAATGTCTGAACACCTCACCTCCAGCTCATAAAGAATGTCTTGGTTCAAAATTTAACTAGCATCACGGAGGTATTGCATATTAGCATTTTATTCAGTGACCAAATTTTTATTTTTGTGCATAATCTTCCACTCTCACTTTCTGTGTGTACTATTTCTGCTTTTTAAGGTGGATGTAGATTACCAGGATACATTATTGTCAGAGACATTTACACGGGATGAAACTTTTTTGTTTGGTACACAAACAATATTATTGTTTTGTTTTGCATTCTGAGGAGCCTGTTAACAGAGATGTTGCTAGATATATGTTATTTACTAAGTCAATTAGTTTGTTACTGAGATTAGTTTCAAAGTGTTTGTGCTCAATATTCACTATAAGTAAGAATATTACTATTAGTTTCAAAGTGTTTGTGCTCAATTTCAATATGGTTCCTTTGAGTTTTACTGTCTTTGCTTAACCTCACTAATTGGGGAGTTATCTTTGTTAAAATCATGCTCGTTATTCTAAATGGGTGATTGAACAATTTGAGCAGCTGCGCTGTGAATTTTTCCTACTAAGTTGAATTCTGTTACATAATGAAACGGTGCAGAATGTCTATGTTATATCTGTTGAGTGTTAACATCACGTTCTTTACTTTCTGTCTTTTCTAAATTTGTGATTGGGGCTCATAGGGCAGTTCCACTGGTACTGTGCTTTTGTCATAGTTTAATTCAGCACGTATATTGAAGCAGTGGGTTCAGAATGTCACCAAAAAAGAAAAATTGGGTAGATCACATGACACCATTCATGACTTCTACAATGATGTGTGAGATATCATAGGTTTCACCCTTGTCCCATTTTCCTAGCCTCAAACCCTTACTAGGCTGCTCATTTCTATAGTATTGGTTTCATTATGTGAACTTCATCCATCCAAATTAGATATAAAAGTTGTACTGATTAACACAATGTCATGTGTATAGTTTTTGGTTAATTCAACTTAGTAGATATTGATAGTGGTGTGGTTGTAATCTTTGCTCTGAATATTATACAAATGATTGCATCTTACTCCGGTCTTTGTAGTCACTGAGACAAATTCAAGAAAGGTATAAAAACTACAAGGAAATCTTTGTCTGTCATTAATGAGACTAAATTGTGATGCATTCTTACTTGATTGTGGCAGTTTTTCCATTTATGGAACACTTTTCACACAATGTTTATGATGTCTTCAAGTAATGGATTTAAGATATCTGACTTTCTGAATTCTCTTTCTTTCTGTCACATTTTACAATATTCTTAGAAAGTGACTGAAAATGGACAAAAATTATGGGGATTCTTCACCAGCTCATGCTGCCACAGGTTCTCCACTTGTTCAGTAATACATAAAATTCTTCTATAGTAGTTGTTTTTCTTTTTGAGATTAGTTTGTGTTTTGTCTCTGTAGGTTCATCTGAGATTTGCTCACTGAATGCTCGGAAAAAAGTGGCAAGCAGTGCATGGGGAATACCACGAGCAACTGATGTGTTCCATGATTCAAGTGATATTAGCTTGTTTTCTAGTTCACTTCCTGTTCTTCCACATGAAAAGTGTAAGCATCAAATGATGTTCTGGTGTACAGATTGGAATCATTCAAAATATTTATTTATAATCTCCCCTTATTTTTTCTCTTTCTTAATGTTGATATGCAGTAGATTTGACTGATTCTGAAAATTATGGCCAACCAGTTGATGATAACTTGCTAACATTAGAGAAAGTTCATAAAGAAGAAGAGGGACATGATCCTTTTGATGATTTTGAAACCAGTGGAATAGGGAACATGCTTCCTGATGATGAAGAGGAGCTTTTAGCTGGGATTATGGATGATTTTGACCTCAGTAAATTGCCCAACCAACTGGAGGATTTAGATGAAAATGATCTGTTTGTCAACGGAGGAGAATTTGAGATGGATTGTGAACCCCAAGATAGCCTTAACATTAGCATGACCAAGATAACCATATCAGATGGAACTGCTTCAAATGGTATTGGTCACTATGCTATCCCAAATGGTGTTGGGACTGTAGCTGGGGAGCATCCCTATGGAGAGCATCCATCAAGGACACTATTTGTTCGAAACATCAACAGTAACGTTGAGGACTCTGAATTACGAACACTATTTGAGGTATTGGACATTTGCCTAATGCTTCAACAGTGTTATACTTGCTTTTAAACTCAGTGCTTCATGTGTGTGGTAATCATTCTTTTGCTTCTTTAATTGCAAAATGCAAACCTAAGTATATGAATTAAGATAAGTAATTGAGGTATTTACATCAAGTCGATCCTTCAATAGAATTATGTCTATAAAGACAACTGTGTTTGGCAATCTTGCTTTTGCATGTTGAATTATTCTTAGTTGGTTTATTTGCTCATAGGGAGATTTCTTGCTTAACCTTTTTAAAAGTAATTTTCCAAGTAAACTACTTATATGGTTGTTTTAGCAATAATTTTTTTGTTATGAAGTTAAAAAGTTTCCTATTATTCAAACTTTTAATCTGGTAGCTTCTTTAAATTTGTCAAGAGTAATGTCTTCCAATTGTTTTGTTAAGCTTGAAATTTAGTAAATATGAAGGTAGCAATTTTATAGTGACTAGACTTCTTTTTTTAATAGAACTAATAATGTTATTTGTGACTAGAGTTCTTCAGACATGTTCATAGAGGAGAAAGTATTTTATTCACTGAACTGATGATTACACATAAAGTGTCTCTTTATAGAAACAGAGAAAACAAAGTAACAGAGTTACTGAAAACTAACAAACTGCACAGCTGTCAGGTAGTGACAGGTGTAGCTAATTTCAATTATAACAGAAGCTTATTATTATACTGTACTCTAACACCACTTAATAAATATTTACTATTCAGTTTCTTACATTCATTTTCCTTTTCTCTCCTTTTTGGTTTCTCTGATATCTATTAGTAGTAGTATTGAAGTCTATTGATCTTTGCATTTTGGATGAAGTCATGGATTATTAGTGCAGTTTTTTGCTACAAAATTGCTTTGTAAATTTTTTTTCCTGCTGACTGATTATTAGTGTGAATGTCTCTGTCAATATAAATAAAGTACTGTGTAAGAGGCAATTAATTGTTAGGTGGTGGGGGCACTATTCTTTACATGTTTAGCCTGAATTCTAAAAGAATAGTATCTTTTAAGATAATCTGTTGTAACATTTGCTTTTACTAACAAAGAGGAAACTAATAATCACTTGATTATTGTATAATGAAACTGGAACAGCAAGAAAGAGAATGGTGAGAATGTAAAATTCTTAAGAGAACCGTGGCTTTGGTCAGTTAGTGACCGGGGGAAACGTCACATATGAGCCTGGGTTGTGTGCATGGGATCCGGTTGTCCCCCCCATTGTGCTCCTATTATTGCCCCCCTCATCTCCCATCTCCAAAAGTTATATAAAAATGATAAACATCAAATGAATAGAGGTTATGGATTTCTACTCAAAAGATAAAGAGAGGTACAGGTGTATTTGACAAGCCTTGATTTACCTTTTTGTACTTTATTGACTTTCTGATTGTTTACATAGTAGAATTGGCGTGACAAAATTCTAGTTGGAGCTTAAATAGAGTATGTTTTAGTTATCCATTCTGACTTTTTGTACAACTTGAAAATTCATTTTCAGCCTTTTCTTATCTATTCTTGTTTTTTATTTTTTCCTTTTTATTTGATAGCAATATGGGGATATCCGAACTTTGTACACAGCATGCAAACATAGAGGCTTTGTGATGATATCATACTATGACATTCGAGCCGCTCGTACTGCCATGCGTACTTTGCAAAACAAACCCTTGAGACGTAGAAAACTTGATATTCATTTTTCAATTCCGAAGGTTTGAGTTTTGTGGCATTACTTAATAGCTGTTATTTTTTATGTTGCCTTTTTAGTTATTTTATCTTTCTTCTGCTTGTTTCAGGATAACCCTTCAGAAAAAGATATAAATCAAGGAACCCTTGTAGTGTTCAATTTAGACCCATCCGTCTCTAATGATGACCTTCGGCAAATATTTGGGGCTTATGGCGAGGTCAAGGAGGTAAAATTTGTTTATTTGTTCATCTCAAATGTATTTTCTTTTGTCACTACTTAATTTTTATCCAGTGCTTGGAGTAGTTGTAATTTTGTGTTAAAATTTCAGATCAGGGAAACACCGCATAAGAGGCACCATAAATTTATTGAATTTTATGACGTTAGATCAGCAGAGGCAGCTCTTAAAGCATTAAATCGAAGGGACATTGCTGGGAAACGCATAAAACTTGAACCCAGTCGCCCTGGTGGAGCACGTAGAAAGTAAGTTGGATTTTATCCTTGTTTGGCATAATATATTTGCTGCATAAATAATTTTCTCCCTTGACCTGATTTAAGGACATACTTGAAAGTAGTTTTTGACAGTAGAGGTATGCCCAAGAATATCTATTATATACGTCCTTTAAAATTTTGTTATCCTAAAGTGATCTTATAAATATCCCATTTATATAATTGAATTTCAGTTTCAATATATGGATTTAATTCAGCTATTCTATTTTCTCTGACTTCCACACCTTTCATGTTGTCATGCCAATTTTCATTTTATCTGCACACTGAATGCAGTAATGTATTGGGGTCTATATACTAGTTACTCTGTAGGGAATCTTTAGGCTTCTAAGTCCTTGCAAATGTATAATTTGAATCTGGAAGATGTTTAGAAATAAAGTTATTTCTTCTGCATTCAAAGTTTTGTACTGATCTATTTTGAAATGTAGTACACTTTTGGTGGATGTATGAGGTCTGTACAAGATAATTGCTTCTGTTGATCTTTATTCTCACCTTTATGTGGAACTCTGACTACATGTCTTGGACCCCCTTTTGTGACTGTACAGTGTGCATGTAATTCTTGATCTACACATCATTCTTGTCGACACTTGAGGCTTTGGCCTTTTCAAGCTTTCATCTGTTTTTCCTTTTTTTGCTTTTTTTCCTGGCCGTATTTTTGTTTGATATGGTTTTAGCTAATATTATGCTATATGTTCTTGTGCCACTGACAATGTTATTATCTATGTAATTAAACCTATAAGTAAAATAGTGACGCTTTTTCTCGTGTTAGCTTGATGCAACAACTGAGTCAAGAACTGGAACAAGATGAAGCCCGAACTTTTAGACATCAAGTAGGTTCACCCTTGGCCAATTCTCCTCCTGGTAATGATATCTTAAATCCAATCATTTTTCACATTCCCATTCTAGTTTATCATTTGAGCAAGGTATTCTCAGTTACTTGATAAAATTAGATGTCAATTTTTTCTCAGGTAGCTGGGCACAATTTGGTAGTCCTGTTGAACATAATCCATTAGGTTCTTTTAGCAAGTCCCCTGGTTTGGGTCATGCCAGTCCAATTAATACCAGCCATTTGTCTGGATTGGCTGCAATTCTTTCGCCACATGCAACAACCTCTCCAAAGATTGCGCCAATTGGCAAGGACCCTGGAAGGACTGCAAATCAGCTGTTTGTGAACTCCGGATCAACACAAGGAGCAGCTTTTCAGCATTCTATGTCCTTTCCTGAGCAAAATGTAAATGCAAGTCCTAGGCCTATATCTAATTTCGGTGAATCAAATTCAGGTGCATCAAGTATTGGAACACTGTCTGGTCCTCAATTTCTTTGGGGAAGTCCAACTCCTTACTCTGACCATTCAAACACTTCATGGTCTTCATCTTCTGTGGGGCTTCCATTTACGTCTGGAGTCCAAAGGCAGGGTTTTCCTTATACTAGTCATCGAAGTCCTTTTCTGGGCTCCCATTCCCATCATCATGTTGGATCTGCTCCATCTGGCCTTCCACTTGATAGGCATTTTAGCTACTTCCCTGAGTCACCTGAAGCTTCTCTCATGAGCCCTGTTGGGTTTGGGAATTTAAATCAGAGTGAAGGGAGTTTTATGATGAACATGGGTGGTCATGCATCCATAGGAGCTGGTCTGTCTGGAAATACTGCTGAAATTAGTTCTCCAAATTTCAGAATGATGTCACTTCCTAGGCCTGGTTCCTTGTTCCTTGGAAATAGTTCGTATACTGGACAAGGAGCAACTAACATTGATGGATTAGCTGGACGTGGACAAAGTAGACGACCTGACAATGCTGGGAACCAAATGGAAAGTAAGAAATTGTACCAGCTTGATCTAGACAAAATCATCAGTGGTGAAGATGCAAGAACTACTTTAATGATTAAAAACATTCCTAACAAGTAAGAACAACTAAACTAGTATATCCTAGTGATGTGATTAATATACCAACAATTTAATAAGGATGGTAATTGGTGAATTTCTTGATGACTTTGGGCTTTTCTGGTTGGTTTTAAGGTATACCTCAAAGATGCTGCTTGCTGCAATTGATGAGAATCACCGGGGTACTTATGACTTTCTGTACTTGCCAATTGACTTTAAGGTATACTCATCCTACACATCTTTTTTATTAAGATTGGGGGATTTCTCATCCCAGGATGACTTAAATTCTTCTTAATGCCTATTTTTGCTTGCAGAATAAGTGTAATGTGGGTTATGCTTTTATCAACATGGCGTCTCCTTCACACATCATCCCCTTCTATAAGGTTTGAATTCTATACATTTTTAAGTCTGAGGTATTTTGTTACTAATTTTAAATTCTCATGTGGTTTCCAATTTCCTTAACTTAAAAAGGTAAATTTGAATATAAGATTAAAAGTATTTTATTGATAGTTTCTGGTAATTTGGGAGTGTTGGAACATGTCCTTATCTGGAGAAGTATACTGTTAAGAAGTCTATCATGGAAATTTATGTAGGCTTTCAATGGGAAAAAGTGGGAGAAGTTCAACAGTGAAAAGGTTGCTTCACTGGCATATGCACGGATACAAGGAAAGGCTGCACTTGTGATGCATTTCCAGAATTCAAGCTTAATGAATGAGGACAAACGATGCCGGCCTATTCTTTTTCATTCAGAGGGCCAGGATACTAGTGACCAGGTAATGTGATTACTATCAATTTCAATTGCAAAATTACTGCATGAACACATTAGTTCTGAGCTTAGAAGTCATGCTAGTCTTAAAAATTATAAGTGGATTTGGAATTCATGATTTATACATTTTCACCTTCAATTTTTAGTTACTGCAATTAGGATGAAACATCAAGGATTAATATAATTTTGTTTCATGAATTTGAGCTTAGCTTAGCATAAAGTTTTGTTTCCTCCTAGACTAAAATATCATAATGTGCTTGTAAGCCTGACATCACTGTTTCTCAAATTTATCTGTAAGACGATAATATTAAGCTACTACAAAAGTGAGCAGACCTCAAGATGCATGAACTCAACAACTGTTCACCAAACCATAGGTTGTACATGGAACTTTAAGTGAAGGGGTTAATTTTCATATAAGAAGTTCTAGACTTATCTTGGAGAAGGGAATTTATGTTGGACAAGTTGATGACTCCATATTGTTAAGTTGTGCGTCCTACCAAGTTCCTACTGAAATTATCAATCAGAGTTTACCGTTTTCTTATCAATTTTGAAGTATCAAGTTAGAGTTGGTCTACCATTTTCTTTTTCAATTTTCAAGGTATCAAGTTAGAGGTGAAAACTTAACTCTATGTATACACCTGTTCACCTAACACTGTTTATATCCCACGATTTAGTATTGACGTTGAATGAAAGGAACGGTGTGGTGTGACCTTTGCTTCAACGGAGGAGCACTGAAATGAATAGAAATAAGGGGTGTGGTCCACAAGGGTGGGTTTCTCCTCTATAGTGGTAACATTTGAAGGAAAAGAGCCAGGCTCACTTTACTGGTTTAAAGAAAATGCCCTTTCCTAACTCAAAACATTTGATTACAGCACGTGAAAATGCTGTTGTTGAGCCCACATAATCATTATGCTTCCACCATCATAATTGATTATGTGGGTTAAAACTGTAGAATGTGAACATATTAAGTGGAGCATAATCGATTATGATTAATCATAATTGATTATGCACTCATTCTGGATGCAAGGGTAACACCCCCATTACACAAAAAACAAACTACCATCTCTTTTCTGTCCCTTACACTTAATCCAAACAACCTCATTTGTTTTTCTATTTCTCTTTATTTTCTTTTCCACTCCCTTACTGTCCATCCACTAATCCAAACAAAGACTAAATGACATACCTGAGGGTTGTAGACTTAAGCTGCACTAGTTCTGAATAGTGTGTATTATAAATTACATTGTCTATTTGACCTTTCGAGAGTTGTTTGATTGTGATGTCACATTTGAGCTATCGGTTCACTTTTCAGTTGAAACATGAAACTGCTGAATTGTTTAACTATATTTTTCTTATTTGCCACATTAATTGATCAGTTATTCCTTTAATGTAAGATTTCGATGGTTTTGTCTGACAATTTCTTTCACTGCTTACCATCTAGGAACATTTTCTATCCAGCAATTTGAATATATGCATTCGTCAACCAGATGGATCCTATTCGGGTGACTTGCTGGAGAGCCCAAAGGGCAATTTGGATCTGAAGTTAGAGAAAGATTAACCATTTGTTAGACATATTGTTCCTAGCCACAATAAATGGGGTCTGGGAGTTCTAACTATTGCATTGGTGATCCTAAGGTGTACAAAGCTGATTCATAAAAAAAAAAAAAAAAAGGCTGTATAAAGATGAAGGGAGCAACCCAGTTATCAGCGGGTGGAGACTTCGAATATGTCAATAATCATAAAAGATGCAGAGAACAGCTTGTTGATGTGTAGAGAAACCATTGTTTTACAACCAGTGGAAAAGAATAACTTGGAGTGTATTGCTGAGTGGTTACAACCAGTGGAAAAGAATAACTTGGAGTGTATTGCTGAGTGGTTAGTTTCTAAAGCAGCATGCATGCCAGATTGTGCAGGATTGACTCTGTCTGGGATTTTGTTATTTTTTTCTTCTTCTGTTAAGGCTCTTGTGGCCATTTGCTTATATGGCTAACGTGTATATGAAAAAAAAAAACACTTTATGGGGTAATAGTCTGTATAGAATGGGAACAGGGAACTATCCTATTTATGAATGTTTGTCAATTATCATGTAGCCAAAAGAATGTGAATGTCTGTAAAGATGTGAAGTTGTGAACTGGTTTCTTGCCATTGCATTTGTGCTTTTGAAATATTGGAGGCTCTGTAAAGCACTGTTTTACCAAACTCTATTATAAAACTGAGTCTTTCTCATATATCAATGTCTCGTAATTTCTACTTAGATATATGCATGTAAACATTTGAAGTAGGGAAAAGGTTCTTTGGAATTATCCGATGCAAACTCCTACAGGGCAATTGAAAAATAAAATTGATCGAGCAAAGCCTGATTGTATCTTTTCATGGCTTCAAATTATTTTTCCTTTTCATCAGTATGGATGGTTTGCTTTTGGGCAAAGGTCTTGTAGTTTGATAGTGTGTTTGAATATAGTGTAGATCAATTTGTTTTCCTTTATCTGAGGTATCTATCTTATAATAAAAGTTGAGTGTATTTTTCTGAAGCCTCAGGAAATACACCTGTGCTGGACTTTTAATACAAAGGAAAAAAAGACCTAAAATGATGTTCAATAGAATTGAAAAGGAAAAATTTAGAGAAGAATCTTTGAAGTTTGCACCATGGACGATTCGACACCTCACAAATTTTTAGTCATCCCTTACTCATTTAATTCAATAATAGGTTTTTAGAAACATAGATTTTATCTTACAAAAATTTCATTTAGTGGTATTTTAAAAAACAACTATAGACTTTTACTATCAACTTCTCATGTTAATTAGTGACAAGTGAATCACTTTTCTGACAATATAAGTCCAAACCATTATTAGGATTTTAAGAGAGAAAAATCATCTCATTGTTTAAATTGAAAAGTTGATGACAATATGAGAAACCTACTAATTTTTTTCCCTTCCAAGTACTTAAACATCACAGTATCTTTGAATAATTAACCTTTTTAGTTTCTACAAGATTCTTTAGTCGTTCTTTCTTAGGCATGAATACCATCAATGACTTCTCTAATTCTGATGCATGTTCATGAGTAATAATGTTGTGGTAAGATTAGAAGATTTGCATTCGATGGTCTTGTACCAGAGTTACTCAACTCAGGTCTCAGTACAGTCCAGAACATATGAAATCAAATTCGTAGATTTCTTTGTGCTAAAACTCATAGCAATGCACAGTACAAGTAAAAGGATGTTATTGTAATGTTAAACAGGGAGAAAAAGTTGTAGTTAAAAATCCCTTTTAACACAGTTCGATGTTTTTTCCCTTGAAATTTTGCCCTCATATTTGTAGAGCATCGGCAATAGACCCGGCTAGACTCAATACTTCAAAAGGAGCTTTGTTTGCTATAGCTTTGACAGTAACAGGGCAAGAATCTGTGATCCAGAAGTAGGAAAATGCATTCTCCAAGGATTCTGCAAGTTAAATAAAATGGTAATAAATATTCACATATATGAAAAATACAAGAATGTGGAAACTAGAAAGCATGTGACATTTAAGACACGACTAACCATTTATATGAATGAATCGCTCCCATGATTTGTTAGGGAACACTGCGTGGGTGACATAGGCACTCACCTTTGCTGCACCATTGGATGCCAAAACTTTCTAGAGGAACACAACAGTAAAAAAAAGAGAAATGTTCAGTAGCATAGCACTTACATGCAGAAGAAACATGCATTGATTATTTGACATATGCACACAAATATTGATAATTGACGATTGATGCATGCATATATATATGCACATACAGATTAACTTTTGCTAAGTTTAGGTTGGCATAACTAAGTGACTCATGTCACTAGGTGACATCGGCTTCAAGCAAACAATTTTCTTTTGACAACATAACCATCATTTTTCTTTTTGTATTTGCAAATTAAATATTGACCTGACACTCAATCAAGGTGCCTCCAGATTGGACCAAATCATCAACAATGACCACATGATGACCAGAGACATGGCCTTCCTTGAGCCTAACTATCCTCTTGTCACCTTCACGAACCTTAGTACATACAACCTACCAAATTCAAAAACAGACAAATCTATTAGCAAAACGAAAATAAGTACAAATTAATCAAAGAAATAGGAGGCTCACCACTGAAAAATTATCAAACAGCTTGTGGAATCGCTTCCATGCACCATCATCTGGAAATGCAATAACTACCTGAAAATAACAATCAGAAATTCGGGCTAAAAAATACAAATATAGCAAGTATGGCAATTTTCCATGAACTATAAAATACTCACTCTTAACATAACAAGTTGATCAACAGACAAAGTGTGAAATTACACAGAATACTCACATTATCAGCATCAGGAAGCTGACTCAGACGGTGCCTTAAGAGAGGAATACCAGTCTCAAACAAAGGCAGGACTTCATCCCCAAAATAAAATCTCTCCTGCATAATGTAAAATCATAAATAAAATTACAAAAACTTGATAGTATGCTGCTACAATATCAACTACACAAAGAAGCAGACCGTTGTTGCAAGAACGCGGGTATTAATTACAACTGTTAGGATGTTAATTAGTTAAGGGAAAATGACTCTTGTGTATCATTTGAGCATTGAGCTTTACTCATTGAGAAGGAGAAATCCTTTGTCAAGGTGAAACTCTTGGAGGAAAGATATGTCTCCTATTTTCTATTCTTTCTATACAATTCAATAAAATATATTTTCTTCGCCACTTCTATTATCATTCATAAGAGGTTTCTACTAAGAATCAATGACGTCCTAAAAGCTGAGAACATTAAAGGAGAAAGACACAAGTTTTACTATGTTGTTGCATAGCTTAAGCAAGTTGAAGTATATGAGCAATAACTGAATACGTTGTTCAAACACGTAAAAGTGAAACATGCATCATTCATATGCCTTAAAAATCGACTATGTAACCACATATTCTGTTGAATGGTGCCTTCGCTCATTCTTTAAGAGTTCTACTTCAGTGAAGAAAGTTCTTTGAAAGACAATAATAAAGAAGTGCATTAACCCATCAAGCATAACCCAAAAAGAGATTATGCAACAAAATTCCCATTAACAACAAGAGTATATTGAGTAGCAATTCATAAGGACCTTAAATTATACAGCACAAAAGCAAAGCATAGTACTTTCCTTCCAATGCAGTACACACACAAACCTGCAAGGCATGAATATCATATATGACTAAGCTCGTTGGGCCACCTCTTGAAATAGGAATATTTGACAACATCCTTGCAAGGGTGAAGGCAGTTGCTACATCTCCTTCTTCCTCCATTCGCTCAAAGGATCCAGTTGGAAAGAAAGGCAATACCAATGTGAAGGAAGCAACAAATAGACGAGGGAGTGCATATATGACAGAAAGTTGTTCAAAGACATGTGCTGGGGAGCTGAAAGATGCCAAAAAAGCAACATGTTGACCTCGGAGTTCTTCTGCATTATTTATATATAAATTTGGAAATCCATCAGCAAATGACCTGAATAAGCATGAAATTAATAAGCATTTTTAGTTTTGGTTATAAAAACGGGAAAACAAAATTCATCTTGCAGTTTGTTTGTAATAATGTCATACAGGTCAAATGTGGTTTAAGAAATCCAAATCCTCAGATATCCAGGACATGAATCAAAGAGAATACATCATGACAAAACTGAGGTAACTGGTATAGTGATATTACACTATTAATGTATAACGGATTGCTATAACTAAATATCACCCCAAGAGAAGATTTCTAAGCAAATTAGTCATGAAAAAGCATCAAAACATAGGTACACAACCAGAGGAACTTGGGGAAGACAATAAATTTCTCCTGAGAAAATCCTAAGTTTATCTAATATACTCTTCATTGGCATACACTACAGAGGATTAGCAAAGAAGAAGCCAAAGACAGCGCAAGTGAATGAATTGAAGAAGGGAAAATGATGATGAGTATAAAGGGAGAGCAAAAGTGTGTGTGAGAGAAAGACACCTCCATTTGATGTTCTGGAGAAGGATGTGAGGAGATAAAAGAGCAACCTTATGGGCAAGTTCTTCACAGTCAAGGGAGTAGAAGAGGTTCACCTGCTTCTTTGGGGACTTCACCATTGCCATTTTTCTCTCTCTCTCTCAAAAGGAAAAGCAAAAGCAAACGCGTAGAGAGGAAGCAGAAAGAGAATATATAGAGGTAAGAAAGGGGTGAATAGAAGAAAAGGGTTGTTAGAGTGTAGTGTGGTGTGGTGAGGCCACGAAGAACACGGAAGGAAGGAAAGAACCTAATCAGTGTAGGACTGGGTCGGGTCTCTGTAGTCTTGGTCTGTTCACCAACATTGGTCAAATATCGATCTTCAATTTTTTTTTCTTCTCAATACACCTTCTTGAGAAACAAATTAAGGGTATCTTTATAAAGAGTACTGATATATAAACAACTGAAACGTGGCTGTGCCACTTTACAATGAATGAGGTGGCATAAAAAATAATATTTTATTATAAATGTGGGGTCAGGGGGAAAAATTGGAAAGTTACTTATATATGTGTTTTTTCTCACTTTTTCGAATGTCTCTCGTAGGGTTGGTACTGTACGTTCAATTTGTATTTTCTGAAAGTTAATGTTGGGAGGTTGCGCCCTCAATTAAAATTTATATGGGTTTGTTCGCATTTTGTGAAAGTTGTTGTTAGGGTTGGGGGATTACGCCTTCAGTTGAAATTTTTGTGGCATTTGGAGTATTGTTTGAAGTGCGATTTGGGGGTTTCCAAAGAGGTTAATTTTCGTTTGGTTTATGATTTTATTGCAGTATGGTTGCGATTTTGTTCTCTGCTTTTGTGATTAATTGCCATTGATTTTCGATTTCGTGGTGTGTATTTTTTTATTTCCGTTTTGGATTTTGATTTAAAGGTTATTTAGGGTTTCGTTTAGGGTTTTGTTTGAAGTGTTTATTTTAGGAGCTATGTAGGATTCCGTTTTGGGTTTTAATTTTATGGGTTATTTAGGGTTTCATTTTGGGTTTTGATTTTAGGGATATAGGATTTAGGGATTATGATTTTTGCACTTCTTTGATTTGGATTATGCGTGTTTGTATTTCTGTTGTGTTGATCATAGGAATGTATTCAATGTTAATACTTAGAGAAAGAGAGAAACCAAACTGTATGTATGAATGCCCTGAATTTCTGTCATGTTATACAGTTGAAGGGGTTTCTGTAAGTTATTGTTATTGTTATTGTTATTGTTATTATTATAAGTGTGAAAGTTTGTTTAATGTTTTCGCTTTCTTGATTGAATTTTTTGCAATTGTAGGTTCCAAGCGGAGGTTCTATTGGATTCCTTTCACTTTTGACATCACTGCATAATACTGTAAATAATTCACAGCATTCAAATACAACAGATATCATTAGGTTTGCAGATTACAAATTGTGCTTGTGTTATGTTCAATGAAGTATAATTATTTTATACTTAACTTACTTCACTAAGCATGTTGCTTTCCTTGCAGGCCATAATGTAAATTGACATGACAACGTTAGAAGTTCAAACTATTGGAAGGATACTAACAAAGATTCCACATCGTGACCAAACCCTCATGCACTTTTATTTAGTTTGCAATTGTGGTCTCTTATTAAGTATCCCACCTTTTGAAATGGGATGTCAATGCTTACAGCAAAGTTGTTTGCTATGAACTTTGTCAATGATAATATTTGTATGAAAATGATGTTATATATGTAAGTGTCTGTAAGAAGTTTGGCATTTCAAAATTGCAGCCTGAACCAAAGTAAGTCCTTTAATCTATTGTCATTCTCCTACATACCCAATTAAAAAAATTGCATAATTCGTCCACTGGGCACAAACTTATACTTTGATCACCAGTCATTTAGACATACATCACCATTTACCAATACTATTGTGACAGTACAAAATTGAAGCTTAGACCAATTAAGTTAAATCCAAAAAAACACTGTGTTTTGTGTGCAGAAAGTATTACACAGATGATCAATGATCCAATCCCTCATCCCCACTTCTTATAGGTGAAAACCCAATAATCACCACATCACCCGTCACTTTTTTGGGAATGGAAAAATTACCCTGGGAAACCCTAAACCCACCATGAATATGTTCATGAATCCATCCCGATTCTTAGAAATACTCAGTTGAAAAGTTGCATAATTCGTCCACTACATACAAAGTAATGCTTTTATCACCACTTATTTACATAGGCATCACCACTTACCAATACCACTATGACAGTAAAAAATGTAAGTCTGCACCAACTAAGTTAAATCCCAAAACATTATATTATGTGCGGAAAAAGTATTACAAAGATCACCACTTATCCATGCCCTCATCCACACTTTTTGTGTGATAACCCCATGACCACCACATCACGCGTGACCGACTGGGAATGCAAAATAACCACTTATTAACATTCACCCACCACCAATATGTCCATCAATGAATCCCGATTCTTACAAATACTCAAGTTAAAACATGCATAATTCGTCCACAAAGCACAAAGTTATACTTTCATCACCACTTATTTAGACAGGCATCACCACTTACCAATACCACTGTGACAATAAAAAATTAAAGGCTCAACGAACTAAGTTAAATCCCAAAACACTACGTCATGTGTGCAAAAAGTATTACACATATAACCACTTCTTTAAGCACTTATCTCCACTTATTGTGGAAGAAAACCCAATGACCACCACATCACTCGTGACCAACTAGAAACGCCAAAAAAACCTTGGAACCATCCACCTACCTCCAATCTGTCCATCAATTCATCCTGGTTTTCCCAAATACATAATTATAGTTTATGACAATTCGTGCATGGGGCAGAAACTTATATTGTGATGACCACTTATATAGACAGGGATCATCACATACCATGACCACTGTCACATTAAAAAAACTAAAGCCTGGATAAGTGGAGTTAAATTCAAAAACATTATGTGATGTGTACAGAAAGTATTAATCATATCACCACTTATTCATGCACTTATATCCACTTATTATGGAATAAAACCTAATAACCACCACATCACCCGTGACCAACTGGGAATGCATAAAAAACCTTGGGACCATCTGCCCACCTCCAATATGTCCAACAATTCATCCTGGTTCTACCAAATACCCAGTTAAAAAATTGGATGATTCGTGCATGGGGCAGAAACTTATGCTGCGGTGACCACTTATATACACAGGGATCACCACATACCATGATCACTGTCATAGTAAAAAAACTAAAGCCTGGATAAGTGGAGTTCAATTCAAAAACATTATGTGCTGTGTGCAAAAAGTATTAATCATATCACCACTTATTCATGCACTCATATCCACTTATTATGGAATAAAAGCTAATAACCACCATATCACCTCTGACCAACTGGGAATGCATAAAAAACCTTAGGACCATGCGCCCACCTCCAATATGTTTATCAATTCATCCTGGTTCACCTAAATACCCAGTTAAAAAAGTCCACAACTCGTGCATAGGGCAGAAACTTATACTATGATGACCACTTATATACACAGGAATCACCATACACCATGACCACTGTCACAGTAAGAAAACTAAAGCCTGGATAAGTGGATTTAAATTCAAAAACATTATATGTTGTGTGCAGAAATTATTACTCATATCACCACTTATTCATGCACTCATTCCCACTTATTGTGGAAGAAAAGTGAATAACCACCACATCACCCGTGACCATCTGGGAATACAAAAAAAACCTTGGGACCATCCACCCACCTCCAATATGCCGATCAATTCATCCTGGTTCTCCCAAATACTAGTTAAAAAATTCTACAATTCGTGCATGGGACAGAAACTTATACTACGATGACCACTTATATAGACAAGGATCACCACATACCATGACCACTGTCATAGTAAAAAAACTAAAGCCTGGATAAGTAGAGTTCAATTCAAAACACATTATGTGCTGTGTGCAAAAAGCACTTCACCCCTGCTCGCCCCAACCGCTTCGCAATGTTCACTCCAACCTCTGCAATGTTAGCCCCCAACCTCTTTGCAACATTCTCCTTGCGTTAGAGGAGCAACACCCACACTCCACTCAAAAAGCCCCAACCATTAACAATAAAAGTTCAACGGGTTTTTCAAACAAAATTAAAATTTCATATTATAATTATCATTTTACAAAAATGTCCATGCCACGTCAATGATCCATCCATGTAAGCCCGTTGTATTCTAGCGCAAGGAGAAGAGGGGTTGTCTAAGAATCATTTTCCCTTTATAAATGTAAAAAAAATTCAAATTATCTATAGGTTGGAAATTTTCAAATTATTATAAAATTCAAAAATTTATTCTGAATTACAAAATTCAGAAAGGTATTATAGATTATATAGTTTAGGATATGAATTTGAAAATACATATTGAATTGCACAACAACTTTGAAAGCTTTTTAGGTTATATTTTTTGGAACACATTTTAGAATGTTCGTATAATTTAAAATACATCATGTAAAAATCAACTCAGAATCTATTCTTAAATTATAGAATCTTAAAATGTATTTTAAATTATTTAACACATAAATGCATTGTATTAAATTGTGAAATTTGAAAATTATTTTGAATTACATAATTTATAAAAATTTCTAAATTATACCATTTGAAAGTTTATAGATACATTTTGAATTATATAATCTAAAATACATTGAAAATTTATAAATATATTTTAAATTAATTTATAAATATATTTCGAATTATGTAATTAAAATAAATTGAGTATTATGTCATATAGAATGTATTTCTGAAATAAAAAAACATCATACACTATTTAACTCGAAGCATGTTTCCGAAATTCAAAATTTAGAAATTCAAATTCCAATTATGGACATTTTAGACTTTTTAAAATCTGTCCTAAGGTGTAAAAAGGAAATAGGTAATTATTTCCTATACCTAATTAAATTTGAATATGTAACTTATTTTTGTGGGAAATGATGAAAATATCTTCAAATAAAGGAGGTTGCAAATAAAAAATACATTTTAAATTTTTTTTTTCAGAATATTTTATTTGGATTTCTGGAAAACTTTTATGCAATCTGTAATTCCTTTTCTAGAATTCGTTTCGAGATTTTGTTTTCTAATTTTTTCATAACGTATTTTTCGAATTCTAGAATTGTTTTTTTAATGAAATTTTGATTTTTAAATTCTATTTTTAAATTTCATTTCCAAAACACAATAATTTATTTTGGATTTAATTTTTCAAAATATTTTTTTTTAATTTTAGATTTTTATTTCTAGATTAAAGAATATTTTTGGAAATTTAAAAATATATAAGGTGCAAGTTCAAAAAATTTGGGTGTAGGAAGAATTTGCCAAGAAACTATAAGATACAAAAATCAATTCTCAAATGACAAAATGGAATCCATTTCTACCAAGTCAAATTCTTCCTGCAGTATATTAATTTGAATTTGAATATGATTTTTCAGTTAAATGACAAAAATGCTCATTCGAAATGAAAAGAACTTTAAATGAAAGGAGGATGAAAGGAGGATGTGGATAAAAACATAATCTTGAAATCTCTTTTTTAGAATATATTTCTAAATTTGTATTTTTGAAATGCATTTTTAAATTTTGTATTTTGAAATTTTTTTCCAAAATATATATATTTTATTTTAGATTTACTTTTGTAAAATGAAAATTTGATTTTCAAATTGTATGTTTTTAATTCCAGAATTTTAAAATATGGAATAGAGGGTAATTTTAAAAAATTTGAAAGGTGTTAGGATGTATGTTTAGTATAATAATAATTATTAAATTTAAAAATATTATTATTTAAAATTTATTACTCTTAATTTTCTACATTAATTTGTAAGAATAAAATAATATTGACCTAATAACTTATTCCAACCCACTATTTTAAAATTCCTTTTCAATTTTATCTTTATTAAATTGATAGAACCAAACCATTATCATTCACTGTTTCCTCCAACAACCTTTCCCTCATAGCTCGCTACAATGCTGAAGGTTGGAGAAATATAAGAGTGGTGTTTGTAGAATTTAGCCATTAAGTGAGTTTTAATGGCTTGGAGATTAAGACAATGAAGAAGATGGAGAAGATTTAGTAAATATTATATGCTTCTCACTGTTATACTAAGAAAAATCTCCAATTTAGAGTTGAGATTCATTGATCCTAAAATGGAGTTGCAAAGGTCACAAGGGGATAATATGTATAAACTATTACTAATTTGGTTTTAGAAATCGATTATGCGAAATAAATATATTAACAAAATTAATGCATGTTTGAAATATTTATTAACCTGTTAAAAGAAATAAAATAAAATTATTTGTTAATTATTTATTTTAAAACAGAAAAATTTATAAAAATATTTATTTGAGTATCATATGATAGGATAAGATATTTGAAGATATTGACTCATTTAAAAAAAAAAATGTTAAATAGAACTTAAGACTCTTTTGCGCATATAGATAAACTGTCTAACAAACAACAACACAATAATATGTGCTAGCTGACTTCTAATTCTTACTAGTTCACTTACATCTCTTCGATTAGATATAAACTTATGAAAATGTTGTGCTAATCAAAAGTTTATTAAAAACACAAGTAGACAAATAACTTCTAATTATCTCTTCTCAATCTTCCTTTAAGATTATGAACTTGCGTATTTCTTAAATTGTCACTTCTGTCTACAAACATATAAGATAAAATGTAATAAATATAATTCTCAATGCAAGAATATAGCAAGAGTTCTCAGATGTGAGTAACTTTACAACACAAAATGTATAAACATTTTACTTCACAAAAAGAAGAGTACCAAGATTTCACATTTCTCTCAAGGAAAAGTTCACACTCAAGTTTAAAATACTATATATCTCTTTTATGTTGTGGTGAAGAGCTATAAGTCGTAAGTGTCGGTCAAATGTGAAATACAAATAGAGTGGGTCAAGCCGACACTAGAAGGATGCAAAATAAATAGTCTAGGTCAAGCACACTCTAAATGGATGTTACTTCAAAAAAATAAAATGAAATAAAACAAAAATGTATTGCATCGACTTGGCCAACGCAGACAAAATTAATTTTTAATAACACATTGCATTGGCTTGCCCACATAGATAATATTATTTTTTTATAATGGAAATATAAGTGTGGATTGGACCGACGAATAATTGAAAATTTGTTTATTAAATTTTATTTAATATAATGTTGGCTTGGTTGACATAAAGAATAATATTTTTTTTAATATTTGGAAAGATTAGCGTGGATTGAACCGATACATAATTATGTTATTTTTTTTATTAAATTTGATTTAATGGATGGTTGGCGAGATAACACATACATTTCAATTTTAATTTTATTTTTGGGAAAATCATTTAGTTTTTATTTTATTTTTTGTTGATGATAAATAAATGTAATTCAAAAGAGTTAATTATTAAATTGTTAAAAGTTATTTGAAGGAGTATTATTGTTTCGATTTATATTTAATATAATTAAAGAAGAACTTCTAATATTAAAATATAAAAAAGAAAAATTTGAAAAAGATTAAGAAAAAAATGTAAAAAAAGATAAAAATTAGAGTGTAAAGAAAATAATTGGTAAAAGGAGTACTTAAAAATTAATAAAAATGAGTGAGAGAAAAAATTAAATAAACATGTTTTTATTAGCATAAAATTGAAATAAATAATTACAACTTTTACTATACACATTTTAGAAAGACTAATTTTATATTTATTTTTTATGTGAATTAATAATTTTGAAAATTAAAAAATAAAGACCAAATTAAAATTGTAATATTTGAAAACAAACCTAGGAAAGAAGAGTGAAGATAAATTTTTTTTTCCTAATATTGTTTAATATGAATGTTCTAATTAAATCAAAATTGAATAGTTAAATTATAAATTAACATTTTAATTTTTCATAAATGGGGATGCAAGTATGGGGTTACACACCCTACTAAGCATGTTTTTTTTTTCTTAACAATTTGTCTACTTAAATGAATATATCAGAAATAGCAATATTTTTGTAAATATTTGTATTTATACTTATATAATGTGTATGTGTAAGTTTACATTTTGAATTAATATAAGTTTTACACAAACCCTTTAGGAAAGAGTTTATAGGACAATATGAAGGATATTTTTGTGGTGTTACACCAACCATTAGATAGAGTAAGTTATAAGAAAAAGGATTTTTTTTTTAAAAATCACATTTTTTAATAGCATACCCTTGTATGTGTTTGTTTGTATTATGAATTACAATGATTGTACCATGTACACAAGCAATTATTCCTATATGTGTGTGAGCGACATCTAAAAAGAATAAAGATTTTTATTTTTTTTAACCTTCTTTTGTAAATATTTGTATTTATAGTTATATATTGTGTATGTCACTAGTACAAAATAACTTATCAAGGACAACAAATAACAACACTTAAGAGAAAAGAGTTGAAAAAGAATAATGTAGTGGCATTTTTTTTTAAATTTGAACTTTTTAACAATGGTTATTCAAAGAACCGTCATTAAAAGTGGACTTACTCACAAACAACGAAAGTTATCATGCAAACTGTCATTAAAAGTCTAGTTTTTTTTTTTTTCACGATTCCCCTTCTCCCTTTCACCCGTGACAAACTTTCTTCGCTCACATAACACTTTTGTGCTCCTCACTCCAGTCACCTCCACTAAATCACTCTTGCTCGCTGGTCACCCTAACATCCCGGCTCCACCCTCTAAGTACATTGCACCCCAACCCTTTGCACCTCACACCCCAGCACCCTACGCCTTGCTCCCTACTGCCCTACAGTTTGTGCGCATGACTTTCATTCTTTGCACGATAGTCCTTCATTGGGGTTATCTAGCCCCTCCTCTGCCTGGTGTGATTTCAAATTTAAGGTTAGTTTTTTTTAGTTACTAATTATTATTTTGTTATATTTAATTAGTTTGAGATTGAAAACTTAAATTTTAAGATTTTGTGAAATTGGAATTTATGTTATATTATGGTCAATCTTTATTTATATTTGTTCATTAAGATATCCTTAGTTTCCTTTTTAAGATTTAATATTAACTTGTTTAGTACTCCTTTAATTTAAAAAAGATATTTTGTTTATATTATAAATGGTGGTGAAGGTTGTACTGACAATTATTGTATTAAATCTTGAATTGTCCAGTTGGACAATTTAAGAAGATTAGTGACTTTTTTTTAGTTGATTTGTACATTATTTACAATCAATATTTCATATAGTTTACTTAATTTTTGTACATTGCATTTTGTGTTGATCTTCGAGTGAATATTTGATTGTGGATAAAGATAGTCAACAAGAGAATAATGATGAGGTCACAAAGGATGGTGGTCCTGCAAAGGCGGTTTGGTATCTTCCAATTCTTCCAAGTCTAAAGCATATGTTTGCAAATCCAAATGACATTAAAAACCTGAGATGTCATTCAGATGATAGGAAATGTGATGGATTACTTCGTCATCCAGCTGATTCTTTGCAATGGAAGAACATTTAGAAAGAATTTCCTAAATTTGGAAATGAATCAAGGAATTTAAGATTTGGACTAGCTATTGACCGGATGAATTATTTTGGAAATTTAAGTAGTAATCATAGTTCATGGCCTATTTTGCTAGTGATTTATAACTTACCTCCAAGTTTATGTATGAAACACAAATACATGATGTTATCTATGATGATCTCTAGTCCAAAACAATAAGGAAATGACATAGATGTCTATATAAGTCCATTGATTGAATATTTGAAATTATTGTGGGTGTTTGATGAGTTTGACAATGAATTTTTCCAAATGCATTTAATGTTATTTTGTACCTTCAATGACTTCTCTGCATATGGAAACTTGTTAGGTTATAATATGAAGGGTCATAAAGCATGTCCAGTTTGTGAAGAGAACACATCATATGAGTAGTTGAAATATGGAAGGAAGACAATGTATCTTATATCGTAGATTTCTAAGGAAATATCACTCGTATCGTATATTGAAAAGATATTTCAACAGACACCAAGAACATGACATTTTTCTAATTCTATTAATTGAAGTTCAAATTTATAAGAAGGTAAAAAATGTCAATGTGGGTTTTGGTAAAATGAAGAAAAACAAAATGTGATTGATATATGGAATAATAAGTCTTTTTTTTTTTTCTTTTTTATCTTTCGTATTAGTGTAAATTAGATGTCAAACATATTGTCCAGTGATGACCTTGTGGCTTCATTGGTGAAAGTTGCTATGACCATAAGTACAAATCCTACGGAAGTGCCATGGGATGACAACGCTTTTGGAAGGGACAATAATGTACCATTGTACATACACATGTCTGATTTGTTGGAGATTGCATCAGGAAATCAAGAGCAAAACATATTTGTTGTGCAATTATGGATAATGTAAGTTCATTTATTAAAATATTTATACTTTTTTTTTTTATATATAAACTTTCATTGTAGGCAATACTTTATTTATTATATATATGTTGTCAATAATTTATTAAAATTTAGGTACATTTATGGATTATGTTTGGATCAGGGGAAGCAAGACATGTATGGGTTTTTGGATCCTCTACTCATTTATCCACTAGGTAACAAAAGAGTAGAAACACAAAAGTACATCACAAATACCTTAATGAAGGGATGAAAACAAGTTTATATTGCTCCTTATATCCATGAGTAAGTCCATTTTATTGAATAAGTTATACTAAATTATTTAAATATGTTTGACTAATTTTCGATGCAGGCACATTAACAACTCCTAATTATATCCGTTCAAGATCATACTACTGCATGGTTGCTCCTTGCATAATAAACCTCCTAAATATTTTAAATAAATAGAAAACTAGTTAGACAATTTTATTTAACATTTATTATTACCTGTACATTACATAATATTATGTATTCCAACATGGAACCTTGTTATTTTAGTGCTTACTCTATATATAACATATTGAGTGGTAGACCAAGTGCAAGATAACAAAAGCTTAGTGGATGCACCTCAAGGTATTTTAAGTAAATATGTTTACTCAATTCATGTGTGTCATTGATTGATCTAATAACGCTTATTCTGACCTATAATGCAATAAGTAATCTAGAAGTTATGAGTGTGACTACTATGTGATGCAGTGGATGTCAACCATTGTGTGAGCTAAAATCGATAGAAGTTGAGATTAGGTAAAACCTCAATACACTAATAAACTGTAATAGTTGTGCTAATTACTTATGGACTAATTGAAATAATTTTCAAATGATGCAGTTTTTCAATGATCCACATCTGTTAGACTTAGAAGTAATGAAGTATATCATAACGACAAAGTCAAAATATTTTGTGAACATGTATAACATCTTAGGGTAGATAACTGATTAGAATGCCATTAGATTTTTATTGAACTTATTGTTGTTGAAATTTTGTTTTAGTTAGGATGTTTATGGATTTTTTGGACAAATAGGTACATACTTTCTTTCTAGATTGATTAAATGTACTTAGATACACACTGTGACTATTTGAGATGTATCTATAATTGCAAGACATGGAATCAAAAATATTTCATTAAAAAAAAAAATGAAAGAGCTCCCAACGATGACAATTTTGGATAAAACCGTCGTTGTAAGCTATAAATTAGTGACAAACAATGAAAAGTCATCATAATTAAACAAAAAAAAAACCACCTTTAATAACGATTCTATATATAATTTTTCCTGGTTTGTTGTTAATTTATAGATTGCAACGATGATTTTCTAGAAAGGTTGTTGTTAAAATGTTTTTAATCGATGATAGTGACACCTATTGTAAAAAAACGTATTCTTAATGAAAAAAAATTTCTTACAATAGTATGTGAGTTTATAATTTAAATTACTATAAGTTTTGTATGAACCCTTTAGTGAAGTATTTATAGTACAATGTGAATTATAATTTTAGGGTGTTACACGAAGCATTAGACAGAGTAAGACATATAAAATAATTTTTTAATAGCTTATCCTTATACGTGTTTGTTTGTAATATGAACTACAATAACTATACTATATACATGGACAATTATCTTTACATATACATAAATGCTATCTAAAATTTTATTTTTTTAAATTTTTTTTGTAAATATTTATATTTATAGTTATATAATTTTTGAATTATTATAAAAAATTTATGAGACAAGGATATTTTGGAATGCTATAACAAGCATTAGAGAGAATAAGTAATAATTTTTTATTTATTTTTTAAATAATCACATCTAGAATTAGAAATCACTTCTCCAACGTATAAGAATAAAAACGTAACGAAAGTGTTATAAGTTACATTTAAAAAAAATCTATCTTATTATCTGTTTTGTTATTTAAGTATTCCTTTTAAAAAAATTTGATTCCTTAATATATGCGGGTATCAATAAAGACCAATGGATGTTTTAAAAAAAGATTATTTTATATTTTCTAAAAATTATTTGAAAATTACTCTATAAAATTGTAAAGTCAAATAAATTACAATCCAAAAAAAAAATACACTGTAGAACTACATATAAATAAAATTTAAAACATAAATATAAATTAATAGTAGTCAAAGCATAAATTGAAATAAAATCCATACACAATAGAAACAAACAAAATAAAAAGAAATATACTGATTTTATTTATGATATTTGTGGATAGAGATTCTTTTTGTCATCCTTAACCATGTTGATGAATAACAATAATGAAATAGTTTCATTTATCATAGGAGGATGACACATATTTTAATTCTAGTTATGTTTTCTATTATTTTACCAAAAATTAGACTTTATATCATGTTGAATGACACATAAATTATAATTAGTACGAGAAAAAACAATATTATTATTATTATAAATATCTAATTTTTTTATCCTATGAATTGTTTATACATGCAAGAGTATATTTTAATATCTTAATGGAAATTTTACATCGATTAAAGGTAAATTTAATTTATAATATCTAAGTGAAACTTACGTTACTAATTAACTAGATTTAAATTCAACTCATATCTTAATAGATGTATTATATCTAGTTATTAAATTGCTATAAAATATTTTTATAAAGATGAAGTATGATTAAACTTAATTATTGTATTATAATAAATATATAGTTAAGAAAAAAAAAAGGTAAAAACAAATGAAAGATGTCAAAGTGTTTAAAAAAAAATTGTATGTATTATTCCTTTTATTTTATTGGATAAATAAGTATTATTAATTAGAAATGAATTATACTATAGATAAACACATATATGTTAAAAAAATTTACGATGTCACTAAAATAAAATAAACTTTGATTTTAACTGTATAATATTAAAAGTCAATAAATTTATTATATATAATTAAATGATAATATAACTTTTTTACACTCTTATGCTCTCGAGAAATGTATTAACAAAATATTTAACTAACATCAAAATATACACAAAGGGCATACAATTCTAACAACAATAAGAGAGCAAACCCACGTAATATATATCAAAAATAAAATTAAATGAAGAACATAAAACACTTCAAATTTACAAAAGTTAGAAAAAATTATTTTAATTTAAGAAATCATATTATTATTTCGTGTTAATTATACAACAATTGATGCAGAAAGAAACAAAGTAAGAAACTTATAATTTTTAAATCATGGATGTGGTGAATATGCGAAAGAAAAATAGTTGAATTGAATTTCTAAATGAACTAGAATCCAACAGACAAGAAAACAAAAGGAAATGTCAAAACCACATTAAAAACAAACTATGTTTAATTTTAATTGGCAGAACCATAAAGGTAGGGATTTGGGGGTATTGAAACTTCAACAATTCCTTCTAGCATTAGTAAAACCTTCTTCATTGTTGGTCTAAGAGAGGGATCTTCATGAATGCACCAAAGAGCAATCATTACAAATTTTTCAAAACTCTTAATGTTCTTAACAACTTCATCATCATTTTCTAGAAGAATGTCTAGTCTTCTAGTCTTGAAGCAATCATATGCCCAATCTGTCAATATCCCTTTTTCTTCATCAATAAACTCCTTTTCTACATTCCTCCTACAACAAATTATCTCTAATAACAACACACCAAAACTATAAGTGTCAACTTTAGGAGTGATTGGTGAACTTCTAAACCAATCTGGTGCGACATACCCTTTTGTTCCTCTAATTCCAGTTTCAGTGTGGCTTTGATTGATCAGTAATAGCTTTGCCAATCCAAAATCTGAAATTCTGGCATTATATTGATCATCTAGAAGTATATTTTGTGGCTTTATGTCGCAGTGGATGATTTGGATGCAACATTCCTCATGCAAGTAAACAAGACCTCTTGCAATCCCAGAGGCAATTTCAAATCGTTGTCTCCAATTTGCTTTCAAAGGGGTGAAAAGGAAGCTTGCTAAAGTGCCATTGCTCATAAACTCATACACCAAAATTCTGTGTTGTCCTTCATTGCAGTATCCAAGTAGACGAACCAGATTCCTATGATGAGTTTGACCTATTACATTCATTTCAGTCTGAAATTCCTTGTCATTGTCTCGAAACAACTTGTCTAATTTCTTAACAGCCAAACTAGTCATGTCTATTGTTCCTTTGTAGACAATGCTGAAAGATCCCCTTCCCAATTCTTCACTAAAGTTCCCTGTTGCTTCTACAAGTTCCTTGAAGGTGAAGTTACGCAAGTTTTTCTCTATAACACCATTGTTGGTTCTACCACTTTTGATCTTCTTGCGGTTGTAGGAGAAACCACAATACATTGCACCAACCAACATTAAAACGACCAACACTAAGAAGCCTAAAAGAACTGATATCACGATGATCAAGGTATCATGATCTTTTTTCATCTTTTGTTTCAGGAAAGGGGTCAAGAGCTCATTATTTTTCACCAATTTCATAATAGAAGTTTCATTTACTTTTTTACCTCTTCTCCCATTTGTGAGCGGCAACTTCTTCTTCCAACAAGAATTTCCACTGAAAGTAGCCAACACACATAAGCAATCTTGCAAACAATATGTTGTACACTCTTCTAGAGTACAAGGACTTATTGTTTCATAATCAGATTTTGGCCAATCAGTGTTTTGCAACTCTTTCATCATGTATTCATCTTGTGAACCCATGTCTTGACAAATGACTTGGAAATTCGGTATGCAACCACCATACATGTTATTTGAATCAATTAGAGAATATCTCTCTAGGCAATTACACATGGGCCTCTGGTCATCTTTCAGGTTACATATGCTATTAAGGCCACAAACTCCCCCACCATCATTGAAAGTACAATCTAGACAAATATTTTCTGGTATTGTCGTTAAAGTGACCCACCTTTGTTCTTTTTTTGGATCTTTGGGGTAATATGATACAGTAAAAACTCCATCATAATTGATTGTTGCTTTGTAGTAGACATCATTAGAAGAGATTGTCTTGTTTGATGTGCTGACAATAAACTTTTCCCCACTTTTCTTCAGTACATACAAGAAGCTTGATTTATCAAATACAAATTTGATGCCAACATTTGTTTTGTTCTTTGCATCAGCAGTGCCAGTATCAAAGTAAGGCTCATAACTATTGTTGCTAAGCAAATTTACAAGCTTAAACACAAGATTCCCATCCTCTTGTAGATGAAGTTTGAACCTTCCAGTTGAAAAGTTGAACTCTCCTTGTCGAGAAAAGAGTTCTCCACCTAACTCCAGTACTTGAGTAGGTACCAATGTATCAGTTGGATGAGAGAAACTCTCCCATAATGACACAAAGTTTTGATCTAATAGTTGGAAATTTCCATCATCATTCATAAGACCATTAAAAATTGTACCTGATGTAAAATTTGATGTCCATAACTCTAAACCTTGAGGGTTTTTTAGTACTAGTCCACGAGAATCGTTTAGTTCTAACTTTGATCCTATTGGAGCAAGGTTGTCTCCATTTGCAGACCAAATGATGGTCATATTTTGTATCCGGTTGTACCATATAGCTAGTAAGAAAAGCTTATTAGGAAGTTGGTAGAAGCCAAAGGCAAAATCACCTGAAGGGGAAAGCCACTTAGATGTCTCATTACCAGCAATGAGTGAGTCACCAACCCTTTGACTACATTTTATTACAAACATTAAAAATTAGTAGGGATCATCTTTCACAAATAAAACAAGTGTGCAAATCAATGTTAATTACCAATGTACAACCATATTTGTGAAAAAAATAAAATTATAATAATTTTCCTTTTGGTTGAATAAAGCTTTGGAAAGTTAGGTTTGATTGGTAATAAGATTTAAATTGACATTTTCACAAATTGTTAATGCGACATTCACCAAATTTAGAAACTAAATAATTGGTAGTTAAGACCCTGATAGCTAATTAGATACCAATTTAAAAACTATTTATCAATAATATAAACTAATTTATATACCAATAATTTTTTTGGTCTCTAAAATAACATATAATTTAGTCAATATAGCAACTAATTATTTTTTGTCTCTAAAGTTGGTTTTTATTTAATGATTTTCTAGTAGTGTAAAATGATTTTGAAAGTACTTTAAAATCATAATAATCAATATCATGGTTAAATAATCGATTAAACTGACTATGATGAAAGTTAGAATAGGTTGATTGATTATCATGTTTGATAAAATATTACAATAGAAAGTCATGTTAAGTGTTTTCAAATTCTCATAATTGATTATTGTCCTAAGATAATTAATTAAACATGGTCCTACAATAAATGAATAACTATTTTACAAGATGATAATAAATTATTTATATAATTAAACTTACTTAAGTAATTAATGAAGAACTGATATAATCGATTAAAACAAAAACTTTGCATAACTGATTCATAAAGGATAACCGATTAAATGGAATAATACTTGATTAAATGCGTTAAAATATGTTTTGGTCAAATTTCAAAATCTATAAATATAGCACTTGACTCTACATTTGAATCCCAACTTTTGAGCATAAGAATGTTAAGAAATGAAAGAGATTTTTAAAATTTTCATGCACTCATTTTTTCACTCAAAGAATTCAAGAAAAGTTGTGATCAATTGATGGTTTTGTAAGTTTCTTATGTTGTGTAGTTGTATTTTCTGATTTGAATTTCTTGTTTTTTATGAGTTTGTTATCTAAAGTTATTATCTTGGTGATTAAGAGTTGGTAAGACTATAGTTTCTCTCAAGGTGTGAGGGTTGATAGGACTCTATATACTCTTAATATCAAGTGTGTTGTATATCCTCTTAAAGACGTTCAAGAGTTTATTGTTGTATAACTTTGAAGAAAGTTAGTGGAACCAACAATTCTCAAGTTGAATTGTTGAGATTGGACTAGGATTAAGAGGATTTGAACTAGTATAAATTCTTGTGTGCTTTATTCTTGCTTACTCTATTATTTATTGTACTTCACTCCTTTTCTCGTATCAATTTAGATTCTAGTTAAACATGCATTCTAGTTTTCAGTCTTGAAGGTTTTGAAAAAGAATTCCAAGAAGGCCAAAGTTTTCAGAAAAAGTTTATAAAAGCAATTCACCTATACTTCTTAGTTTAACTTAGCCATTTTGTTTTTATAACAAACCTGACAAGGAGGTTAAAGAAAATTCTTAGTCAAATGTTCGTGCTTTAATTGTGGAAATGGGAAACAATTGGGACTCTATAAATCATTAGAAGTCAAAGTTGAGCAAATATAGATTATTAGTCACCTAGTTTGCAAAATTCTCTAAGCAAGACCACAACATTGACAATAATTACCAAAACAAAAGCACTAGAGGCCAAGGCTAAAAGAGGAAACAAAACAAAGTAGTGAAAGAGACTGAAGATGAACTAGTTAAGTTAAGGGCCAAATTGATAATGTTGAAGATGACATGCTCTACTGTTTAAGAAAAGTTAGTAAAATCTGAAAAAGATGTTGAAGTGAAGGAGCTGCAGATGACGTGTTATATCGTTAATGATAGGCAAACACTTTTCCACATAAGCCTTAATTCCCATTAAGTAAGCATGAAGCCTAAAAACTTGCCAACTCAAATGCTGAATGCACATTCTCCCAAATTAAGCTTTAACTTATACTGGAATAGAGTTTGGAAAAGTTCCTCCAAATCCTCCATTTCCTAACATTGGTTGACTTCACTACCATGTCATCTACATAAGCTTCCATATTCTGCCCCAACATCAGTTGTATAACCTTATCCATATGGTGCTAGTAGGTGGCGTCTGCATTCTTCAATCCAAAGGTCATAAATTTGTAGCAAAAATTGGAGGTCTCAACCCTGGATGCCATTTTCTCTTCATTTTGTAGATGCATGTGAATCTAGTTATATCCAGAATAAATGTCAATGAAGTTGACCATCTCACACCCTGATGTTTCATCCATCAAATATTTAATATTATGTAATGAATTCGAATCTTTAGTACATGCCTTGTTAAGATCCGAGAACTTGGTGCACATGAACCACTTGCCCGAGATCTTCTTAATCATGACCACATTGGCCAACCACATTGGATATTGGATTTCTTGAATATGTGTTGCCAACAAAAGCTTGTTAGTTTACTCTACAATCGCCTTAGTCTTCTTGACCCCAAATTTTTGTGGTTTCTGTATGATGGCTTAACATTGGGGTCCTAAACTAACTAATGACATTAAAAATTAGAGTCAATTTCAGGCATATAAGTCATCAACCATGCATATGCCTCACAATTATGTTACAAGACTAATGTTAGTCATTCTTCAAAATTGGGATCCAAACTCTCCCTTATTTTTGTTGTTTTACCATCAATGATTTGTGTTTCTTTTAAAATACTTTGACGGTTGCGAGCTTCAATCCTTAAACACTTTTCTCATATCCAAATCAAACAGGTTCAAATGTTGGTCAAAGTTAAAAATGAGCATATTTTGTGATGTAGTTTTGTTCAGAAATATGTTATACGAGGAAAAAACATTGATAACCAAGTATTTACTCACTAAAGTCTTGGTGTCGTCTCTAACACCAAAAGTTGTTCTCAGCTTAGTTTAGCCATAAACTTGTGGTTGCCTCAAAACCCAACTAGCACTTTATAAAAGGGTATTAAACACTCTATTGGGATTTGAAGGCCTAAAAAATGTTTCCCAATACATGACATCATCAAAAATTCCTTGATCAATAAGTACTCTATGAACATTGCAATTCATAATGAAATTTGATATAACTGTCGTGTCATCTTTTTAAGGATGAACAACCTCTAAATCCTTCTTAGAAAAAAATCTTAGAAAAACATGACATATGTATAATGGTGACATCTATAAAAACTTGGGCATATGCTTTTGATTTGAGCTAGTACTTCTTCCTCCTAAGAATCCCTATGTAGTGGTGTTGAAATCTCCCAATATCAGAGTTGCATGCTTGTCGATTTGTTGAGAGCTCATGTCGGTCATCTTTTTCTCTATTGTCATCATCTGACTTTCTTTTTTTGTACAAAGATATCTTTCTTTTGATTTGATGAATCAACATATAAATCATATCCTTTTACTTGATGAAATTAACACCATGCTTCTTGATGCATACTTAAGTTGTTTTTTTGGGAAATAATATCAACTTTGTAACATGCATTTCCTTCAACAATTCTCCACGAGGTGTATTTAGTAGTATGGGTTGGAAATTGAGGCGACCTTTGCCACTTTCATGATATTGTAGCACCTATCACTTGATCCTGCCTGAGTATTCTGTCTTCTTCAACTACCTGATAGTCTATGTCGTGATTGGTTATAGAACCCAGAGTCGTCCTTCCTCTGATCGATTATCTTTTGATGCATAACCACTACTACTTTGATGTGAAATGCCACACCTGATCGACCTTGCTCATGTACCCCACTATTTTTTGTACCAAATATTCTCTAAATGACCCTACTTCGAGGCCTTTGACAAAAACGTCCTTGAACATTGTTTCGTTTAGTTGTGGAATCTTAATTTTGATGTCACCAAAATGTCTAAGATTTCAAAGACTCAGAACTTTGTTGCTTCCATAAGAAACATCATGATGGAGAACCATCCACCTAAAGGCAGCCACCACAACTCAGGCTAAAGATTAGAGATGAAGATAAATCATATTAGCCTTGCAAACTATACAAAGTAGAACATGTTTCCTTTCTCTAGCTTTGTATTTTGAGCCATAGTTTTCCTTTGTTTTTTAGGCATGTTTAGAGCTTATCAAAAGGAATAAGGAGAGGCTTCTAGAAACCCTAACTTGGGAAGCAAGACAGGGTTTCCAAGAAGCATGGGTGACTATGTAACCCTAGCCCTAACTTGCCGCGCAAGCTAGGGTTAGTGTAGCTTCACTTGCACACTACCTTCCCTTCCAAATTCCTATAAATAGGATTGCCTTCTCATTGTATATTTATACTTGATTGAAGTAAAGGAACTATGCCAACTTGAGTCTAAACTCTCTCAAAGTTTCACTCTCACTCTTGCTAGGGTTCAAGCCTTAGTCCAGGGAACTTAGAAGAAGAAACTCTTCTTCACACTAACTTCAACCAAAGCAAATATTGTTTTGCATCATGCGTCTCTTCCATTCCATATATAAGTCTTTTCACTGCCAAGCCTTTGCCATCACTTAAGTGGTTTTATTTGATTTTCAACAAATTGAGCGCCAAAGACTTTGGAGAAATCTTTAAAGACATGAATTGATCCATCAGGGAAGCCACTAAACCACTCCAAGGTTGCTCCGATGAGCATACTAGCAAATATCTTACAATGAACTTCATCATTTCTTCCACTAATCACACTTGTGTTCTAAAAATCTTCAAGTGAGCCATATGATCCCGTGTTCCATTAAAAGACTCGACTTTTGAGACCATGTAATGAACCAAGATTGGTTCATTTATGACCTTGGTTGAAATGGGTAGGAAACACTGATTGTTCAAAGATTCTACGCACACTCTTTGCCCATTGACCAACTACTGTTAGATTTTTTTTGCTGCGACTCTTCATTTGTACTCCACAACTGATCTTGCTTACTCTAGGCTTCCTCAGCTCGACTACGAGCCTCCTCCATTTTTTGTATAATTTTAATGAGTTGTTGGACACTGGGTTAGTCCTCTTCCTTATTGTGTTGAGAGTTTTCTAACCACGTTCCTCTCATAGATGATTGGGCAACAATATGATCATCTAAACAATGAAATATTTTTCGAAAAGTGTGTATGAACACTGTTGATGTTTTTCATTTAGAAAGGTGTGAAAGTAAGACATATTTTATTGTTTTAATAAAAAGTGTTGAGCAGCCTTATTAAGCCAGAACATTTAAAGTATTTATGAATGTGTAACCTCTTTTTTTGTTGAAATGATGTGTATTTATATTTTTTTTGGGATTGAGTCTTGGAGAACAAGGGTCTTATGTGAAGATAACTCAATCCTCTATCCTATCAAGGATCATCCCACGTTCCTCAAAATTGCAACGTGCTAAACGCCAACCACCCGCACTACACACTACAAGAAAATTATTAATTAAAAACTAATTTTAGAGACAATAAATAGTTAGTTATTATATTAACTAAATTAGATATTATTTTGGAGATTAAAAAAATTATTGGTATCTAAAGTAGTTTCTATTATTGATAAATAATTTTTACATTGATATCTAATTAACTACTTAAGTTTTAGCTACTAACTACTTTAATTTCTAAATTTAGTAGCTAAAATCTTGATAACTGATTAGATTTCAATTTAGAAACTATTAATTAATAATAGAAACTATTTTATATATCAATAATTTTTTTAGTATCCAAAATAATATCTAATTTAATTAATATAATAAATAATTATTTCTTATATCTAATATTAATTTTTATTTAATAATTTTCTTATAATAAGAATTTGGTAGCACTCTTAAACGAAAGAATAAACCCTTGTTAAATGTCCAATACACTTATTAGAGAATTGGTGTTTTGACGCTCCACCAACCACCTGACAACCTAGGGTAATAGTCATTGAAAAAATTAATAGGTTCACACTCTCTAAACCACTTGATAACCCTCTTGTAAAAGAAAAAGAAAATGAAGAGTAAATTAAGAGCAGCATCTCACAAGAGTGAATTGGTGATTTAAGCTTAAAAGTTGATCTAACCTGGCATTGCTAGATTTAGGGCAGAAGACAACGTTGTAGTCTGCAGGAGTGGAACAGGTGAAGGTGCTGGTTTGGTCGTCATACGGGTAGCTGTAGGCTTGGGGACATGCCGTCTTGAATATTTTGGAGTACACACTTGGTTCGCACGAGGAACGGTTTCCAACGCAACAAAAATAGTCCTCTTTGAACGCACTGCAAGGGTTCTGACATGCCACCACTTCCTCATTTCTGGTTACCTTTAGCTCCGTCGGACACACTGCGTTTAAATCCAGCACGCACCCCGTGCTCTCACAATTGCTGCCAGAACCACTCACGGGAACAACAATCACCGGCATGTTGAACCCGTCCACCAAGCTCACGTCATAAAAGTCAAGCCCGCCGTAGCTGTCTAAGCCGAACTCCACCAGCGTGTTCGGTGCTGATCCTACACTGTCACATGCTATCTTGCCGGAATTGCAGTCGCCGGTAACACATGAGAAATTTCCGGTAACTGTGTCGGTGGTGCAGAGTGTGCGGCCCCAGATTCGACCGTTCCAATTCACGGGTACGTTGACACTGGAATTTTGGCCGCTTGGCAAAACGAACCCGGTGGTTGAAAGATTCACGGGTGCGTTACTGGTCAAAGCCGGCCACACCGTGTAGTTGCATTGGTTGATGAAAGTCATTTTGGCGGAATTGATCCCTGTAAATGAAGTAATGTTGTGAGAATCAGACCTTGAAGATTTAAAGAATAGGCAGTTCTTAGAAAAAGTTAGATGGAACCTGATAAGTGAAGCGTAAACGATAGGAAAAGTGAGAAGAAGCATGTTGAGTGAAGCATATCGAGAATGAAGAAGGAAAGAACAGAAATGGAGAATATGGTGGAGCGAAGATTAATTGCCAATTAGGTGAAAACTGTGACTTTTTTCTGAATTCATAACGTGTACGAAATGTCACACACTTTATTTTCTTCCCTGTCAAAATCAAACACTCTTTTTTTCCTTCTTCATTAGGGCGGCCGAGTTGACTAGTTGACTCGTAAATTTCATTAAATAATTATTTTCTTGTATTAGGAGTTTAGAGTCTAACAATTACTTTTTCAAAATAATTTTTTTAATTTTAGATTTTTCTTTCTAAAATGAAGGGTATTTTTTAAAATTTAAAAATGCATAGGGTGCAAAGTTCAAATAATTTGGGTGTTAAAGAATTTGCCAAGAAACTACAAGATGCAAAAATCAATTCTCAAATTACAAAATAAAATCCATTTCTACTGTATTTATCCAAAGACAAATTCTTCCTGCACTATATCAATTTGAATTTGTATCTAATTTTTGAGTAAAATAATAAAAATCTCATTCGAAACAAAAATAACCTTAAATGAATGGAGGATATGGATAAAAAAATACTTTTGAAATCTCTTTTTTAGAATATATTTTCAAATTTGTATTTCTGGAAATTCTTTAATTTTTTATTTCGAATTTTTTTTCCAGAACTATATATTTTTATTTTAGATTTAATTTTGTATAATGAAATTTTGATTTTTAAATTGTATGTTTTTAATTCCAAATTTTAAAATATGGAATATAGAGTAATTTTTAAAAATTTGAAAGGTGTTAGGATGTATGTTCAGTATAATAATAATTATTAAATTTTAAAATATTATTATTTTAAATTTATTACTCTTAATTTTCTGCATTAATTTGTAAGAATAAAATAATATTGACCTAATAACTTATTCCAACCCACTATTTTTAAATTCCTTTTCAATTTTATCTTTGTTAAATTGATAGAGCCAAACCATTATCATTCACTGTTTCCTCCAACAACCTTTCCCTCATGGCTCGCTACAATGCTGAAGATTGGAGAAAGATAAGAGTGGTGTTTGTGTTTGTAGAATTTAGCCATTAGGTGAGTTTTAATGGCTTGGAGATTAAGGAAATAAAGAAGATGGAGAAGATTTAGTAAATATTATATGCTTCTCACTGTTGTAGTAAGAAAATTCTCAAATTTAGAATTGAGTTTTCATTGATCCTAAAATGGAGTTGCAAAGGTCATAAGGGAATAATATGTATAATTTAGTTTTAGAAATCGATTATGCGAAATAAATATATTAACAAAATTAATGCATGATTGAAATATTTATTAACCCGTTAAAAGAAATAAAATAAAATTAATTGTTAATTATTTATTTTAAAACAGAAAAATTTATAAAAATATTTATTTGAGTATGATATGATAGGATAATATATTTGAAGATATTGACTTATTCTAGAAAAAAAATATTGATTAGAACTTAAAAGACTCTTTTGTGCAAATAGATAGACCATCTAATAAACAACAACACAATAACATGTGCTAGCTCACTTCCAATTCTTACTAGTTCACTTACATCTCTTCGATTAAATATAAACTTATGAAAATGTTGTGCTAATCAAAAGTTTATTAGAAACATGAGTAGAGAAATAACTTTTAATTATCTCTTCTCAATCTCCCTTTAAGATTATAAACTTGCGTATTTCTTAAACTGTCACTTTTGTCCACAAACATATAAGATAAAATGTAATAAATATAACTCTCAATGCAAGAATATAGCAAGAGTTCTCACATGCGAGTAACTTTACAAAACAAAAAGTATAAACATTTTACTTCACAAAAAGAAGAGTACCAAGATTTCACATTTGTCTCAGGGAAAAGTTCACCCTCAAGTTTAAAATACTATATATCTTTTTTATGTTGTGGTGAAGAGCTATTGGAGCTTTGGTGTGTGTTGTGTGTGTGTGTCTATTTATTTATATATATATATATATATATATATATAAATTTAGTGTACAAATTTTCAAAATAAAAAAAATATTTAAAATAATATCAAATATAACCATAGTTATAACTAACTAAATAATTAATACACTACAAGAAAAATAGGGATTAACTGTGAGTCGTAAGCGTTGGTCAAATGTGAGATGCAAATAGAGTGGGTCAAGCCGATGCTAGAAAGATGCAAAATAAATAGTCTAGGTTAATCACACATTGCATTTGCTTACCTGACACAAATAATATTATTTTTTTATAGTTGAAAATATAAGTGTGGGTTGGACCGACGAATAATTGAACATTTGTTTATTAAATTTTATTTGATATTGTGTTGGTTTGGTCGACATAAAGAATAATATTTATTTTATGTTTGACAAGGTCAGCGTAGATTGAACCGACACATAATTATGCTATTTTTTTATTAAATTTGATTTAATGAATGGTTGGCGGGACAACACATGCATTTTAATTTTAATTTTATTTTTGGAGAAATCTTTTAGTTTTTTTTTTATTTTTTATTGATGATAAATAAATGTAATTCAAAAGTTAATTATTAAATTGTTAAAAGTTCTTTGAAGGAGTATTACTGTTTCGATTTATATTTAATAAAATTAAAGAATAACTTCTAATATTAAAATATAAAAAAGAAAAATTTGAAAAAGATTAAGAAAGAAATGTAAAAAAAGATAAAAATTAGAGTGTAAAGAAAATAATTGGTAAAAGGAGTACTTAGAAATAAATAAACATGAGTGAGAAAAAAAATTAAATAAACAAGTTTTTATTAGCATAAAATTGAAATTAATAATTATGACTTTACTATACACATTTTAGAGAGGCTAATTTCATATTTACTGTTTTATGTGAATTAATAATTTTGGAAATTAAAAAATAAAGAACAAATTAAAGTTGTAATATTTAAAAACAAACCTAGGAAAAAAAAGTGAAGATAAAAATTTGTTTTCCTAATATTGTTTAATATGAATGTTCTAATTAAATTGAAATTGAATAGTGAAACTATAAATTGACATTTTAATTTTTCGTAAATGGGGATGCAAGTATGGGGTTACATACCCTACTAAACATGCTTTTTTTTCTTAACAATTTGTCTATTTAAATGAATATATCAGAAATTATAATATTTTTGTAAATATTTGTATTTATACTTATATAATGTGTAGGTGTAAGTTTACATTTTGAATTAATATAAGTTTTACACAAACCTTTTAGGAAAGAGTTTATAGGACAATATGAAGGATATTTTTGTGGTGTTACACCAACCATTAGATAGAGTAAGTTATAAAAAAATAATTTTTTTAAAAAAATCACATTTTTTAATAGCATATCCTTGTATGTGTTTGTTTGTATTATGAATTACAATGATTGTAAGCAACTATTCCTATATATGTGTGAGCGACATCTAAAAAGAATAAAGATTTTTATTTTTTACCCTTTTTTTGTAAATATTTGTATTTATAGTTATATAATGTGTATGTCACTAGTACAAAATAACTTATCAATGACAGCAAATAACGACACTTAAGAGAAAACTGTTGAAAAAAAATGTGGTGGCATTTTTTAAAATTTGAACTTTTTAACGATGGTTATTCAAAGAACCATCATTAAAAGTGAACTTACTCACAAACAACGATAGTTCTCATGCGAACTGTTGTTAAAAGTCTTTTTTTTTTTTCGTGATTCCCTTTCTTCCCTTCATCCGCGACAAACTTTCTTAACTCACACAACACTTTTGCACTCCTCACTCCAGTCACCTTCACCAAATCACTCTTGCTCGTTGGTCACCCTAACCTCCCACCTCCACCCTCTAAGTACCTTGCGCCCCAACCCTTTGCACCTCACACCCTGATGCCCTGTGCCTTGCTCCCTGCCGTCCCACACTCTGTGCTCATGACTTTTATTCTTTGCATAATAGTCCTTCATCGGAGTTATCCAACCCCTCCTTTGCCCAGTGTGATTTCAAATTTAAGGTTAGTTTTTTTAGTTACTAATTATTATTTTGTTATATTTAATTAGTTTGAGATTGAGTACAAAAATTTTAAGATTTTGTGAAATTGGAATTTATGTTATATTATGGTCAATCTTTATTTATATTTGTTCATTAAGATATCCTTAGTTTCCTTTTTAAGATTTAATATTAACTTGTTTAGTACTCCTTCAATTTAAAAAATATATTTCATTTATATTATAAATGGTGGTGAAGGTTGTATTGACAATTATTGTATTAAATCTTGGATTGTCCAGTTGGACAATTTAAGAAGATTAGTGACTTTTTTTGAGTTGATTTGTACATTACTTACAATCAATATTTCAAATAGTTTACTTAATTTTTGTACATTGCATTTTGTGTTCATCTTTGAGTGCATATTTGATATAGCACATTAATTACAATCAATATTTCATATAGTTTACTTAATTTTTGTACATTGCATTTTGTGTTGATCTTCGAGTGAATATTTGACTGTGGATAAAGATAGTCAACGAGAGAATAATGATGAGGTCACAAAGGATGGTGGTCCTGCAAAGACGGTTTGGTATCTTCCAAGTATAAAGCATATGTTTGCAAATCCAAATGACACTAAAAACCTGAGATGTCATGCAGATGATAGGAAATGTGATGGACTACTTCGTCATTCATCTGATTCTTTGTAATGGAAGAACATTTAGAAAGAATTTCGTATTTTTGAAAATGAATCAAGGAATTTAAGATTTGGACTAGCTATTGAAGGGATGAATTATTTTGGAAATTTAAGTAGTAATCATAGTTCATGGCCTATTTTGCTAGTGATTTATAACTTACCTCTAAGTTTGTGTATGAAACACAAATACATGATGTTATTTATGATGATTTTAGTCCAAAACAATAAGGAAATGACATAGATGTCTATATAAGTCCATTGATTGAAGATTTGAAATTATTGTGGGTGTTTGATGAGTTTGACAATGAATTTTTCCAAATGCATGTAATGTTATTTTATACCATCGATGACTTATCTGCATATGGAAACTTTTTAGGTTATGATATGAAGGAAGTCATAAAGCATGTCCAGTTTGTGAAGAGAACACATCATATGAGTAGTTGAAATATGGAAGGAAGACAATGTATCTTCGATATCGTAGATTGCTAAGGAAATATCACATGTATTGTAGATTTAGAAGATATTTCAACAGACACCAATAACATGACATTTCTCTAATTTCATTAATTGACGTTCAAATTTATAAGGTTAAAAATATCAATGTGGGTTTTGGTAAAATGAAGAAAAGCAAAATGTGACTGATATATGGAAGAATAGGTCAAATTTTTTTTATCTTTCGTATTAGCGTAAATTAGATGTCAAACACATTGTCCACTGATGACCTTATGGCATGATTGATGAAAGTTGCTATGACCATAAGTACAAATCCCACGGAAGTGCGATGGGATGACAATGCTTTTGGAAGGGACAATAATGTACCATTGTACATACCCATGTCTGATTTGTTGGAGATTGGATCAGGAAATCAAGAGCAAAACATATTTGTTGTGCAATTATGGATGTTGTAAGTTCATTTATTAAAATATTTATACTTTATTTATTATATATATGTTGTCAATAATTTATTAAATTTAGGTACATTTATGGATTATGTTTGGATCAGGGGAAGCAAGACATGCATGGGTTTTTGGATCCTCTACTCATTCATCCACTAGGTAACAAGAGAGTAGAAACACAAAAGTACATCACAAATACCTTAATGAAGGGATGAAAACAAGTTTATATTGCTCCTTATATGCATGAGTAAGTCCATTTTATTGAATAAGTTATACTAAATTATTTAAATATGTCTGACTAATTTTCGACGCAGGCGCATTAGCAACTCCTAATTACATCCGTTCAAGATCATACTACTACATGATTGCTCCTTGCATAATAAACCTCCTAACTATTTTAAATAAATAGAAAACTAGTTAGACAATTTCATTTAACATTTATTATTATATGTACATTACATAATATTATGTATTCCAACATGGAACCTTGTTATTTTAGTGCTTACTCTATATATAACATATTGAGTGGTAGACCAAGTGCAAGATAACAAAAGCTTAGAGGATGCACCTCAAGTTATTTTAAGTAAATATATTTAGTCAATTCATGTGTGTCATTGATTGATCTAATAACGCTTATTCTGACCTATAGTGCAATAAGTAATCTGGAAGTTATGAGTGTGACAACTATGTGATGCAGTGGATGTCAACCATTGTGCGAGCTAAAATCGATAGAAGTTGGGATTAGGTAAAACCATAATACACTAATAAACTGTAATAGTTGTGCTAATTACTTATGGACTAATTGAAATAATTTTCAAATGATGTAGTTTTTCAATGACCCACATCTGTTAGACTTAGAAGTAATGAAGTTATCATAACGACAAAGTCAAAATATTTTGTGAACATGTATAACACCTTAGGGTAGATGACTAATTAGAATGTTATTAGATTTTTATTGAACTTATTGTTGTTGAAATTTTGTTGTAGTTAGGATGTTTCATGGATTTTTTGGACAAGTAGGTACATACTTTCTTTCTGGATTGAATAAATGTACTGAGATACACACTGTGACTATTTGAGATGTATCTACAATTGCAAGATGTGAAATCAAAAATATTTCATCAAAACAAAAAAAAAAAGAGCTCCCAACGATGACAATTTTGGATAAAATTGTCGTTCTAAGCATAAATTAGTGACAAACATTGAAGAGTCGTCATAATTAAACAAAAGAAAAACACCTTTAACAACGATTCTATGCACAATTTTTCATTGTTTGTTGTTAATTTATAGATTGCAACGATGATTTTCTAGAAAGGTTTTTGTTAAAATGTTTTTAATCGATGATAGTGACACCTATTGTAAAAAAATGTATTCTTAATGAAAAAAAAATTCTTACAATAGTATGTGTGAGTTTATAATTTAAATTACTATAAGTTTTGTATGAACCCTTTAGTGAAGTATTTATAGTACAATGTGAATTATAATTTTGGGGTGTTACACAAAGCATTATATAGAGTAAGACATATAAAATAATTTTTTAATAACTTATCCTTATACGTATTTGTTTGTAATATGAACTACAATAACTGTACTATATACATGGACAATTATCTTTACATATACATAAATGGTATCTAAAATTTTATTTTTTTAAATTTTTTTTGTAAATATTTATATTTATAGTTATATAATTTTTGAATTATTATAAAAAATTTATAAGTCATTCTAGAGGATATTTTAGGATGCTATAACAAGCAATAGAGAGAATAAGTAATGATTTTTTTTTTTAAATAATCACATATAGAATTAGAAATCACTTCTCCAACGTATAAGAATAAAAACGTAACGGAAGTGTTATAAGTTACATTTAAAAAAAATCTATCTTATTATCTGTTTTGTTATTTATTAAGTATTCCTTTTTAAAAAAATGTGATTCTTTTATATATGCGGGTATCAATAAAGACTAATGGATGTTTTAAAAAATATTATTTTATATTTTCTAAAAAAATATTTGAAAATTACTCTATAAAATTGTGAAGTCAAATAAATTACAATTAAAAAAAATACACTCTAGAACTACATATATAAATAAAATTTAAAACATGAATATAAATTAATAGTAGTCAAAGCATAAATTGAAATAAAATCCATACAGCATAGAAACAAATAGAATAAAGAGAAATATACTGATTTTATTTATGATATTTGTGGATAGAGATTCTTTTTGTCATCCTTAACCATGTTGATGAATAACAATAATGAAATAGTTTCATTTATCATAGGAGAATGACACATATTTTAATTCTAGTTATGTTTTCTATTATTTTACCAAAAATTAGACATCACATCATGTTGAATGACACATAAATTAGAATTAGTACGAGAAAAAACACTATTATGATTATTATTATTACAATCATTTTTATAAATATCTAATTTCTTTATCATATGAAATGTTCGAACATAAATGTAAGAGCATATCTTAATATCTTAATGAAAATTCTACATCTATTAAAGTAAAATTAATTTATAATATTGACACTTACGTTACTAATGAATTAGATTTAAATTCAACTCATATCCTAGTAGAATTTATAGGTGTATTATATCCCTTGTTATTAAATTGCTATAAAAAATTTTATTATAAAGATGAATTGTGATTAAACTTAATTATAATATTATTATAAATGTGTAGTTAAGGAAAAAAAGGTAAAAACAAATGAAAGATGTCAAAGTGTTTAAAAACACAAAAATTGTATGTATTATTCTCCTTTTATTTTATTGGATAAATAAGTATTTTAATTAGAAATGAATTATACTATAGATAAACACATACATGTTAAAAGATTTTACAATGTCACTAAAATAAAATAAACTTTGATTTTAACTGTATAATATTAAAAGTCAATAAATTTATTATATATAATTAAATGATAATATAACTTTTTTACACTCTTATGCTCTCGAGAAATGTATTAACAAAATATTTAACTAAAATAAAAAATATACATAAAGAATATACAATTCTAACATCAATTAGAGAGCAAACCCATGTAGTATCACAAATAGAATTCAATGAAGAACATAAAGCATTTCAAATTCACAAAAGTTAGAAACAATTATTTTAATTTAAGAAATCATATTATTTCCGTAAATTATACAATAATTAATTGATGCAGAAAGAAACAAAGTAACAAACTTATATTTTTTAAATCATAAATCATGGATATGGTGAATATGCTGAAGAGAAATAGTTGAATTGAATTTCAGGACTTGGAAAAAGACCTAAATGAACAAGTATCCAACAAACAAGAAAACAAAAGCAAATGTCTAAACCACATTCAAAACAAACTATGTTTAATTTTAACTTGCAAAACCATAAAGGTAGGGATTTGGGGGTATTGAAACTTCAACAATTCCTTCCAGCATTAGCAAAACCTTCTTCATTGTTGGTCTAAGAGAGGGATCTTCATGAATGCACCAAAGAGCAATCATCACAAATTTTTCAAAACTCTTAATGTTCTTGACAGCTTCATCATCATTTTCTAGAAGAATGTCTAGTCTTCTAGTCTAGAAGCAATCATATGCCCAATCTGTCAATATCCCTTTTTCTTCATCAACAAGCTCCTTTTCTACATTCCTCCTACAACAAATTATCTCTAATAACAACACACCAAAACTATAAGTGTCAACTTTAGGAGTGATTGGTGAACTTCTAAACCAATCCGGTGCAACATACCCTTTTGTTCCTCTAATTCCAGTTTCAGTGTGGCTTTGATTGATCAGTAATAGCTTTGCCAATCCAAAATCTGAAATTCTGGCATTATATTGATCATCTAGAAGTATATTTTGCGGCTTTATGTCGCAGTGGATGATTTGGGTGCAACATTCCTCATGCAAGTAAACAAGACCTCTTGCAATCCCAGAGGCAATTTCAAATCGTTGTCTCCAATTTGCTTTCAAAGGGGTGAAAAGGAAGCTTGCCAAGGTGCCATTGCTCATAAACTCATACACCAAAATTCTGTGTTGTCCTTCATTGCAGTATCCAAGTAGACGAACCAGATTCCTATGATGAGTTTGACCTATTACATTCATTTCAGTTTGAAATTCCTTGTCATTGTCTCGAAACAATTTGTCTAATTTCTTAACAGCCAAACTTGTCATGTCTATTGTTCCTTTGTAGACAATGCTGAAAGATCCCCTTCCCAATTCTTCACTAAAGTTACCAGTTGCTTCTACAAGTTCATTGAAGGTGAAGTTACGCAAGTTTTTCTCAACAACACCATTGTTGGTTCTACCACTTTTGATCTTCTTGCGGTTGTAGGAGAAACCAAAATACATTGCACCAACCAACATTAAAATGACCAACATTGAGAAGCCCAAAAGAATTGATATCACGATGATCAAGGTATCATGATCATTTTTCTTCTTTTGCTTCAGGAAATGGGGTATGCAACCACCATACATGTTATTTGAATCAATTAGAGAATATCTCTCTTGGCAGTTACAGATGGGCCTGCGGTCATCTTCTTTCAGGTTGCATATGCTATTAAGCCCACAAACTCCTCCACCATCTTTGAAAGTAGAATTTAGACAAATATTTTCTGGTATTGCGTTTAAAGTGACCCACCTTTGTTCTTTTTTTGGATCTTTGGGGTAATATGATACAGTAAAAACTCCATCATAATTGATTGTTGCTTTGTAGTAGACATCATTAGAAGAGGTCTTCTCGTTGCTGACTTTAAACTTTTCCCCATTTTTCTTCAGTACGTACAAGAAGCTTGGTTTATCAAATACAAATCTGATGCCAACATTTGTTTCATCATTTGAATCAGCAGTGCCAGTATTAAAGTAAGGCTCAAGCAAATTTACAAGCTTAAACACAAGATTCCCATCCTCTTGTAGATGAAGTTTGAACCTTCCAATTGAAAAGTTGAACTCCCCTTGTCGAGAGGAGAGTTCTCCACCTAACTCTAGTACTTGAGTAGGTACCAATGTGTCAGTTGGATGAGAGAAACTCTCCCATAATGACACAAAGTTTTGATCTAATATTTGGAAATTTCCATCATCGTTCATAAGACCATTAAAAATTGTACCTGATGTAAAATTTGATGTCCATAACTCTATACCTTGAGGGTTTTTTAGTACTAGTCCATGGGAATCATTTAGTTCTAACTTTGATCCTATTGGAGCAAGGTTGTCTCCATTTGCAGACCAAATGATGGTCGTATTTTGTATCTGGTTGTACCATATAGCCAGTAAGAAAAGCTTATTAGGAAGTTGGTAGAAGCCAAATGCAAAATCACCTGAAGGGGAAAGCCACTTAGATGTCTCATTACCACCAGCAATGAGTGAGTCACCAACCTTTCGACTACATTTTATTACAAACATTAAAAATTAGTAGGGATCATCTTTCACAAATAAAACAAGTGTGCAAATCAATGTTAATTACCAATGTACAACCATATTTGTGAAACAAATAAAATTATAATAATTTTCCTTTTGGTTGAATAAAGCTTTGGAAAGTTAGGTTTGACCAGTAACAAGATTTAAACTGACATTTTTACAAATTGTTGATGTGACATTGATCAAATTTAGAAACTAAATAATTGGTAGTTAAAACCTGATAGCTAATTAGATACCAATTTAAAAACTATTTATCAATAATATAAACTAATTTAGATACCAATAATTTTTTTAGTATCTAATTTAGTTAAAATAACAACTAATTTTTTTTCTCTAAAATTGGTTTTTATTTAATGATTTTATAGTAGTGTAAAATGATTTTGAAAATGTTTTAAAATCATGGTTAAATAATTGATTGCACTGATTATGATGAAAGTTAGAATAGGTTAATTGACTATCATGTTTGATAACATATTACAATAGAAAGTCATGTTAATTGTTTTCAAATTCTCAAGATAATAATTGATTCTTGTCTTAAGATAATTAATTAAACATGCTCCTACAATAAATGAATAACTATTTTACAAGATGATAATCAATTGTTTAGATAATTAAACTTAATTAATTAATGAAGAACTTATATAATCAATTATTTGGTGAATTAATCGATTAAAACAAAAACTTTGAATAAATGAATCAGAAAGGACAACCGATTAAATGGAATAATACTCGATTAAATGCGTTAAAATTTGTTTTGGTTAAATACTTTCAAAATCCATAAATATAGCACTTGACTCTACATTTGAATCACAAATTTTGAGCATAAGAATGTTAAGAAATGAAAGAGCTTTTTACAATTTTCATGCACTCATTTGTTCACTCAAAGAATTCAAGAAAGATTGTGATCGAATGATGGTTTTCTAAGTTTCTTATGCTGTGTAGTTGTATTTTCTGATTTTTACTTTGTTGTTTTTTATGAGTTGGTTATCTAAAGTTATTATCTTGGTGATTAAGAGTTGGTAAGACTATAGATTCTCTCAAGGTGTGAGGGTTGATAAGACTGTATATCCTCTTAATATCAAGTGTCTTGTATATCCTTTTAAAGACGTTCAAGAGTTTATTGTTGTATAACTTTGAAGAAAGTCAGTGGAACCAACAATTCTCGGGTTGAATTGTTGAGATTGGACTAGGATTAAGAGGATCTGAACCAGTATAAATTCTTGTGTGCTTTATTTCTCAGTTTCTCTATTATTTATTGTACTCCACTCCTTTTCTTGTATTAATTTATATTCTACTTAAACGTGCATTATAGTTTTCAGTCTTGAAGGTTTTGAAAAAGAATTCCAAGAAGGCCAAAGTTTTCCGAAAAAGTTTATAAAACCAATTCACCCATACTTCTTAGTTTAACTTAGCCATTTTGTTTTTATAACAAACCTGGCAAGGAGGTTAAAGAAAATTCTCAGTCAAATGTTCGAGCTTTATTTGTGGAAATAGGAAACAATTAGGACTATAAATCATTAGAAGTAAAAGTTGAGCAAATATAGATTATTAGTCACCTAGTTTGCAAAATTCTCTAAGCATGACCACAACATTGGCAATGATTACCAAAACAAAAGCACTAGACATCAAGGCTAAAAGAGGAAACAAAACATAATAGTGAAACAGATTGAAAATGAACAAGTTAAGTTGAGGGCCAAAGTGATGATGTTGAAGATGACATTCTATTGTTTAAGAAAAGTTAGTAAAATCTAAAAAAGATGTTGAAGTGAAGGAGCTGAAGATGTTGTGTTTTATCATTTAATGATAGCCAAACACTTTTCCGGATTAGCCTTAATTCTCATTAAGTAAGCATGAAGCCTAAAAACTTGCCAACTCAAATGTTGAATGCACATTTTTCCAAATTAAGCTTTAACTTATACTGGGATAGAGTTTGGAAAAGTTCCTCCAAATCCTCCATTTCCTAACATTGGTTGACTTCACTACCATGTCATCTACATAAACTTTCACATTCTGCCCCAACATCGATTTATAACCTTATCCATAGTGTTGGTAGGTGACGTCTGAATTCTTCAATCCAAAGGTCATAATTTTGTAGCAAAAGTTGGAGGTCTCAACCATGAATGCAATTTTCTCTGCATTTTGTAGATGGATGTGAATATAGTTATATCCAGAATAACAATGAAGTTGACCATCTCACACCCTGATGCTTCATCCATCAAATATTTAATATTATGTAATGAATAAGAATCTTTAGTACATGCCTTATTAAGATTCGAGAAGTTGGTGCACATGCACCACTTGCCCGAGACCTTCTTAACCATGACCACATTGGTCAACCACATTGGATATTGGATTTCTTGAATATGTGTTGCCAACAAAAGCTTATTAGTTTACTCTACAATCGCCTTAGTCTTATCGACCCCAAATTTTTGTGGTCTCTGTATGATGGCTTAACTTTGGGGTCCAAAACTAACTAATGACATTAAAAATCGGGGTCGATTTCGGGTATATAAGTCATCAACCATGCATATGCCTCATAATTATGTTGCAAGACTAATGTTAGTCATTCTTCAAAATCGAGATCCAAACTCTCCCTTATTTTTATTGTTTTACCGTCAATGATTTGTGTTTCTTTTTAAATACTTTGATGGTTGTGGGCTTCAGTCCTTAAACACTATTCTCATATCCAAATCAAGCAGGTTAAAATGTTAGGTCAAAGTTAGAAATGAGCATATTTTGTGATGTAGTTCTATTCAGAAGTATGTTATACGAGGAAAATCATTGATAGCCAAGTATTTACTCACTAAAGTCTTGGAGTCATCTCCAACACCAAAATTCGTTCTCAACTCAGTTTAGCCATAAACTTGTGGTCGCCTTAAAACCCAACTAGCATTCTATAAAAGGGTATTAAACACTCTATTGGGATTTGAAGGCCTAAAATAGTTTCCCAATACATGACATCATCAAAACTTCCTTGATCAATAAGTACTCTACAAACATTGCAATTCATAATGAAATTTGATATAACTATCGTGTCATCTTTTTAAGGATGAACAACCTCTAAATCCTTCTTGGAAAAAAATCTCAGAAGAACATGACATATGTATAATGGTGACATTTATAAAAACCTGGGCATATGCTTTTTATTCGAGCTAGTACTTCTTCCTCCTAAGAATCCCCATGTAGTGGTGTTGAAATCTCCCAATATTAGAGTTTCATGCTTTTCAGTTTGTTGGGAGCTTTTGTCGATCATCTTCTGACTTTCTTTTTTTGTACAAGGATATCGGTCTTTTGACCTGACGAATCAACATATAAATCATATCCTTTTACTCGATGAAATTAACACCATGCATCTTGATGCATACCTAGCTTATTTTTTTGGGAAATAATATCAATTTTGTAACATGCATTTCCTTCCCCGAGGTGTATTTAGTGGTATAGGTTGGAAATCAAGGTGACCTTTGCTGCTTTCGTGAGATTGTAGCACCTATCACTTGATCCTACCTGAGTATCCTGTCTTTTTCAACTGCATGATAGTCTATGTCGTGATTGTTTATAGAACCCAGAGTTGTCCTACCTCTCATCAATTATCTTTTGATGCACAACCATTACTACTTCGATGTGAAATGCCACACTTGATTAGACCTTGCTCATGTGCCCTACTGTTTTTTGTACCAAATATTCTCTAAATGACCATACTTTGAGGCCTTTGACAAAAACGTCTATGAACATTTTTTCGTTCAATTGTGGAATCTTAATTTTGAAGTCACCAAAAAATCTAAGATTTCAAAGACTTGGAACTTTGTTGCTTCCATAAGAAACATCATGATGGAGAACCATCCACCTAAAGGTAACCACCACAACTCAAGCTAAAGATCATATAGATGAAGATAGATCATATTAGCCTTGTAAAAACTATACAAAGTAGAATATGTTTCCTTTCTTTGGCTTTGTATTTTGAGCCATATTTTTCCTTTGTTTTTAGGCATGTTTAGAGCTTATCAAAAGGAAGAAGGAGAGGCTTCTAGAAACCCTAACTTAGTAAGCAAGACCAGGTTTCCAAGAAGCATGGGCGACTATGCTAACCCTAACCCTAACTTGCCATGCAAGCTAGGGTTAGTGTAGCTTCACTTGCACACTACCTTCCCTTCGAAATTCCTATAAATAGGATTGTCTTCTCATCGTATATTCAGACTTGATTGAAGTAAAGCAACTATGCCAATTTGAGTATAAACTCTCTCAAAGTCTCACTCTCACTCTTTGTTAGGGTTCAAGCCTTAGTCCAAGGAACTTAGAAGAAGAAACTCTTCTTCACACTAACTTCAACTGGAGCAAATCTTGTTTAGCACTATGCATCTCTTCCATTCCATATGTAAATCTTTTTGCTGCCAATCCTTTGCAATCACTTAAGTGGTTTTATCCAATTTTCAACAAATTGAGCGCCAAAGACTTTGGAGAAATCTTTAAAGGCATGAATTGATCCATTAGGGAGGCCACTAAACCACTCCAAGGTTGCTCCGGCGACCATACTAGCAAACATCTTACAATGAAATCCATTATTTCTTCCACTAATCAACACTTGTGTTCTAAAAATGTTCAACTGAGCCATATGATCCTGTGTTCCATTGAAAGACTCGACTTTTGGGACCATGTAATAAACCAAGATTGGTTCATTTATGACCTTGGTTGAAATGGGTTGGAAACATTGATTGTTCAAAGATTCTATGCTCTTTGCCCATTAAGCAACTATGGTTAGATTTTTTTTTTTTGTTGCAACTCTTCATTAGTACGCCAGAGCTAATCTTGCTTACTCTAGGCTTCCTCAGCTCGACTACGAGCCTCCTCCATTTGTTGTATAATTTTCATGAGTTGTTGGACACTGAGTCAGTCCTCTTCCTCATTGTGCTGATAGTTTTCTGACCACGTTCCTCTCATAGATGATTGGACAACAATAAGATCATATAAACAAACCACTAAACAATAAAATCTTTTACGAAAATAGTGTATATGAACACTTTGATGTTGTCGTTTAGAAAGGTGGGAAAGTTAGACCTATTTTACTGTTTTAATAAAAAGTGTTGAGCAGCCTTATTAAGCCAAGACATATTAAAGTATCTATGAGTGTGTAAAAAAATTTTTGTTGCAATGATGTGTATTTATATTCTTTTTTGGGGATTGAGTCTTGGAAAACAAGAGTCTTATGTAAAGATCCCTTAATCCTCTGTCCATCAAGGAACATCCCACGTTCCTTAAAATTGCAATGTGCTAAACGTCAACCACCCACACTACACACTACAAGAAAATCATTAAAAAAAACTAATTTTAGAGACAAAAATAATTAATTACTATATTGACTAAATTAGATATTATTTTAGAGATTAAAAATATTATTGGTATTAAAGTAGTTTCTATTATTAATAAATAATTTTTAAATTAATATCTAATTAGCTACTTAGGTTTTAATTACCAACTACTTTAGATTCTAAATTTAGTAGTCAAAACCTATGTAACTAATTAGATACCAATTTAAAAACTATTTATTAATAACAAAAAGTACTTTAGATACCAATAACTTTTTTATCCTCTAAAATAATATCTAATTTAATTAATATAATAACTAATAATTTTTTATCTCTAAAAATAATTTTTATTTAATAATTTTCTTACATAATTATGAATTTTTATGGATAAGCGAGTTTGGTAGTAGTGTTAGGCGAAAGAATAAACCCTTGTTAAATGTCTAATACACTTATTAGAGAAATGGTGTTTGGACACTCCACCAAGCACTTGACAACCTAGGGCAACAGCTTCATTGAAAAAAAATAATAGTTTCACACTCTCTCAACCACTTGATAAGCCACTTGTAAGAGTATAGTCTTGTAAAAGAAAAAGAAAATGAAGAGTAAATTAAGAGCAGCATCTCACAAGAGTGAATTGGTGATTTAAGCTTAAAAGTTGATCTAACCTGGCATTGCTAGATTTAGGGCAGAAGACAATGTTGTAGTCTGCAGGAGTGGAACAGTTGAAGGTGCTGGTTGCGTCGTCTTTCTTGTAGCTGTAGGCTTGGGGACATGCCGTCTTGAAAAATGTGGAGAACGTAGTTGGTTCGCACGAGGAACGGTTTCTAAAGCAACAATACTCCTCCGTTCTGAACACTCTGCAAGGGTCCTGACATGCCACCACTTCCTTATTTCTGGTTAACTTTAGCTCCGTCGGACACACTGCGTTCAAATCCAGCACGCACCCCGTGCTCTCACAGTTGCTGTCAGAACCACTCACGGGAACAACGATCACCGGCATGTTGAACCCGTCCGCCAAGCTCACGTCATAAGAGTCAAGCCCGCTGTTGCTGTCTAAGGCGAACTCCACCAGCGTGTTCGGTGCTGACCCTACATTGTCACATGCTATCTTTCCGGAATTGCAGTCGCCGGTAACACATGAGAAATTTCCGGTAATTGTGTCGGTGGTGCAGAGTGTGCGGCCCCAGATTTGACCTCTCCAATTCACGGGTACGTTGACACTGGAAGTTTGGCCGCTTGGCAAAACGAACCCGGTGGCTGAAAGATTGACGTTACTGGTCAAAGCCGGCCACACCGTGTAGTTGCATTGGTTGATGAAAGTCATTTTGGCGGAATTGATACCTGTAAATGAAGTAATGTTGTGAGAATCAGAACTTGAAGATTTAAAGAATAGGCAGTTCTTAGAAAAAGTTAGATGGAACCTGATAAGTGAAGCGTAAACGATAGGAAAAGTGAGAAGAAGCATGTTGAGTGAAGCATATCGAGAATGAAGAAGGAAAGAACAGAAATGGAGAATATGGTGGAGCGAAGATTAAGGGCCAATTAGCTGAGTGAAAACTGTGACTTTTCTCTGAATTTATAACGTGTACGAGATGTCCCACACTTTATTTTCTTCCCTGTCAAAATCAAACACTATTTTTTTCCTTCTTCCTTGGGCCGAGTTGACTAGTTGACTCGTAAAGTCATTAAACAATTAGACTGGAAGTTTTGGAAGTTTTATGGTGACGATAGTTGATTTCTTTTTCTTTTTTTTTTTCTTCAAGTTACAGTCGAAAGTTTATTTGTAAAGTGTATTTGTAAAAAGTTTTTCTAAATTTAAGTGAATTAATTTTAATATCCGAATACAATTAATACTATAATAATATGAACATTTATTCCTGAATTGTTATACTGTTTATAATATTTGATAGATCCACTTATTATAATTAAAAATGAATTACTTAATTTTTTATATGGTCTAATATATATTAAATCCTATTATCTTAATCTATTTTACACATTACAATCGATCGATATCAGGGAGATGTTCTAAAATTGTTTGGCTCCTACGATATTAGATACTGAAATGTTCTAAAATTGTTGGGCTCCTACGAGTACAAATTCATTATTTCTAGAATTATACTTTTTACTATGAAATATATATATATATATATATATATATATATATATGTATTATAATATTATGATGTTGATTTTGAAAGAAAAATTGATTTTAAGAATAGTTAGCAATTCATAAATTTTTAACTTAATTTTACAATTATTTTTAAATGATTAAAATTTTGTACTGTTTATGGTATATTGGGACATAACAAACGGCATAAAAAAAAGTGCCTAAAGAAATTGTAACAACATCACATTTGGTTAACTAGTCTATGATAATCGACCTTAAAAATATAACATTTCAATAAAGGTATAATGAAAATAGTAATAAAATTCTTTTAAACATGGTTTTATTATTTATCAAAAAGTTTGTGTATAATATATTGTATATTTAACAAGAAAATAAATTCACTTACGGCAAGTAGGTATAAGAGACAAACTCTTCCTCACTTTCTCGTGATGTTATTAAGATAATTGTTATGTTAGAGCATTAATTACGTTCAAAAGACTATAATAAATAAAGATGAAAAAGTAGGTTTTTTACACTTATTCATAAAGCAAGTAGATCACTCCTCTTTCAAATAAAAATAACGTTTACTAATAACTTCATTTTAAAATTGATAAAAATATATTAAAATATTTCATGAACATTATATAATTTGTAATATAAAAAAGATAAGGGCTATTTTAACAAATATTTTTCATATACCAACTGGAAATTTTTTTGTAAGAGAAAAGTATAACATAAAATTATTATTTTTATTATAATTAGACAGAGTAAGTCATTAAAAGTGAAAACTTTTGAAAAGTCACACCTAGAATTAGAAATGACTTCTCTAACATACAGTCATAAAAACGGAACGGAACATTTAAAAACATCTGTCCTATTGTCGGTTTTGTTATTTATTAAGTATTCATTTAAAAATATGTTTTTTTATATATGCGGATATCAATAAAGACCAATGAATGTTTTAAAAAGGATTATTTTATATTTTCTAAAAAATATTTGAAAATTACTCTATAAAATTGTAAAGTAAAATAAATTACAATCTAAAAAATATACTCTAGAATTACATATAATTAAAATTTAAAACATAAATATGAATTAATAGTAGTCAAAACATAAATTGAAATAAAATTAATATCTCAAACAACTTTAATAGACAATTTAATAAAGTGAGTTCAACCATAAATCATAAAAATAGAATAAAGAGAAATAATGTGGTAAGAAAGGTTGGTGTTAGACTTAGCTTGGAGAGAATCTCTAGCAAATATCTAACTTTGAAGATCCCAAAAAATCAATAAATGGGCTTGAACCTCAAAGATTACTTAAAAATAAAGAAAGCGAATTGACTTGCACTGAGCGAATGCTGAATCTCATAAATCTCTTTGAATCCCATTCTAAATGTTACAAATAAGGACCTTGGGGCAACATGTCAAACCATCGAGATGTCTCGAGAAATCGAGAGTCAAAGCCAACAAGAGGCATTGAGAGATATAAGAGAGTTTGAATAAACATAACATTCATAAATAACAATAATAAAGGGGATTCCTAAAGCTCTTTCAATCCCAACATATGTGCTATATGTTATACATCTACTTTAGTTATTTGTCTAGCTTCACCTCTCAATCTAAATATCATAGTAGTATTATCATAATAGTTATTTATATATGCAATCAACCTCTATTTACGCATCACTTCATCTTGAAAGATATATCTATTGTGATAAACATTAAATCCATGTGGATACGACAACCCTCAGTTGTACTACATTTGACTTGGTCTGCTTGTCGAGTAAAAAGAAGTGGGACTTAATCAATCTCGCCACTAGGGTGGGGGTGCAATTTTCCCACCCAACATTTATTGAAATCCTTTTTTAACCTACGATACGGGTAATTACATTTTAAAAACCTTAAATGGCCAATGTAAGATGTTTTCCACCCATGTATTAGTTGATGGTAACTTGTGCTCTTTTCACATATCAGGAAAGTATGTTGTCCTTTAGCACTCTAACCCTTCAAATTCCCATATGTTGGAAAATCATTAACGGTGCAAAATAATTTATGAATGCAAATTAAAATTCACTTTCTGCTATACATCAAATACCTCCACTCCTTTATTGCATAACAACCTCAGGTCTTATATTAACGGAGTTAAACACACATTGATGTCACTTTCGAGTTGTCTTTATCCTGATATCATCATAAACAACATCATATATTTTCTCTTTACAACAAATTATAAATGATTAGCATCTAGAAGCATTTCATACAACAACTCAAGCAATTTAGTGAAGCTTTTATCAATCCACTCATTTCTTACCCTAATATTAATTAATCTTAATGCTACTGGCAAGTGTATGAAACTTGTACAATTAGGATAAATTTTTTTTTAATCATCTTTAAATGAATGTTTGCTTGCTTGAAACTATCTTGTCCAATATCACGAATCATGTCTTCCATGCAATCCTCATAATGTATATTAGAGTATTGGCCTTGAGATACACTTAAGAGGTCTATAACTTCACCATGCCAAGTCCACCTTGTATAACTCTTCAAGAAATCATCATAAAGAACATGTTCTCGTATCCACTGAATTTCTAGTCATCTCTTGTTCAAACAATTAACACAAGGACAATAATATTTCTCTTTTATACCTCCCTCATTTCGTTGATAAAATTGTAGAAACCTTCAATGTCATTCTCATTCATATCACTAATTTGACTTACATTATTCAACTTTGATTTATTATTATATAATAGAAGAACTTGGTTCATGCATGAATAACTCTCATTTTTTTAAAAGGTGTGACCTTATGGCATTCAAGTAGATTCACTCTATTGTATTTCATTAGCACATAAATTTTAATTTGCATTACTTATACTTCACAAAATTTCACTACCATTTTGTGTTGGTTTTCAAGTCACACGAAATGAAAGTGACGATGCTAAATTAATCATAATTAAATATGCACCTAAATATCAATACAAATGTAATCAACTGAAATTTCATGAAATATACGTGACTTAATTAAATATAAATTCTAATGAACTATAAAAAAAATGTTTAATTTTTCTAAACTATCCAAACAGACAATTCAAGTTCAATATAATGATTGTTATCACCACAATCTTTTGTTTTTAAATATAAGCAAATATATGAATAATGAAATTAAAGGTAATATTTAATCATTATAGTGAATCTAAAACGAAAAACTAAAGTTCACTCAATGCAATATGTGATAATACAATACAACTAAAATGTGCATAGCAAAACACTTAAAATACAAACTTCTAAAATTAGAAAAGAAAACTTTTGTTTGACACTTCAAATAATAAAACACATATACTTGATAGCTCCTTATAATAATATAATAATATTTTAAATTAATAAATAAAATAAAAATAAGAAGTTAGGTGTATGTATATATTGAAGATGATGTTATATCATCTTTCAATTAAGAATACACATTATCATTGTCAGAAGATCGAACACTCCTTAATCTAATACCAATATAATATGTTGAACATATAACAATCAAGAATATAAATTTTGAAGTCTAACTTCTCGTATTTCAAATTCTAATGTAATTTTTTATATTAATTTAATTAAAAATAAATATACAAAATTCTACGAATACTAATTTAACTAAAATTTTAATCAAATTTAAAACATCAATCTTATCTTCACCTCAATGACAAAATTAAATTTAAATCCTAAATTTCTACCTTAAAATACAAATTTCGATTATAATATTAATAATAAATTCTAATAAAAATTTAAATTTAAATTTAAATTTTATTTTATTTTATAAATTAATATTAATATTAAATTTATAAGTTTAATATATATATATATATATATATATATATATATATATATATATATATATATATATAAGTTAAAAAATATCAACATGCAATGCGGTTCGTCGGAGGGCAGTGTCGTGGCGGCGTGCTTGCTCACACTGGTGGACCAGTCAGCCCAACAAGGAGTTGGGCATTGGGCGGGGAACCCAATGGGCTTTGGAGCAGGCTGGATGAAGTGGTCTTCTTGAGGGCTGTTTCTTTCTGCACCTTCATACCTTTTTCTCTCACCTCCATAAATTTTTAAAAAATTTCCAAAAATACCCTTCTATAATATTTTGGATTACATAATTTTGGATTACATAATCTGAAATTCATTTTTCAAATTTGTAATTAGCTTCCGGATTACATAATCCAGAAGCCTTTTTTCAGATCCATAGAAGTAGCATAAGAAAGATAAAAATGTACTTTCATATATAGTGTATGGGGGTGGCAAAAGAATATATGAAAGTGCAGGAAGGATGCGCAAGAATGCTTGGCAAACTCTTTCCGTATCCAATCATTTTAAATCTGCATCATACATATTTTTTTAATTTCCAAAACATTTTCGTCTTATCCAGTGAAATTGGGTGCAGTAAGCCAAATGCTTTGAATGCGTCGGAGGAGGAGTTGCCCAGCAACAAGGGGGGCCCAAGGTGGTCGAAGAACCGGACCTTCCGATCGGCGGCAGCAATAAGTGTGGGGCACAAACGTAATTGTCTTATTGTACATTTAAATTAAAAATTTAGAAGGATAATTTAAATTAATTATTTAAGTTAATATTATATATGTACACACACATTCAAAATTTTGAATAATATTAATTGTTATGTTTTTGTCATTATTTTGACAAAATAAACAAATATTGAATTTAATATTAAAAACATAAATATTATTAGCTAACATGATAAGAAAGTGAACAAATTGAAACTAAAATGAATAAAACAATATTTAGAAAAAAGATTTGAAATTTGAAAAGCCAATAATCAAATATAAGAATGAAATTTAAAATTTTGAAAATAGAATTTAAATAACATAAGAAAATTGTGCGAAACTCAAACTTGTTATACTGATCTTTTTAGAAACATGCTTGAAGTGCCAGATTTTAGATTTACTTAGCTTGTTTGTTTATTTTGTGATTTCATGGGGGCTTCGCTTAATTCTTCCATGTTGTACTTTTTTTTTTTTTTTTTATGAATATTTCTTCATGTACTTCATCACATTTCTTCTTTTATTCCATCAAATAAGTGAAATGATCAAAATATTTTATATAATTTGTTCTCATTTTGAAAATTTTTTCAAAAATATATTCTAAAAAATACATTTTAAAAAACACATTTTAAAATATATTATATACGTTCCAAAAAAAAAAGTTTATTCTAAAAATCCTTTATAAAAAATGTTTTTCAAAAATTTTGTTCACTTCTAGAAAACTTTTTTCGAAATATTAGACTTTTCAAAGTGCATTCATATAATATATTTTAAACATTTTGAAATCAACACCTTGAAAGTAATATCTCTATTGATTTTTGTACTATTTAAAGATTTGAGTGAACAAATGAAAAGAGAGAGTTTGAGAAAAGTACTAGTTATACGAAGTAAGTTGTTTATTTTAATATTTCTTTTTGTGTATGTTGATTTTAGTTTAGGTTATGTTATTAAATATTTATTTATGTTTTTTACATTTATGCTCTTTGGTATGAACAATTCAGATTTTATCCTTAGGCCATATGGATTGTAGTAGAATATAGAGACATATTTATCCAAAAGAATTGATAATATGCATGAATAATAACATCAATTAGATTGAAAGTTCTATTCATTATATTGAACAATAAAAAAATTAAATATAAATGAATTTAGAGATAAAAAACAATTAGTAATTATATTAACTAAGTTAGATATTATTTTGTAAATTAAAAATTTATTAATATAGTAATTTTTATTATTAATAAAAGAATATAAAATTTATAAATTATTAATTTAAAATCTAAAGTAGTTAGTTGCTAAAACATTGGTATGGTAGCTAGTGTTAGATATCAATTTATAAATTACTTTATAAATTTTTATTAATAATAAAAATTACTTTAGTTATCAATAAGTTTTTAGTTTATAAAATAATATATATCTTAGTCAATATAATGACTAATTATTTTTTGTCTCTAAATTAGTTTATATTTAATTATTTTCTTATAGTGAAAAAATAATTTGTTGTGTCAGAAGGAAAATTTATTATCATGAGTACAAAATATCACATGTTGGACATGTGCACTCAAGAAAGTGACATATGTTAAGCATGCAAATTGAGAAGAGTGTGCCATGTTCGACATGTTGATTGAGACAATTGTCAAATATTAAACACGAAGGGTGAAATGAGTTTCATGTATCATACATGTAGATTAAGGCGAATGGCATGTGTCAAACATGCAAATTCAAATGGTTGTCACATTACAAAAAAAATTGGTTTTATTGATGGTCAAAATTTGTCGGTAATGCCAAAAATTTGTTAGTAATTAATAATATTCTTAATTCTTATTATTAATAATTTAAAAAATATTATTTATTATTTATAATTTTATTATTATTATATTATAATTTAAAATTACTGTTTTGCTACAAGTAAGAGTTGAACATAGGTCCACTAATTAACAACTTGTAACCACTCAACCAAAGACATTGGTATAATTATGATACAATCCAACTCTACAAGCAGATAACCAAGGGCACAAAAGACGCTTCACACCTAGGTTAGTTATCTTAGAACAAAAGACAAGGTCCCACCAGGCCTTAGAGAGTCTCAGCAGAAGAAGATCTGGACATGGGTCAAATTATCAATTGTTCTTCCTTCTAGTATTTTTAAGACAAGATTAATTTGTAATCAATTGGGCTCACATTGGCCTAATTATAAAAAGAATAAGCTAGCTTAGGCTTCTAGAAACCCTAGTTTCTAGAAGATCACCCATGTGCTCACCTTTGACCTAGATTCTAGAAGACTCTCCCATGTGCTCACATTTAATCTAATTTCTAGAAGCTTGTAGTGATTTACACCCCTACCCTTCCTCTCTTCCTCTCCAAGGCACTCATATCTATAAATAGGGTGTCTCCCTTATAAATCACATTGAATTTTGAGTAAAAAAACTCCGTCAGAGTGATTTCCTAAGTGCTTTTCCAGTTCTCTTTACGTCTTATCTTTAGCAGATTGCTTCAAGTGGCGACCCCTTCCTCGCTCATCTTGGAGCTCCCTCCCCTAAGTGGCATTATACCCCCACTTTTTCACCTCCATAAGCTTCCTTTCCTCTTTACTCTTTCCTTTATTTTGTGGTTTTTAAAAAAATCAATTTGGTCCCAAGGTTTTTAAAAAGGTATATAATTTGGTCCCTTCTGTTAAATTTCAACCAACGACGTTAACTTTTGATGATGTGACACACAATATGGGACAGTAATGCATAGGTGGAGTCCATGTGTTATCCACATAAGAAACCTAAGCCTTTTCCCCCTTTTCGTCACCCTCATTGTAACAACCCTGCGCCTCTGCGCCGTCGACTCAACCCTCGTCATTGTGTCGTTGACCTTAACCTTTTCCGCATGCACATGTTCTCATGCCATGTGCTCTCCGCCTCAGTCTTCGCCTCCTCCGCCACACTTACATCTTTGTCCACCCTCTCTGCTACGAGATGTGCCATTGTCGCGAGATGCATCACTATCGTGGGATGCGTTGCTGCCACGGGATGCATCGTTGAGTCTTTGGCCACTCACAACTTTACTATTATCTATCTTTTTTAATCTTTCCTTATGTTGAATGTTCTACAATACCCCCAAAATCAAATTCATAATGTTTTGCAATACTCTCAATGTTCCCAAAAGCTCCTTCAGCAGTCTCTCGATGACGGTCTTGTCACCAGAGAGCAAGGGTTTGTGGAAATTGCGAATTTAGATTGCGACCAGAAACAAAGAAGGAGGAATGAAGAAATAGTGAAATGAAAGGGTGAATTTGAGGGTGGATCAGAATTATTTTTGAATATGATGTAGGATATGATAAATGATGAAGGAAAAGTCATTGTTGCGAAAGTGCCCGCCGAAGGAAGATGGTTAGGGTTGGGAGAGAGAGAAGAGAAAAAGGTTTAGGATTAATGGTGATAACGTGGATATATGTGTGCATAATAGTGCCACTCACACTTGCCACATCATTAGTAGTTAACATTCTTGGTGGAAATTTAATAGAAGGGACCAAATTGCATACTTTTTAAAAAACCTTAGAACCAAATTGATTTTTTTTTAAATCATTGTATATGAATCCCCACTTATTCCTTAGAATCTCATCAACCCAGAGTGTTACTACTGGATTGGTGTTCTTTATTAAATTGTAATAATTGAATTTGGGTTTTGTCATTGTGTATGTTGCATATAAGATGAAACAAGTTAGAAATGGTATATCTAATGAAACATACAATGTGAAAATATTGATGCTTACCAATATTTACAAGGTCTTATTAATAGGCTCTTTCTTCTTGCATCTTTATAGTTTGAACTTTATAGATAAAGCATGGAAGAATAATGGTGTAGAAGCTACGAGAAAACAAGATGGTGATTCGGTGTTTGAAGTGAAAATTGGATTAGAAGCTAAGTGAGAGGTGAGGTCAACTCACTAGAAAAGAGTCTAGGGTTAGCTACAAAGGAGACTACCCTAGAGAGAAATCAAGAACAAGTTGTATGGTCAAAACTTGGCAGCAAAACAATATACATTCAAGCTAAAAAATACAAGGTCCTAGAAATCCTATTTATAGGGTGCTAGTCTGACCAAAGATGTGAAGAATAGAGAGGGAAAACAAGTTTGAAAAACTTGCAAACTTGGACGCCAAGTGTGTCATACCTTCTATATGTTCAAGGCGTGTAATGCACACTTGCTAACCTCAATGGCAGACTTCCTTCCCTTCATAATCGACCTAGGGCTTCTCTTGGGCCAATGGAAGCTTAATTGAAATCGTAGTTTTGAGAAAAACCCTAATTCTAACCCTTGTCTAAAATAGGTTCAAATACAAACCCAAAACTTATACTACTTAGCCGAAATTATTTAAAAAAATACAAAATTAAATAAATTCTATTACACTCTATACATTTGTACAAACTAAAGTTTAGTCCAAGATAATAAGAGTTTGGCTATTCTGAGCTCAACTGAGTACCACTCCTTTTGTATTTTCCTAGCCATAACTCTAGTGGTTGATCCTTTGCTTAGGGACCTTCCATCACTTATTTTGGTGGTGCATTCTTGAAGCATCTCATGAAGTTTTTGTGTAATGTGTCAAATGTTGTATGCATGCACAAAGTTATCTTCAATTCAATCACTTCATACTCTTGCATACACATTGTGATGGTCCAAAATTAGACATAAACCATGTTAGGGTGTAAGTACTTTATAGGTTCTTTAGGAAAAAAAACCAGTTTCAACCATCTCACCCTCAACAGTAGAAAAGATGATAGGAATTAGTTGTTTCTCCAATCTTGTGTAACCATTACTAGTAGGGTTCTTTTATATTTTTCATACAAGGAAGTTCTATCCTCTTGTAAAAGTGGCTTATAATAGAATTGAAACATGTGTAATGCATGACTTGAAAGTCTAGAAAAATCTTTTTAAGTAGATTTTGTCTTGTACTAACTCTTCGGCATAATATATGGGTTGTGTACGTATGTAATACTTGAAGTGAGAACAAATATTATGTAAAATAATATAAATATACAAATCATCTTTACAATTTCATCGAGTAATGTTTACTTATGTGAATATCAAAGATGAAACCTCCAATTACAGTGTGAGAAATCTTTATTTATTAATGACCTTATTTATTATTCTTTCAAAATTTTATATTATTTTTATCATATTTATTTGTCAATGAAAAAGTAATGAAATTAAAATAAAAAAAATATAGGTACACTAGTTAGATAATATAAATATAAATTAATAAAAAAAATTAGTGTGTAATTGGAGATAAATGACATAAATATAAATTAATAAAAAATTAGTATATAGTTAAAAACAAATTAAATAATATAATTAACAAAGAAGATTAATCTGTAACTAAAGATAAATTAAATAATATAAATATAAATTAAAAAGATAACGAATACGTGTAATTCAAAATAAATTAAATGATATAAATATCAATTAATAAAAAGTAATAAAATTGAAAATAAATTGAATAATATAAATAAATAAATAAATAAAGAGGATCAATATATAGTTAAAATTAAATTAAATAATATAAATATAAATTAATACAAAATTATTGAAAAGAAATTAAATAATATAAATAAATAAAAAAGACTAATGTATAACTAAAAATAAATTAAATAATATAAATATAAATAAGAAAAGATAAAGTTAGGAAACAACTCGATAATTGTAAAATAAACCAATAAAAAATATAATAAGATTAGTTATACCTTATAAGTTTAACAAATAATTAGGAACAGCTTAGTGAAAAAATTATAAAACAAATAAAAATAAACAACATAAAAGATACTTATAAGTTTAACAAAAAATTAGGGACACTTTAATGAAAATACTTATAAAATAAATAAATAAATAACATGATAGATGTCTTTTGCTATAATTTACTTGTTTCTTCTCTCTCTTTTATTCTTCTTCTCTTACAGTGTAATTTATAAGATAATATTTTTTAATATTTAAGAAATAAAAAATATAATTATTTAGAAATAATGTAATTTAATTAATTATATCGAAAAATATTAAGTTATAAATTTTAAGATTTTACGATAACCGTCCAAAATAAGTAGCTATAAAATCCTAAAATTGTAGTGGAGGAAGATGTGTCATGATATCTTCACACAAGTCGTACAAGCATTGTGGGTCATTCATATAAAGATTATGTAATGAATGTTAATTAAGTGTTGAAAGACTTTTTTTTTTCTTAAAATCTAGAAACATAATAATAAAATATTTTAAGATTTGAGAAAATTAGATCAAACCACCAAACACACTTCAATGATGCAAGGGTTAGGTCACATGGAGGAGGGGGTGATGACCTAAGCGCAAGTTAGTTAGCCAACCGTTTTTTAGATAATATAAGTACTTTATTTATATTAAGAAAAATAAATCATAATAAATAAAAGATTTTTTTATATTCTCTAATAAAAAAAAATACAATAATAAATAAAACAATTATAATATTGTTAGAGATCTCACATCGACTAGAATTAATGACAATATATAAGTAAGTACAAATCTCATCTTATGAGCCAATTTTATAAGATTGAGTTAGACTTCACTTTTTAATATAATATCAGAGTTATCTAGAATTTATCCTAATAAAAGTTTATTGGACTTACTCGATTGCTTGATATCGAACTGTTATCGAATCACCCATAAATATATAGTGTAATGCACAATTGCTATCTTCATCATGAAAGGTGTGTGTGTGTTTTTTTAATCGACAATCAATAAATAAATAAAGAGAATACAAAGGGGTGGTCCAACCCTTATACAAAAAATACCAAACAGCTTCTCTAGAAATTCAACATAAAAACCTAGTTAAGCGTTTGGAACGTAGAATTGACCTTCTTAACTGTACCGACCAGTCCTCGGACACCGAGAACAGGTAGTAAAGGGCGAACCACGTCAGCTGGGTCCCACAGCATGGGCCAAAGCCACGTGGAGTGAACCCCGCAGGCAGCTTGGATTAAAGGGTGATCAGTCATCGGTGTGTTCCCTTAGAGAAGGGTGATCAGTCATTCCCCTCAGAGTAGGGTGATCAGTCATCGGTGTATCCCCTCAGAGAAGGGTGATTAGTCATCAGCGCGTCCCCACAGGGAAGGGTGAGTAGTCGTCAGACCACCAGGATGGGCGAGGTGACATCGGCCTTGGGTGAAGACGAGGTGACATCGGCCTTGGGGGAAGACCAGTTAAATACCCAGAGTTAGGGAGAGGCTTGGATCACGAAGTGCCTATGCGGGTAGCAGGGAGAGCACAGTTGGGTGTAGAGTCCTGAGGGGACGGGTACTCACCAGAGCTAGGGTTTTCCCAGTGAAGCTACATGCATGGCACGTAAACCTTGAAGGCACTCCCAGAACAGGTGGCCCCAGAGACTAGGTGCACAAGGAGGCATCCAGGTGGTCACCCTGTTAAAGTTTGCACTCCAGAGAAGGAAACCTTATGTGCTAGATTACCCTAAGATTGGGTGATAGCGGCGCAAGGGTATTCCAGTAAACCCTAAATATGGCTAGCAGCGCAGTAAACCCTAATGAGGGCTAGCGGCGCAGTAAACCCTAGACTATATAAGGGACAGTAAAATACTTCACAAAGGTACGCAGTTTCTAGACCTAAACACACAGAGAGAAACTCAATACACTTGGTGTTCCTTGCCCTACACTGACTTGAGCGTCGGAGTGCAAACGGCCTCTAGGGCGCCCCTCTTTCTCTTTTGCAGGTGCAGATTGCTTCGAGAGAACCAAGCACATATCAACGTGAAGAAGGAGGCGTGTGAGTGTCGTGAGTCAACCGACAGGCGGGTCAACCGGCAAGAACATTAACCTAGATAAGCATGAAGGGTGTGTGTGTTGGAGATCCACTTAACTATAAAAACATCAAAACATCACAACAATATCACTTTATCAATCTATATATTAATATCACGTATATTGTCATGTCAATATTAATCACAATATTATTAAAAGAAAACAAAATATTTGACAAAAGTAAGTTGAAAATAATACATTAGGAGAACAAGTATAACCAAATCAATTTTTTTAAAACTTTCTTTCATTGAAAAATGGTGATCTAAAACAAAATTTAGTTAAGTAAAAAATGTTTTGAAAATAATTTTATTAAATAGAATGAAATTAGTTAGTCTAACTTTTAACATGGTCATTTAAACGGAAAGATTGAATTTAAAATAAAAAAATTCACTAGACAGTTTACATGGAGGTCCAAAGGACCAATATAATAAGTATTATGATAATTACATATTTTTTAATTATTAAGTAATTAATATTTATATATATTAAAACTAGTGATAGCAATGGATATAAATAATATTTACCTATTATTCGTCGGATATCCACATCAATTATTTTATACCGATGAGTATTCATAAATACCACAAATATTTTTGAAAAAATTAAATAAGATAATTTCAAAAACTAAAATCTCAAAGTACAATTTATAATTATAAAATATTAGTACGAATAAATTTAGTATTTCTATAAATAAATTTAAATGAGTTGTATTGTAAAATATAAGTTTAAAAAATTATTTTAATTTCACAAGTTTAAATAAGAAACACAATCTATAAAATTAAATTCTAAATCATCTTCAATTGTTAATGTATCTTTCATCAATAATTTTATTTTTGTTACTTAATTTAAAAAAAAACAAATAAAATTTACTAGTAATGGGTAATATATACTTATGAGTCTGGTACCATAGTGTCCATACCCGCACCATAACATTCATGAATATTTACATTATTATTAATCATCACAAGATAATTAAACATACATATAATATCCACATTACACTCCAAAATATTTTTAAATTAAACTGATTATAATATATAGATATCTCTAAAATAAAATAAACAAAAACAACGTAACATAAGTTTCTTTAACTTTTCTTCAACCTATATCTGTTAAGATTTTCTTCCTAAAATGTCATCGCTTCACAATTTGGAAATAAAATAGGATAAATTAGAGTTTTTTTAAAAAAAAATAAAAAATCTCAAATACATATATATCATATATATATATATATATATATATATATATTATTCCTCATTCAAATTTCATAAGTTCATTCTCATAGGTACACATTCAATTAATTCATCAAACACATACTAAAATTAAATGTCTAACTCTTAGCTTATTGACTACATCTCATGTTATAATACAAAGACATCAACACTAGAGACACTTAACTCTACTTTCGGAAGACAAATGCATTGAATTAGACTCTAATATTTGCACCTGTCATACAATTTTCACTAAGTTGTCTCACAATGCAAAGTTACATAATAGGAACATATCCACTCATTAGATAGGCTAAATTCCTATTACCTAACCAAACATAGTTCTTTTCACACAGTAGACTATGTCATAGGAATCTTCAACTCTCACCAACTAATATTTTCCTCTATGAGAGTCCAATATTAGTAAAGTCAAGATATCTCATACAAAATCTCGAATTCAATACATAATACAAACATCTTAAGAGAGTATTCTCTCTTTGGAAATATCTATATTTACAATAAATCACATTCAATTCACCACATCAAATCATTCAAATTGTTCCTATTAAAAAAGATTTAGAGATATTAACAACATATTTAAAAGATATTTGCAAGATTTAATTTGAATTAATCTATTTCGGAAAAGATAGATTTTAGAGATATACAAAACATTGGGTTAAACAGAGTCATTCCATAAACTATACAGATTGAAATCTTTTTCGTTTTTGGATAAAATATCTCTTTGCACTACAAAAAATCGTGTATATAGTGGCGATTTTATTATGACGGTTATTAATAAGCGCCATAAGTGTCTGTATAATATGACATTTTAATAACCGCCACAGTAATCTTACAGAAAGTGTCATTTTGAACTGCCACAATTCTCCTTCAAAATATACACTGTCTCGCGTTTTCCTTCACTTCATACTATTCCTCATTCCCAATTTTTTTTTCGAAAACCTCATTAATTTGAATCTTTGGAAACCGAATTTGATTCTTTACTCGCAAAACCTCTCACTCTCCAGAAACCCTTCATTGACCACTTTTCTCTGCTCAAAACCCTCAAACTATTCCCTTCACTCTTCACTCTGCTTGAACCCCTCACTCTCACTGCAAACACTTCACCCTCACTAACCGATTCTTCGTTAGATCAACCCAACATCATTGTAGTTTCTAACCTATACATTTTGTTAGTCTTCCTTTTTTTTTTTTTGCAGGGAATCTCTCTTTCATGTTCTTCACTGCTTCAATACCACTTTCGGGTTATTGGTAAGTTTAATCGAAAAAATCTTATTTAGGATTCTAGTTCTTGTTTAAAAACTCTGATTTAGTATTCTGGTTTATTTTAAAAAATGAACAGGTTTTGAAAAACCCTAACCCTGGAGGTTGAGAGTAGTGACACCATCATCAACAACTTTTGATTTTTGTGAGAAAGCAGTTGGAAGGAATGGACAGACAGACAAACGATGAGATTCATGGTGGATACATGGTGGGATTTCACAAGGGGTTTTGTCGTAGGGTGGATTCGCGGTAGGATTTCGTAAGGGGTTTTGCAATAAGGTTTCACAAGGGATTTCGTGATGGGGTTTTGTGGTAGGGTTTCACTGTGGTGGAACTAGAAGGATCCAAGAGCAAAGTGGTTCTGTTCAGCATTATTGGAATGAAGTGTGCTGCGTGGGCCAGATCCATTGAGAAAACCATCTAACACTTACCTGGGATCCAACATTTCTCCATACACTTTATCTCAATATTCTCACCATTACTTCATTTTCTTTTCTTACTTTAACTATTTCTTATTTCCTTTTCAACACATTCATGTTTCTCTGTACATCAAAATTGCTTAGTTTTTTGAGTGGTCTAAGTTTGCTTTCACCACACATGGAGAGACTCACCAAATAATAGAAATTAAAGCTAGCATATGCTACTGGATATACTTAAAGTTGAAATTTGTTATCATATTTTTGGGAACTATTTTATTTTTTGAATATATCTTTATTATAATCCCATTTTTTGTACCTATTGATATTATTTACCTCCTTATGGTATATGTACAAGAGTTGAATTGGATCTGAATTTGATGACGGGCAATAGGGCAAGTGGTTTGTTCATTGTGGATAAGAAAAGGCTTACCATAAAGAAGAGGGATATTCATGCTTTACAATATAGGGTGAGCTAATAGTAACTATAGTCACTTTTAGGAGCTGATATTGTATATTTTACTTGATGTTGGATTTTACTTTATGATTTTGCTCCATTACTTAGGATACCTTGGCAAATATATTTTTTCATTTATTTTTTAAAAATTGAAAATTAACTTTAAACATATTTTTATTTGTTTTAGGCACCCAATGTTGGAAGTGATGCTCTATCACCAAACCAAAACATTGTAGATCAAGTGGAGGGAGCAAGACAGATTAGGATGTGTCTTTTACTGTGTCAAATGTGGAACAATTGTTATTTTGTAAACTATATCCACTATATCACCCCATCAGACACATATTTCACCATCTTCTTACCCCCTAGTATTCCATTACCATCAGGGCTGTCATTATCTATTTCGACTTACCACCACAGTGTCCTTGCACCACTCCACCAGATTGGAGTTCTCCACTCCAGCCCATTCATGCTCCCTTCGGCCAACGCATCCCTAGTACCTTTGTCTAGGTCATCCCTTGTCCCATAGTCCAAACCACATCTTCTCCCTTTGTCCACACGACCACTGTTGCCTCAGTGCAGGGCCTAGTTGACCATGCAAATTATGGTGCCGCAACTACTTCAGAGCACGATCTCCCCCTGAGGATGTCCAGCGTGACCCTAGTGGTAGGGTCATCATCCGACTTTTTGGTAAAGGGTAAGTCATCCTATATTTATATTTATTTTTATCTTCATATTACAAATGTTTGTAATCTAATTTTTTTTGTATTGTAGTTGGACACCAAATCATTATGATAGTAAAGCCATTGAACACAGTCTCAATTTAGAGGCCCCTATCATCACTATGACGATATGACTGAGGAGGACCAACTGAAATGGTGGACTAACATTAAGGTAATTTTAATTTTTAATTGTAATTTCATACAAATCAACCAACACGGAAATACATTGTTCCACTCCAATGTTTTCTTGTTTTTTAATAGACTAGAGTCACTTGGGCCCCTCAGGATGAGTGGCAAATTAAAAAGGTCTATGAGTCCAAAGTTAGAAAACAACTTTGTGACATGTTGACCAAAGTTAGGGCAAAGACCATCCGACCTACTTGGATAGGCGAGCAAGCATGGGTTGAACTTTTGAACTATTGGGATACCCAAAAGTTCAAAGAAAAATCAAATCAAAATAAAATGAATCGGACTTCAACTCAGAGTGGAGCATTGCACTCCTCTGGTCGGAAACCATATTCAGGTAGATAGTTCTCAGGGCTCAACCTCTGATGTCCACCAAGTAGATCCAACAACCAAGCTTCAGGTTTGGAAGAAAGACTAGAGGTAGAGTTTATGGTACGACAGACATGGCTGGTAGCTTCCACCAAGGAGTCTCTTCCTTCACTTAGCCTTCCTTCTCTACTTCCAGCGCCGTTCACTTTGATCAATTGGTTGAAAATTAACAACTTCGTGCAGATATTAATATGTATAGTTAAAGTATGCCTACTTGGAGGACGAAATGAAGCAGATCAAGTAATAACTTGTCACAGTGTTGCAACAAAAATGTGGCGATGCTTAGTACAAGTCAATTCCACTACCAGTATGCTCCAAAACATGATGACCAACCCCTTCCTTGAAGTACATCCTAGACTGTTAGTTTAATTATTTCACATTTCTATTATATACTAAATGTTTTAGTTATTTACATTGTTTGTATTGTTTTTACAGGTTTTTATGAATCACATTAGTGTTTATTCTACTACATGGGAGACATTTTGTTATGAAATTTTTTAATTACTTTTAGTGCATTTCTTATTTTTTATTTTTAGTACTTTTTTTTATGTAATGGTATTATGGTACATTCCAAGTTCTACTACCCTTGGTTAAGTTTTAATTTACAATTATATTTTATGCTTTATTTTAAGTGACATTATACATTTAAATTGCTAGGTTCTATTTTATTTTTTAATGAATGAATTTTAGAATACAATTTCAATATTGGAATAGGTGATTTTAATATTCAGTTTGAGTTGAAATTATCTGGATATTTGAATAATTTGGATGACTTTAATACTGAGTTTGAAATGGAATTATCTGGATATGATTTAGATTCAAAAAAAATTTACAGGTTAAAACTACCTTAAAAAATCAAATAAAACTACAACCTTTTTTTTTCCAACTCTAATACGTCAGCCCAACCCATGGAAAAAATTATTAATCTTTTATTTTATTTATAGGTTCCATTTTTGCGTAGGTTAGGCCAATGCCAGCTTTTTATTTTTTTTATATTTTTTTTATCTAATTAACTGTCGGTTTAACCGATGCAACTACATATTTATTTTATTAAATTATTTTCTTTGCATGGGTTTAGCTCACATAAGGTTTTTTCTAATTATATTTGCGTCAATCTAGCCGAAGATATTTTGTTCTAAAAAACGTCGATCAAGTCGACAATATATAATATTTTTGCGTCAGTTTTACGTCAACTTGACCCACACAAGTTGCATTCCTCTTATTAGCTGACACAAGTTTATGTTGTTTCCATGTTTTTTTCGTCGGTTCTTTGGTCGATACATAGTCAAAGTTTAATCGTCTGTTTTCTTTATTTGCGTCCATTTTTTGTCGACGTAAATCTTTGTTTTTCTTGTAATGGTATCTAAAGTAGTTTCTATTATTAATAACAAATTATAAATTATTTTCTAAATTAGTATCTAATTACCTATCAGGATTTTAGTTATTAATTACTTTAAATTTTAAAGTTGATAGTTAAAAACTTTAGTAGTTAATTAGATACCAATTTAGAAATTAATTTAAATTTTTTATTAATAATAAAAACTAATTTAGATACTAATAATTTTTTAATTTATAAAATAATATCTAATTTAATCAATATAATAACTAATTATAATTTTTATTTAAAATAAATTAAGTTTTATTTAATTTTTTTTTTTACTATATGACTGCAAACAACTGAAAACCATATTTCCTTCTTGATGAAAATTTGTAGAACTTTCTTATGGTGACGAAAATTTGTACAATTTATTATAAATCATAATCAATATATCACTACGTATTGTCCAATAAAGTTATTGAGGGAGGTATATTGTGATATATTTTCATAAACAGAAAAAAAATATGTATATTTTTTAAATTAGAGACTAAAATCAATCATAATCATTTAGTTTCCTGAAAAACATAATAATCATTTAGTTTCCAAAAAACACATCATAATCATGTAGTCCTTATCATCTCTCCATCGTATTGTAACTATTGCACTTAAAGAAAGAAGTAAAATGGGATACAAGTGTATATCCTCATTGACACACATTTAAATTAATAAATGCAAAACATAGTAATTAGATAAGTATATGATTATAGTTAGTGTTATTATATGACACCCATTTAAAACCAAGCAACTAACCAACAACCACTTCTTCAAGTCTAGCTCAACTATTTTTTTTTTAATTTAATTAGTTTTTAAAATATTTTTTTGACATTTGTTGTTTTTGAAGAAAATAAAAAATAATTTTCACAAAGCTTAATAGTCATAGATGACAACTAGCTAATTAATATATAGTATAAATGATTTCTCATGCAGCAAAGATTCTTATTATTTTTCTTTCTATATATATATATATATATATATATATATATATATATATATATATATATATATATATATATATTACTAAAGCTATTTTTTTTTTTCATAATTGAGTAAGACTAACTGATTCAACTGAAAATCTGGTTAATTGGTTTAGTGTGTGGTCTATTAAAACTATGAAATTGGTTATATTGGTTATTTATTTATTTTTAAATAAATTATTTTACGATCTTCTTTTCAAAAGCTTGTCATTTAAAAAAATATAATTATGTATTGTTAAACCATAAATCTAAGTATTATAATATTAAGGTATGTATGATCTGTATGTATATTTTAAATTTAAAAAACTAATAAAATATGTTATTAATATTTAATTTAAGTATTATTAAATTACGATATTATATTTTTTAAGTGCTATTTTATATATTATTTAATTGACCAATGTTCTTAAAAAAATATCAAAAAGTAAAATAATGACAATAAACTTAGGTAATGATTCTCCTTAATTTTGTACGGAACAAAAACTCAAAATTCAAAGGTATTGATGATAATGATAATGAAAATATTAAAAACGTAAAGAGGGGTTCGTTAATTTACTGTATAATGTATTGTTAGTTATAATTAGTTTTCTGAAATATTGATTGAACTTAAAAACTGTAGGCCATCACAACACTGTATTATTTCTAACCATACATATCACAATAAATGTGAGTCATCAAATATCAACTAATTCAAATCAAAATATAGTATCAAATTTATTGGCTTTGTACTTTACTCTAGGAAGAGTTTTGTTAAGAAAATGTTAGATTAATTTTAAAATACGTTAAATAGTAAAAAAATCATGTAAAAAATAGAAATAAATAAAAGTATTAGGAGGAAGTTAATTGGTATTTTAAATTTCTTAATTTGATTAATAAAACTTTAAATTATTTTGAAACACTTCATTACGTGATTATAGTACAGAAGTTAATATAGCTTTTTTCTCAAGAAAATATTGAAAAATGAAACAAGAAAAGAAGATGACATAAATATTTTTATAATGGTTGAATGCTTATTAGATTTAATATCTTAAATATTACACATTTCACATGTACATGTAATGAAGAAATGCAAACTTTTTCTTCAAAATCTATCAAAAATATGAACATACATATATATGTAAAACCTACTATGTATCAAAATTTGATGTGAACAAATTATACTAGAATTAATAAAAAAGTATATAAAAAGATGCTACTTGGTGTGATGAATTATCAATAAAAATAAAAATAAAAATAAAGATTATCTAATAGTGTCTTTCAATGCTTTTGAAAAAACAAAAAATCTCTTCAAAAATTTATGAAACAAAATTCACTATTCTAATATTAGTTATCGAAAAACAATATAAATGAGAGTAAGAAATTTAATTTATACTTATATATATACTTTTAATTAATATCTAGAACTTATAAAAAATATTTTATTTTTTCAAAATTTTATGCTATTATTTAACGCAATTTTATATAGTTGTTGTTATTATTATTAATATTGGTTTAATAACAATTTTGTTATAGTTAATTGTTACGACCTCAAGTCCATTTAGATAGTATCGATAGGGTCAATCACCACATCTGGGATATTGTCTGCTTTGAGGCTTAGAGCTCGGTCACAATTTTGTCTTTAAAAGGCGTCTCAGTGAGTTAAGACAGGAAGGTGTATATAAACTGTCTTTGACCTTGACTCCTAAGCGATGTGAGACTATATCGGACATACCAGAACAAGCCCCCTAGTTAAGGACTAAGGGAACGAGTTTTCAATTCCTACAGATGGCCCCAATGTTCCAACCTCAAGTCCGTTGAGATAGCATCACCAAGGTCAATTACCGCATTCGAGGTATTGTCTGCTTTGGAGGTTGAAGCTCCGTCACGATTGTCCTTAAAAGACACCTTGGAAGGTTAAGGGAGGAAGGTGTATATAAAGTGTTATTTGCCTCAACTCCTAAGCAAAGTGAGATTATTGGACGCACCAGAACAAGCCTCCCAGTCGAGGACTAAGGGAACGAGGGTTCCTTTTTGGAACCACTTTTCCATTCTCTTGGGGAACGAGAGTTCTTCTTTGGAACCTCGTTTCGTTCCACATACGACGTCAATGTTTCAACCTCAAGTCCGTTGAGATAATATCGCTAGGGTCAATCACCGTATCCGAACTATTGTCTGCCTTGGAGCTCGAAACTCCATCACGATTTTATCCTTAAATGGCACCTCAGTGGGTTAAGTGGAGTCCAAATTCTGATAACTCAACTGCCCATGTTGTCATTTTGCTGGCTAACTCAGGCTTCTGAAGGACCTACTTGATTGGATAATTAGTTCAGACTATGATGTCAAAACTTAAGAAATAATGTTTGAGTCTCCAAGCTGAGAATATTAGAACCAATACCAATTTTTCAAGAGTTGGTATCTTTCTTTAGTTGGTTGTAATGTTTAGCTAGTGAAAGTTGTTACCATTTTTCTTTTTCATAGACCAAACCCAAGCATACCTCCAAGAAGGAAACAATGAGGTAAAGAATCAAAGAGGAAAGTGGGAGTGGACTTACCAATGTTGGTAAACGCGCGATATCCCTTTTCAACCTAGTGAACATATCTTCACACTGCTAATTCCACTCAAATTTTGTTGCACCTTTCAATAATCGAAAAAGGGTATTTTCCTTCTTCGCTACTTTTGGAATGAACAGAGATAGTGAAGCGAGTTTCCCATTTAATCGTTGGAGTTCCTTAAGGGTGGTCGGACTTCCTATACTTGTGATTGCTTTTGTCTGGATTTGACTAAAAACTTTCTCCAAATAAGTTAGATGGTCTTTGGTCGATGAGGTCTTTACCACCATGTCATCTACATAGACGTCCATGGATTTTTTGATTAGGTCAGCAAAGACCTTGTCCATCAAGCATTGATATATAACTCCCACATTTTTAAGAACAAATGGCATAACCTTGTAGAAAAAGTTGGCACCATTAGTCATGAGCGTCATTTTGTATTCATTTGGGGATGTATCCTAATTTGGTTATATCTCGAGTATGCATCTAGGAAACTAAGGAGTTCATACCCTCTTGGTATTATCTACCAAATGATCTATACTCGACAAAGGATAAATGTCCTTTGGGCAAGCCTTATTAAGGTCTATGTAATTAGTGCACATTCTGCACTTGTCATTGGTCTTTTTTACCATGACCACATTTGATAACTGTGTGATGTAAATAACTCCTCTGATGAAATTGGCATGAAGCAATTTTGCCACCTCTTGGTCTATTGCTCCTCATCGCTCTTCGCCGAGCTTTCGCTTGCGTTGGCTACCGGTTTGGCCTGCGAAAAAATGGAGAGTTGATGACAAATGAAATCAAGATTGATCTCTGGAATATCAACAGGGTTCCATGCGAATAAGTCAACATTTTGAAGAAAAACATCTTCAATATTCTTCCTCAAGGTTCTAGAAATGTTCTTCCCTACTCGAGTGACTTGAGTAAGAATTCAGTTGATCTGAATATTGAGCTTTGACTCATCAAAAGTAGGAGGAGTATCATAAAATTTGACTTTGGGATCCAAGTCAATTTCTTCATTATCTCCAAAGTCTTGTTTCGTTCCCTGAACTTCAACATTGTTTATTTGCTTAAGTGTCTCCAACTGCTCGGGAACCTGGATTATAGGCTCTATTTGAGTGTTGTTGGACGCTAATCCCTTGATAGAGTGGGGTGCCACTTTTAGGCTTTATGCATAACAATGTCGTGCTATCTTTGGATTAGTCTTTACATAATGATCTGGCCATTTTTAGCCAGGAACTTCATGACCATGTGAGGTGTGGAAACTATAGCGCCAAGATGGTTATGAGTTTCACTCTTGATGAGCACGTTGTATGAGGTGTCTGCCTCAACTAGGATATACCACACTGTTAATGTATGGTGAGTCGCACTAGTCCCAAACTTAGTAAGAAGATCTATGTATCCTCTAGTTAGCACATGCAAAGTTGAGGAGTGGCTTGAGATTAGATTTAATTGAGCTCTATGGTAGATCCATCTTTATGAATGCTGACCAGTACAACACGTCGGCCAAGCTTCCTTAATCAATAAGTATTTTGGCCACTCGCTAGTTTGCAATAGTAGACCATGGATCGTCGTGGTTGAGGTCATTAGGGCAAAAGTCTACATTTGTAAAAGTGATAGAAGGAAGTGTCCAAGATGTTAAATAGTAACCGTGTTGACATTCCTCAAGTGTCTTTTTTCGGGATGACATTGTGCTTCCTTCGCCTGCAAATCCACCAACGATTGTACACACAAAACCTTTATAATCCTCTTGATCCCAACATTGCTCGATCTCTGGAGCTGTTTGAGGAAGGGGATTAGGAGGCATCGCTGCAACATTTGCTTGTTCTAAAGTGCCTCTGTCCCTCCTTTAAGGTCCCCCCTGGAAACTACGACCTCTTCCTCATCCTCGACCAACTTGATTGTTCTGAACAAAACGAGTCAAAGCTCCTGATCTAATAAGTTCTTCAATAAGGTCACGTACTTTATAGCATTCTTTAGTAGTGTGACCTTGATTTTTGTGATAGCTACACCTTTTGTTGGGATCTACATGCAAAGGTGAAGGTATAGTTTGTGGGAGACAGATGAGCTCCATCGCAAATGCTTCCTTAAGAATAACATCCCAAGAAGTATTAAGGGGGTATACATTTCATATTTCCCTACATGCTTCTTTTTTAAAGCTCTAGGGATTTGGTAGAATACCCTTATAAGCCCTCTTCTGAGCTTTCACGTTCTCCTCAATACTCATATATCGAGCAGTTCGTACTCGTAGTTCTTCCATATTATTAGGTGGCTTCACATACATAATATCTGAAAAAGGGCCTAGGTGGAGTCTGACCTTGATAGCATGCATTGTAATAGTCAAATGAAGATCGGGAATATACAATGATGTTTTGGCAAACCTCGTAAGGACTTAGCTTTCCTTTGTATAGTATGTTGTAATGATGATGAAGAGCAGTGAGGACATGCTTGCTATCAGCAAAGCGAGCCGTGAATCTTTCGCAGAATGTGTCAAATGAGTAAATGGATTTGGTAGGTAATGAGTAGTATCATTCTAAAGTCGCACCTTTTAATGACGTGGGAAATAGTCTACACTGGATCCTTTGACCATTTATGAGAAGATTAGCTTGAGTGAAATATGCTTTTATGTGTGCATTAGGATCATTTGTTCCTTCAAATTTGTCCACGTTTGACCACCTCAAAGAATTAGGAGATTGAACCCGCATGATCTCCTCAGTGAAAGGGTGGAATGCTTTTAAGGCTTGTATCTTTACATGCCCGCTTGCGGGAGGAATTACTTTTAAAGATCCTTGCCCTTGGTCCAGCTAGGTGACTTGTGAAGGTGTCCAAGCTATCGAAATTTGTAGTGTATGTGATAGTCATCATTGTTATGTTGTGTTGGATGTGACTCCCCCTCTTTTTCGGGAGTAGGCTGGTGTTCATATTGTTGAACAATTCGAGCTTGCATCTTATGCCGAAGGGTATGCATCTCCTCGTGTTGTTGTTGACAGAGATTGTGAAGCTCCGTTTGATGTAAAGTCTGCATTTTTTCATCTCCTTATGGTAATAACATGGTTGAATTTATGTGTGCCTTGAGAGTTTCCAAGACCGAGGGATCCATCGTAGGTTGTGATGAACTGACTGTCTTTTGACTTCTGGTTAATACCATATGATATAGTGATCTTGGAAAAGTTTTACTAGGACCTTACGATTGGTGCCTAATGTTTTTACTAGATTTGGTTGGAATCTTCAAAGGTGGTTCATTTGAGTTGTTGATGAAATCCGACCTTGATTTGTCAAGCTTTATTACTAAATGTCGAGTAGAGATCTACCTAAAAAAAACTATTTAAGTAAGCAAAAAGTGTTTAGTATATATACAATCATATTCCATAGTGTTTAGAGATACTTACTAGATTGTATTTATAGGTGATCAAACCACAATGTATCCGAGTAACCATTTAGTTATAATTATGAGTTTTAGAGGTGTATCCCTAATTTGACGACTTTTTTGTAACAATGTTCACAGTTACTTGCAATATTCATGGTATGACATGTGATTCATAATTATATCATTAAATATCATTTATAATCCAAATTATTTGAGAATAATTATAATAATATTTCAGATTTCTATATTTCAGTAGTATATTAACTAATATTGATTTAATAAGAATTTCATTAGTTAATGTAGTTTTATATATTTTTTATTGTTAATAATATAAATTTAGTAATAGTTGAATCATTAAAGTTAAATCAATATTTTAATCAGTTACATAATATATATATATATATATATATATATATATTTACATACATGAAATAAAAAAAATCTGTCTTAATTTACAGAGGTGGCGTAACAACGTGCATAAAATATATTTATATATTTATTGTTGTTAATACTAGTATTAATTTTATTGCATTGTAGAAGAACCGGAGGTAGTGAGTAGTCTCTTTAAATAAAAAGGGTAACCAATTAATGCACATAGCTCTCTCTTTTTTCACATGGTTGGTTGAAGTAGGGTTGCATTTTTTTTTTTTCATATGAAATTTTGAATGTGTTTTTAGTTACTTAATATGATTTACTTTGACCAACTAGATTAAATCAAATAAATTTTCTAAATAATACAAATTTACAATTTTAAAAAGTAAATTAAAAAGTTTAACAAAAATTTAATTATCCTTTTATAAATTTAAATTATAAATACACAATAGTATATTTTATTTATAAAATACAAATTTTATGTACAATAAGATTTATGTCATTTTACATACTTTTTAATTGTTTGAGTGATAGTCTTAGGTGATTTTTCCTGACTTCAGTCAAGTGAGAAAGGTTAAAGATTGTGCTTCATGTATCAGGGTTGGACCACCCCTAAAGTGATCTGAATTTATTCATTTTTTATTGTTAATAAAAAAAATGTCATTTTACATTTACCAACTAGTTTATTAACTAGTTTTATCCAATAAAATCTTTTACTAGCTTAAAACATATAAATTAAAAAAATTATTATTTAAAAGTTAATTAAAGTAAAAGTAAACTTATCACATGTTAACTTTTGACTAACACACTTTTTTGTCAAACATATTCTTTCTTGTTTATTATTTAAATTAAATAATGTTATATATTTTTAATTGTCTTCTTTATGTTTGTAAAAAAAAAATACATATAATCTCCACATGAAATGTCGTGAAAATAAAGAATAAAATTCAAATACACTTTCCTTTCGAAAAACTAAAAAAATAAAACACTTTTAAATAATATAAATAGAACAAACAAATATATTTATTTAATTTCTTTTTATTTTTTTCTCTTAAAAATATATAATTGTTGTTTCTATTATATGTATTCATGTTTGCATAACAGTTAAAAACATGCTTTTCAGACTTTTAACATAAACATAGTCTGAATTACTTGTTTGTTTCAGGATGAAAGTGGGTCAGTGAGAGTCTGAATTTGAGTGAGGACATCCCATTCTCTTCCTCTCTCACATGCAGTGATTTGGGACAAAAGTCATATAAGCATGAGCGAATTTACTTAAGTGTCCTTCCTTTACATATTGTTCTTTCATGGTGTAGAGTAGTGACTTATATAGTTTGCATATGCTAACTTGTTGCCATGCAAGGCATTATGTTTTCGTTGAGAGCAAAGCATAAGCATTGTTTTGGTTGAGAGGAGAGCAAAGCAATGGAGGAAGAACAAGAGACATAGTTGTGGTGTGTAGCGTAGAGTGTGCTTTAGGTAAGTATAATCGATTACCTTAAATATTGAACTAAGCCAATAATCGATTAAGCAATATTTTTCTAAGCATAATTGATTATCTAAACATTCTTCTCTAATACATAATCAATGTTGCAATGTTTTTTTTACAATAATCGATGTTGGAGACCACGGTAAGCAAAGCATAATCATGTCTATGTTCTTTTTGTCATAATCGATTTTGAAGACCAATGTAAGTAAATCATAATTGATTATGTCTATGTTTTAAAGAGATAATCAATGTTGGATAGCATTTTATTACTAGCATGATCGATTATAATGTTTTTAAGTCATAAATACCCTTGTATGAGTGACATAATTGATTATCCAAATGTTTTTGAATTTTTTTTGATTATTTATGTTTAGTTTTTTGTTTGCAGTACGTTACACTATAAGAAAATCATTAAATAACAACTTAATTTAGAGAGAAAAATAATTAGTCACTATATTAACTAAATTAAATACTATTTTAGAGACTAAAAAATTACTGGTATCTAAAGTGGTTATTAATAATAAAAATTTATAAAGTAGTTTCTAAATTTAGGGTTAGATTGACATCTAAATTAACTACCAAGGTTTTAGCTACTAATATTTTAAATTCTAAATTAGTCTTTAAAAGACTAATAAAGACTAATTTAGAATATAAGTAATTAGTAGATAAAACTTTGGTAACTAATTATTAGATATTAATTTAGAAACTACTTTATACTTTTTTTATTAATAATAGAAACTATTTTACATACTAATAATTTTTTTAGTCTATAAAATGTTCTCTAATTTAGTCAAATAATAACTAATTATTTTAGTTTCTAAAATTAATTTCGATTTGGTAATTTTCTTGTAATGTTAAAAATTATATCTAATAAAAAAAAGAGTCTTTTTACCGTATATATTGTATCTTTTTGTGTTTTTATGTTTATAGGAAGGAGTTATGTATTCTAATTACGTTTAAATATAAATTTGTATTATAATTAGTTATACATTTTTTTTTTGTTTTTAGTTATATAAATCTGAACCCCTAAACCTAACCCTAATTGTACACCTACCTCTAATCCTAATATTAACACTAACACTAATCATAACAATAACTCTAATCCTAACCCTTAACCATAAACTCTAACCCTATCATAATGTACACAATTTTAGTTAACTAAAATCTATCCAAAATTATCTTATATATTTTTTTTCAAATATTTTTAAAAATAAAGGTAAATTTGTAAACTTACATTCTAAACATTTAAATAATTAAAAATTTCCTCACAATCATCACATCACTCACAAACTTCAATAAAAAATTTCTACAAATTCAATCTACATACCTTTATCAAAACAACTTTATTTTTCTCTCAAATTACTTCAAATCTACTCTTCCAAATTCTCACACATTCATCCCCAATCCAAACAAAATATAAAAGTTTGTCTGAATAAATGGTTGAAAATGTGCATTATAAATGATAGTCAGCAAATAACTGTTTATGGGAAAATATCCTAAAATTTTATTATTAAAATTATAAAGACAAAATTTTAATATTAATGATAAATACATAATAAAAAAATACATTTTATAACTTAAAGAATGGAAGAATGACTCCACAAAAGTCATCTAATTTTTAGGAAGCTAAAATATAAACCAAATATATTATAATATTATTTTTAATATTCTAAGACTATATCTTATAAAGTTTTAAAAAATCATTTAATTTAATTTTCTTAGGCCTCTTTAGGGCCATTACAACCTTGCCAACAGCTTCACATTGGACCTTGCCCTTAATTTCCTTAAAATTGAATAAATAAGGGGTTGTTTGGAAAGATTGGGGTTCCAATAATTGTGGTTCAAAAAGTTAACTTGGGGGCAAGCAAGAGGAGTTACTTTATAAGGTTTTGTCGTTATACGTTATTATTATTATTTTTAATTTGTAATTTTTATTTTAATGTAAGAGTTTTATAACATCACACATAAAGTCTTTAATCTTATCTCCAAACATATTTTAATATTTTTTTAATATAAAACATAAGTTTAATCTTATCTACAATATACTCTTAATACAATACCTGAGAGATCAAGTAAATAAATGCAGAGGTAAAAAAGTTTTCCATTTGGCAGATGGAAAAAATTAAGTAATTAAACATGTACTTAATTAGTCAGTGAACTTTTTAAAATTGAACAAAAGAATAATTAAATAATTAAAATTGTGTAAAGAAAATTAAAAAAAAAAACTCTTAAAAAATGTATGGATAAAATATGTAATTAAACCTAATAAATATGATTTAAAAAATAACTTGTGGTCTTTATGTTTTGTAGGTGAATTTTGGTAGAAAAAAGGTTGTCAACTTAATAGAAGAAGCTTCAGAGGCAGCCACTGACATTTATGCTACCTAATTTACAACATGAGGAGAGAAGAAATTGAAGTTTTTGTTGAAATTTAATTCTTACTTGAAGAACTTTTCACATGTCAGTGACAGAGGGGTCTCATTAAGAATAGGTAGATAAATTATTGCATCACTATCTTTAGATTTTTTCTGAAGCTATAAATAAGGTGGACTGGTAAAAAGAAGAAGATGAAGAAGAAGAAGAAGAAGAAGAAACTCTCATTGCATGGAAGAATGCTAAAAATGTTTTTTCTTTCTTTCAAAAACAAAAACAATTAGCTTTGTTTATGGTTGAGAGATACAAGTAGATGCAGGAAAATATATGAGAAAAATTAATAAAACATAGAGATTTTTTGATTGGCAAAAATAAATAACAAAGAAATGAAAAAAAATTATTTGTATTAAAAAAATTAAAAAATTAATATTTATTATTATTATTATGCACAATCTTTATTACTTTTAAAGAATAAAATTGTAAAAAATAAGTCATGTTCTTGGTTTTTAAATGAATTCTCTTAAAATTTTAAATATAATGATAAATTATGTTACAAATATGATATCTTTGACATTACCTTTTGTATACATTCACTTGACAACTGCTTTTCATAATAATAAATATTATAATAAAATAATAATTTATGAAGTTATAAATTGAATCTAAGTGAAAAATGAGAGTTTCAATGTATTATTACTCATAATGAAAAGAAAGAGATGATGGAACATAAGAACATACTAAAGTAACTCTCTTTTTCTTTTCTTTTTTTCACGAGTTTATTAGATGGATTGAATTATTGTCATTCATTTTAACTTAACATTAAAAATATTACATAAATTTACAAGAAAAATGATTAAATAAAAAATAATTTTAAAGATAAAAAATTAGTTATTATATTAACAAAATTAGGTACTATTTTAAAAACTAAAAAAATTATTGGCATTTAAATTAATTTTTATTATAAATAAATAATTTTTAAATTTGTATTTAATTAAATACAAAGATTTTAGATATTAACTTTAAAATTTAAATAATTGGTAGCTAAAATGTAGATAACTAATTAAATATCAATTTATAAACTATTTATCAATTATAAAAATTAATTTAAATATCAATAATTCTTTTAATTTTTAAAATAGTATCTAATTTAATCACTATAAAAATTAATAATTTTTTTTTCTAAAATTAATTTATATTTAATGATTTTTTGGTAACGTTAATTGTTGTCACTTCATTTTAACTTAATATTTTTAAAAAATTACTAATTTTTTCCCTTAAAAAATAGAATTGGATTTGTTGGATCACATGCTGCAACACAATATAACCAAGATCAAACTTAGGCAAGTTATTATTGCTCATCACATTCATGTTTCTGAAACTATATTAGACAACCTATAAATTTTGGGAGGTTCTTTCCTATATACAACAATTGAAATCATGTGTCTATTAAATGTAAGTCTCAAATATAGATTTTTTTTACTATATGATAGAAATTGAAATAATTATTATTTATAAAATAGCACATTAAATCCTAGCTATCCACAACAGAAATTTCAACCCTTTTTTTAAATGAGTGGAGCATCAATTAAGCCTTCAATGCCTTCAAATGTTTCTTCATAGAGTGATAGTTGCTTCTCATAGTTTGATCTTGCTCTCTTGTGAAAAAATCCCTCAACGTTGAACTTCACTTTGGGATTTATTCAACATTTATTTAGGGATTTGAAATTGTTCTTCAACTAGGAGCTTAAGATTAGGTTTGAGTGAAAATTTAATATTAAATGACATGCATTAGGAATACCCACTACAAGAAAATCATTAAATAAAAATCAATTTTAGAGATAAAAAATAATTAATTACTATATTGACTAAATTAGAAACTAAAAAAATTATTAATTTCTAAATTAGTTGTTATTATTGATAAATAATATCTAACTTGATATTTAATTAACTACCAAGGTTTAAATTGGTATCTAATTAGTTACTAAGGTTTTAACTACCAATTATTTCAACCTTGATAGCTAATTAGATACCAATTTAAAAACTATTTATACTAATTTAGAAACAAATAATTTTTTAAATTTTTTAAATAATTTTTAATTTAATTAATATAACAATTAATTATTTTTTTTTATCTAAAATTTGTTCTACAATTACAATTAGAGAACTAAGAATGAGTTTCACTAAGATTTTTTTAGATTAAACGGATATTTAGAAAAGAAAACGGATAAATGATTGAGATGCATTTATATCATCATTTAATTCGTAAAAAGTCAAAATATAACATCATTTCTACCTAACATGCACTTACACACACTTGTATTATAAAAATAAAATAAAAAATAATAATAAAACGAATATTTTATTAATGTCCATTAAACTTACATTAATCTTTTATGTAATAAAAATACCTTTTTATATATTAGAGTGAACTAAATCAACACAAACTCTTTTTAAAAAATATTTTCATAATTCTAACTTTACTAAACCAACCCAAATACTTTACATAATAAAGAAAATTAAAGACATCAACACAAAACTTTGCATTGTCTAGTTGGCTAAACCAACTTTATTAACCTCTCAAAGATCACTCTTTTATAATAAAGTAATTCATTGTTTTATTAGATTTGTAGTGAATGGAATTGCTGTGGCTCATTCTAATTTAATATTAAAAATATTGTTTTATTTAGTTATAAGATTAACTTAGTTTTAAAATTAAGTTAATAATATATGAAATTACTTTAAATTTTATTATTTTTAAAGAATAAAGTAAGAGCATCACACTTGCCCACTAGTAATTTGAATATTCATGTCTTTAACCAAATTTGCAGGAGGTGTGTTGATAAAAGAAAGAGAAAGAGAAAACATTAACACTTCTTTGATTAAAGGGAGTAAAAAAAGAAAAGAAAGTAATGAGAATTAAAAGTGAGGTTATTTGTATGGTAGACGAGAGAGTAGAAAATATATGGAAAATTTATAATATATGTGATTAATGTAATGGAATAATTTTTATATATGTTTAAAAATAATTTGATGTAAAATAATTTTTAAAATATGAATTAGAGTTAATATAAATTTTTAATTAAATAAAAACTTATTATCAAATCTGAATAAATAAATAAATTATATTCCAAAATATAAATATACTAAAATGAATTATTTTATGAAATATAAAATATAAAATATAAAATAATTAATTTTATTTAATAATTAATTTTATTACATTATAATAATATATGTTAACATAATATTAAATTAAATTATTTTGTTTCATTTATTATTTTAATGTTTTCCATTTTAATTATTACTTTTATAATAAAAAATGTGATGTAATAAAATATTAATTTTTTATTTTATTTTATTATAATATAAAATATAATAAAATAATTATATATATACATAAAAGAATAATTTATATACATAAATACCAATCTACTTTTTTCCTAAATCACTCCATTTTATTGCAGAAAATTTTTCACTAAAAGAAAATATATGGATTTCGCGTTTTTACTTTTGTTTCCATCGTCATAAACAAGGGATTAATAGATTCAAAGAGAGGTTAAATGTCAAATTAGATTTATAAAAAGAGAAACTATTTTTATACAATAATGTAAACAAATTATTATAAAAAGAAATTTCATACCTTCAAATTACTCCAAAAGAAAAAACTATTTGAAATAGTCAAGATTCCATTCTGTTTTGCACCTATGCATTTCAATACTATATATAAATGTATTCTCTGCAATCTTTCTGTTCACAGAAACAATCATTCACTAAACTCTCAGCTTATCTCATCCTTTCTTGTTATGTTGGAGTTGGCATAAACATTAGAGTGATCAAAGAAACTCAAAAAATGGTGTCCTCCATGGAATTCCTAAGGCTTGCAAATTGGCTCATGAACCAGGTTCTTGTTAAATCATGTTATGGAATAGCAAGGAAAATTAAAAACCATGGTTTTCATTGGGGTGATCTTTCATCTAAACCATTGCAACAATCTTCCTCATTCCCTAATATCATCAAGTGTGATTTGGAGGGTAGAGGGTCTCAAACCGTTGCTTGTGACTTCCACAAAGTCCTCTTAAGGACTCATTCCTTCTTTCCTTATTTCATGCTGGTTGCCTTTGAAGGTGGAAGCATTTTCAGGGCATTTCTCTTGCTTTGTTCATGTCCTATACTCTGGATTCTGAACTATGAAATGAAGCTCAGAGTCATGATCTTCATCTCTTTTTGTGGACTCAAAGTGAAGGACATGGAGAACACTTCAAGGGCTGTTTTACCAAAGTTTTACTTGGAGAACCTTAATCTTGAGGCCTATGAGGTGGTGGCTTCAGTAGGGTCCAGGGTTATCTTCACCACTATGCCTAGAGTGATGGTGGAAGGGTTTCTGAAGGAGTATTTGAATGCTGATGCAGTTATAGCCACAGAGTTGCACACTGCTGGTTGTTACTTCACTGGTTTGCTCTCTAAGTCTGGTTTGCTTGTGAAGCACAGTGCCCTCATGGATTATTTTGGAGATACAAAACCTGACCTTGGCATTGGTAACACAAGTCTTCATGATCAACTTTTTATTTCTCTTTGCAAGGTATCTCTGAAGCTAGCTACTGCTTAAGGTTATAGTATGTTAAAGTTACCATTTAATTAACAGCTTATTTTGGCTTCCACATACTGAACTAGAGAAAAAATATAAAACCAACATGGTGTGATAAATATTGATAGATAACTATGGTCTTCAATTATGTATTTGTTTAAGGATTAAATTATAGATTCGAACATGAACGAATATATAAAAAAAGGTCATTTCATTCAATAAATTTCAATATTTTGAGGGATTTATCTTTAATTTTGGTCCACTAGAAGATCTCAGATTTGACCAAGAATATAGAAAACAAATGATTATTTCGTTTAAGTTTTTTTTCTTTTGAATATTCTTTTTATATTTTGTAGTAAAATGAGAAAAATGACTCTTTTAAAACAGATATGCAATGTGAAATTATCATGAGGGTGTAACACTGGAAGATGTTTTGTGTGCTCAGAGAAAATAGTTGTTTCTATATTTTCAATTGTATTTTTGAGATATGAATATGCACAAAGCTAAAATATAAATATAAACGAAACACGAATAATTGTATATGATCTTCAATATAATGTTAATTTTTTTCTTAATTTCAAATAATGAAACTGTATTCACAACAGAAACACTAAGTTCCAATAAAATTTGTGTACCTGCACAGGTATACGTTTATTTCACCTTCTGCCATATTTAATTCAGTTGGTACAACATTATTAATTAGTTTCCAAAAGCATCCAACACCATTAATTCAATTTATGCATCTTGTCTATATCTTGTTCTAACTGAATGGTAATGATAGGAGGCTTATGTGGTGATGAATGAGGGAAAAGTGATACCAAGGAACAAATATCCAAAGTCCTTAATATTTCATGATGGAAGACTAGCATTCTTGCCAACTCCTTTAGCAACACTCTTCATGTTCATGTGGCTTCCAATTGGATTTGTGATGGCCCTTTACAGAATTTTTCTGGGTGTGTTCCTTTGTTTCAAATTCACGATGGCATTAGGAGTCTGGAGTGGGATAAATCTGAATTTCAAAGACAATAACCAGCAAAAATCAAAGTCAAATGAAGGGGTGCTTTATGTTTGCACTCACAGGACTCTCTTGGATCCAATTTTTCTTAGCTCATGTTTGGGGAGGCCTTTGACTGCAGTCACATACAGCTTAAGCAAGGTGGCTGAGTTTATAGCCCCTATTAGGACCATAAGACTCACAAGGGACAGAAAACAAGATGGGGACACTATGAAAAGGTTGCTTAGTGAAGGGGATTTGGTGGTGTTCCCAGAAGGAACAACTTGTAGGGAGCCCTATCTGTTGAGGTTTAGTTCCTTGTTTGCAGAACTAGCTGATGAGATTGTGCCTGTGGCTATGAAGGCTCAAGTGAGCATGTTCTATGGGACCACAGCAAGTGGCCTAAAGGTGTTGGATCCAATTTACTTTTTCATGAATCCTAGGCCTAGATATGACATTGAGATCCTTGAAAAGGTTCCCAAAGAACTCACTTGTGCTGGGGGAAGGTCTAGTCATGAAGTGGCAAATTACATACAGAAACAATTGGGGTATGCTTTGGGATTTGAGTGCACCAACCTTACAAGGAGGGATAAATATATGATGCTGGCTGGGAATGAAGGGGTTGTACAAGAAAAGAAGGGAAGAATATTCTGCTAATGGATATGGGGTTTGTCCTTCATTTGAAACTTCATGGGGGTTTTAATTTGGAAAATTGTTCAGTGTAACATCAATTTTTTTTTTTATATAGTTTTCTTATTCTGTAAAATGTCAAATCCTTCATGTGTAGAGGCTGAAGTGAGTCAGAGATTTTCCATGAGAAGTTTGTACTTCATTTGAATTTTCATTGGGTTTTAAGGGAAAAGTGTTTGTATACAATCATATATTTTTATATATTTTCTAAAATGTCAATTCTCTTACTTCATGTATAAAGAAAAGAAAAAATAGTTCACAATCACTTTTTTTTAAAACAAACATTTAACTAGTTCTTTTAATAATAAAATACTATTATATTTAGATGATAATAACATATGAAAATAAAATTTTAAAATAAAATAATAATATATTTAGTTATATAATAATTGAATGAAATATTAAAATATCATTATTTTGGGAAAAAAAGACAAAATAATTTCAATATAGTGGAGAAATAAGTGAGTAAAACTTGTGTGAAATAATTAAGGGAAAATTCTCCTACACCTTCATACATTTTTCCTGCATCTCCATACTTTTTTTAATTTCAACAATACTCTTTTGAGTATGGTGGAAAATGTGGTATCTTTTTCTTTATTTTTAAGTGTTGGTGGTTGCTTGTGGTGGTTTCTTGTGGTGACTTATGGTGGTTGATGGTGAACATTGAAGATTGAGATAAGTTTTGTGGTATTTTTATTAGTAGTGAGTGTGTTTTTGTTCACTTATTTTTTTTTTGGAAGGCACAAAATCTAGAAAAAAATCCAGCGAAGTGCAAAAATAGAGTACAAAACTAAAAAGTAAATTTGTCTTCACACTGAAGAACATTACATATAAAAAATATTCTTGTCAACCCTTTTACACGCTCAAATGATGGAACTACTCTCTTAAATGTTGTGGCTAGAGAAGAATGAAAGTGTTGCAGTTGGAAGGAAGGTAAGGGGGTGCAGGGGTGCAAATGTGAGGTTATGTTTCATTTAAGGTTATTTAAATTTTTTAAAAAGGTTAAAATTGACTTTTCACAATTAATATAAAGGTGGAGGAAGAAGGTATGGAAGTAGAGGTAGAATTTGCCTAATTAAAATGCTTAACCTGATTGGTAATAGTTTATTAAGCAAAGTAAGTTTTCTACACTAGAATAATGTGAAAGAAAGATACCATGGGAAAATATATATACACAAAAGTGTAACACCAGGTGTATACATATTGAAAAACATTATATAATTAGAAGAAATAAGGGTAGTGTGAGATAACTACTTTTGGATTTTACGGGGTTTTGTAGTTTGGGTTCAGATGGGTTAGGAAATGTATCTGATATGAGGAATGATTCTTCCTAACCTAAAGGTATATGATACCATGTCTCCTATTTGAAGTTCTGTATTTTTTGCCGATGCCACTGGTTTAGTGCTTTTCACAAGTGATCCTAATGGGTTGGTTCTGTACATTTTTATGGTACTATTGCATCAAAATAGGTTTTCTAGTGGGGGTAAAAAGTGTACATTAGTATATTAGATGGTGTGTATGCTTTAGTTGTTGACTTTCATGATATGTACCTTTTGTCCTAGATGAGGGGTGAGGAAGGCTTTTTGGTTGTAGGTGTGTCAATGTAGCAGTAAAGTAAGCAAATGCATGGGAAGTGAAGATGTTAAAGGAAGATGGTTACGGCTCACAAAGTGGAAAATATGCTAGAACACCCTGTAATGCAAATATTTATATCAGGGGTGGTGCTCTTTGGCCCTGGTCACTGGCTTGTGAGAGATGACATGTGTTAACATGTGCTTGCAACAAAAGCTGAACAAACCCTGCCTGTTATATTCACTCAAATAGGCATTGCAGAGGTGATGTGTAACAAACAAATCACTCTTGTTGGTTGTGCTACATTTTTCGAGTTTGCAGAGGAGTTTTGGAAGTGCTCTTTTATAATCATTAGTTTTGTGACTATCTTTCATTACGTCATAAACTCCATAGGTGGATGTAATGTCTTTTGGTGTTAGGATGTTATTCTTGTTGTTAAGGCTAATGTATTGTATATAGGTTTTTTGAGGTTACATATGTCTTTGTACTGTGATAGGTGTCTTTTGTATATGAATTAGAGTACCTCTAGTACTCCTATTTATTCCATTCTTTTATTGCTGATAAAAAAAATTAGAAAAATTTAAAAAATAAGGTTGTATACAAATTGGCACATAAATAATAGAGTATATGTAAATTAATTATGTTCTTTTTATAATTGATTAAAATCATAAATTTAGTATCTTAAAATTTTGAATTGAATATGATATTTTAATTAGGTATAATTACCTTATTGATCCCTACATTTAGAATCAATATTCAATTTACTACAATGATCTTTAAAAAAATCAATTTGGTCCCAAGTTTTTTTAAAAAGTATGCAATTTAGTCCCTTTTGTTAGATTGACATGAACGACGTTAAGTGGTGATGAGGTAGCATGCAATGTGGCACATTTATGCATAGATTGAGTCCACGTATTATGCCACGTTTATAATTAATTATATTTATTTTTAACTTTTAAATATTATCTCTCCATATGCATAAACTCTAATCCCAAACTTATAAACAAATATTCTCCATCTGCACAAACCCTAATCCCAAACTTATAAGCGAAATCATAACTCATGTAGGTTCAATTTCTCATGGTTCCTATCTTCTAGTTTGTCAAGCAATACGATGTGATGTCTAAGAACCATTTATTATTGTCATTTTGGGCTTCGGAGGCGAATTTGGAGAAGAGGTTGGCAAAGGAGAGTGCGTATGCAGAGCGGGCGTGGGTGGCAAGGCAGAGGGTGTAGCGAAGAGAGTTGTAAAATTTGTGGGAGCAGGCTTTAGCAGTGGGGAATTTGAGGAGAGGTTTTGGGAGAGGAAGCGGTGGACTCACTTCACTAAGTCTGGAAGATCCCGTTGGTCTTCTTCTTCTTCCTCCATCGTTCTGCTTCTTCACCAACAAAGCTTTGGAGGTCCTTTATTTTTTGAAAAGGTTGAAACTTCAATCTCTTAACTTAACAACATTCTCTTAAGCAAGAGTATCAAATGTGGGATTGCAAATCTCCAATTCAATTTCCTCTTTACATCAATTTTCTCCCTTTTTTTCTTTAGAGGGTGGATCCTTATGTCTTAACATTTTTTTCTCAGATTCATCAATTGACTAGGTTTCACCTTTTCTCTTGTATTCAACACAACTACAAAGAAACTTGGGATGCAATTTTGATTGGTTTAGATATGAAGTTTTTTTTTTCTTCTTGTCGTTTGGTTTGGGTTATGAATGAATTTAACTCACTTAAAGAATTTAATTTAAATGAAATCATAATGGAGAAGAGTGTTAGAATACTAGATTACACCTGAAGACACTTGTAAATAAAACTGTCACTCTGTATGCCACGCATTTTGTCATGTAATCACCAGTTAACATCGTTCATGTCAATCTAACATAAGGGACCAAATTACATACTTTTTAAAAAAAATTGGGACCAAACTAAATTTTTTAAAAACCACTATAGTAAATTGAATATTAATCCTAAATATAGGGACCAATAAATTAATTATATCTTAAAATTATTTATATGATTTCCTTATAAATCTTTTTATCAAGAAAAAAGGAATAAAATAAATATGAGGAAATATTTTAGAAATGCTCCATTCCTATTACATCTAACAAGTTATGACTTTGCATAACCTTCAAATGAACATACAATTAAATTGCCCATCACATCCAACCCTATTACATCTAAGAGGTTATGACCCTCCATAACCTCCAAGAAAACATATAATAAAAATGTCTATCTCCCTATATAACTATGCGGTTGCCTTATAAATATTCTCAAAAGTATGTTCCTATTCTAAAAGATTGACTTTTTAGGTCTTATTATTTGAAAATAAACATTTTTAAATACTTTTCTTATGTGAGTGATAATTATATTATTCACACGACATTGTACTTTGTACCTTATATATCATTAAATTTTCATTCTCAATGACAAGTATTTATTTTTACAACATTTATACATAAGATATTTTAGATAGAGAAATTAAAACAGTATTTATTTTAAAATAATTGTGACTAAAAAAATCACTTTCAAATTTGAAAAATAAAAAATAAATTTAGTTCAAATTTAAGAAACTAAAAAATATATTTAAATTTAATATAAGTAATGTAGTCACTTTCAGAAGTACTTTTCCCACTAATAAAACTCGGAAAACAATTGGTATCATTTTGGAATATATTAATTTCAGAAATAATACTTTTGCTGATCAATTCTTTTTTTTCAGAAATAATAGCCACTCAAATTTGTTTATGGTTCTTTTCTTACATTAATATTTATGCAAACAAAAGTATATTTCTCTTCAAACTTTATAACAAACGTCCATTTCAACTTAAAATATAGATAAAAACAAACATGCACACAAATCACTCTCCAAAGAAAATGTAATTGCGTGTATCTTTTTAAAGCCACTGCATCTCAACAATTTTAAGGGTCACTGCTTTTCTCACAAAATTCATATATTATTTAAAAGAAAAAAAAACATGATATCATATATAACACGATTTTTGAAGGTGAAAATGAAGTATGATATAATATACGTATGCACGTATAGAGGTAGAAAATAAGTCATGTTAAGAAGATCTAGCACCTATATTCAGGGTATCTTTCGACGAGATTCTCCTGTAATATATAAAAATAAAAACTTTTTTCATAAGATAACATTAGATTATATATGCAAGATAAAAATAAATTTTTGATAAAACTATATAAGACAACTTTCGCAAATTAACTTTTGTATATACTAACATTAATCTATAAAAGAATTAATTTTATTTTTTTATCTTATTTTTGTAGTTAGAATCAAACATGCCCTTATGAGTAGGGGTGACAATGCGAGTTGACCTGTCCTGCGTTTGACCCACAAAATATGAGTCAGATTGGTCCGTCCGACGCAAGGAGTGAAAGTTCATTTTACTGTTCCGTCCCGCCTAAGAGGTAACCTGCGGGCCTGCGGGTCAGTCCGCATAAGAAAAGTATTTATTTTTTTCAAAAAATTAAGATTTCATTAATTATAAAAAAACTTATTCCTACTACTGAAAAATTAAAATTTTATCTGTGTTTCAATTCATTCAATTAAGATAAAAAAAAAATATAAATTCAAGTATGAGGGTTGTTAGAAGACTTGATTAAAAATATAAGACTTTAGTTATAATTAAATCCAATGTCACTCTTAATACTAACTCCTTTAGATGATTAAAATAAAACATTCTTTTTTTTAGTACATTAAATTCAACTTTTTTAGAATGAAATAAAATAAAGGTTACATTGCAATAATTGATGAATGGAGTATGATTATTTTTTTTACAAAAAAAAAAATTATTATTTTTTATTTATACAGGCTAGTGGGCCAACCCGCCTCACCCCACTGTTGGCTCACGTGGACTGCAAGTTATGCAGGATAAGGGAAAACGGGTTAGCGGACTAGATTAGTGACCCCGCCCTGCATGACCCATCCCGCATTGTCATCCCTACTTAAGAGGGTATGATTGATTTTTTTTATCAGCAAATAGTAAAAGGAACAATTATTGTAATTAATAATATGATTGTGAACAAAAATTATGAAAAAAAACATAGAAATTCTTAATTCACAACATTGATTGATGATAAATTAAATTATGGTAAAACATGATTTTTAATTCAAAATAACATTTTAAATAAATAAAGAATAAGAAGTTTAAAAATAGATGATAGATTTAATTCTATATTTTATTAAAAAAATTAAAGCTTAGATTCTTTGATTTTTTTAAGTTTAGAGAGAAGCGTGACTACTATTGTTCTATCAGATGCTTATAAAAAAAATATTACTCTATCATATCATAGTCACAAGGAGAAAACTAGATAAGGAGCAAGATACACTGGTTAGGATAGAGTTTTGGTCAAGTGTAGTTTTATTATTTTCTTTTCATTTTCAGGTAATTTGTTAAGAGATATTATTGGTGTATGGATTGATAGTTTGGATAGCTTATCTAGAAATCAGCATATTATTGAAAGTGTAGAGGAAACTTTTAGCCAGTAGTTACACCTAGGTAAGGACAAGAGCTAACTAATATTTGTATTTATTCGGTGATTATCAATAGTGTAAAATGACTCAATTACGTCACACTTTTTATGTTAGACCTCATTGTTCATGACATAAAAAAAAAAAGGTGTTAATTTTGAAAAGGTTAATTTTGAAAATAAAACAAAAATTTGATGTAAATTTTGAATTTTATGTTGGACCTGATCCAACGTAAAACTCTTTATAACCCTTTGTGTGAACCTATTCTTTCCCCACTTCTTCCTTGCAAAACGACACTCTTTTGACCTTCTCTCTTGGTTTCTCTTTGGTGTTGATTGTAACAGTGTTGTGGAGGCTTTATTAGTGGTTGACTCACTTGTTTTCTTAGTTCCATGTGACTGGTTTCTTTCTAATTGGATTAATTTTCCATTCTTCACGAGGTTAGTGGTCTAAACCTCCCGTTTGTTTTTAAATTTGATACTATGTTTGTTTTTGGGATCTCAATCACAATAATGCACGAAATTCTCCCTTGAATTGATGTTGCTTACTTGATATTGAAATCCTGTGATGTTATTTAGATGTATAAATTTAAAATTTTGAATACTGAAATTAATTGTTAAAATTAACTTATTAGTATAAATGAATGCTTATTAGATTTTTAAAATTGAAATTTAAAACTTAGGAATATAAAAAAGGATAGGAACTAATTAATTATTTTAGTTTCTAGGAGTGACTTAATTATTGAGTCACTAGTTTGTTTATAATTTTAGAGATTAAATTATAGATAATTTATACGATATATTTTAGGGGAATTATAAGAAAAATTTAGATTGATCATAGAAGGTAAGTTGTATTGTAATATTTTTGACATTGTATGTTTTTGTTGTATTAATCTTATTTACACTAAGTATTATTGATGCACACATTAAACAAACCTTAGTTTTCGATTGAGATTTAGTACAAATGATTAAATATTAATTATTTGTATTAAATTTTGAATCGTTCAATTGGAAAATTTAGAAAAATTATTTTTCATAATTTGTTAATAAGTACACATTGTAAGTCTATGCTTAAATTTGATAAAATATCGATTGAAACCATTTTCTGTTGTTCTCCAGGTGCATACTTGACTGTGGTGATATGTGACCACTTTCATTTCATGTACTTTAGAGATCAATGCGGAATGCTACTGAAATTTTATCAAATTTATGATAATAGATTTTGTTTGTACATGTTTCAGAATTATGAAAAATGTTTTCCCAAATGGGTAAGGTACCTTCAATTAGAAAAGTGAGAATTTCATATTGCATGGTTGATGATGATGAAATGTGTAAGATACATAGTTATAGAGCAAAGTTGGATGAATACACAACGTATTAGTGAAGAGTATGAAAAGGGAGTTGATGAGTTCTTATAAGTTTGCTTCTCAAAACTAAAAATAAAAAAATAAAAAAAGGACTTATTATTCTCCTTGTATTCGTTTTCTGAATCAAATACATCAGGATTTGGGGGAAATATATGATCCTCTATTCTCCTTCGACACAATTAAGAGTTATACAATATGGGCTAGGTACAAAGAAATATTAAACAATCCTACTAAGTTAGGAACAAAAAAAAATTATGAAGAAAAAATGGATGACCATTTAGAGGACATGATGCATGATGTTGTACATAGATGAGTTTGTTGCATTGAAGGTGTGTCCAACTTTGTGGGGTTATCACGATTTAAAAAGAAACTTGATAGAAGTAGTAGTGAGGAACAAACAAAGAGTCCCTCTACTAAGGTGTTGTGGTACTTGCTAATAATACCTAGATTTTAACGATTGTTTGTCGTTAAAGAGGATACACATGACATGCAAATGGAAGAAAATGTGACAATCTTCTTCGACTTTTAGTTGATTCTCCATAATGGAAGAATATTAATGAAACATTTCCAAAATTTGGTATAGAGTTAAAAGACTTAGGATTTGGACTTGCTATAGATGGTATGAATCCATACGGGAACTTAAGTAGTAAACATAGTTCATTGCTTATTAATGATTTACAACCTGCCTCCTTGGTTGTGCATGAAGACAAAATATATTATGTTTCCTATGATGATTTCAAGGCCCAAACATCCAGGAAATGACATTAATATGTATATTGAAGAAGTCTAGACACGAAGTGCTCAAAAGATCATGTACTAGACGAAAAAGTGTTAGAGAAGTTTCCATACTCAATTCTTTCACTTTTACATGTGCTATTCAAATGTTCTAAATGTGTTTTGATTATGTTGAGTCATAAAAATCATATTTACCAAAACAAAGTGTTTTAATTAAAACCTTAGAATGTTTTGAAACAAGTTTCAAAGAATATATCTTGTGAGTACTCTGTCCAATATATTGAAAACATTATGAGCTTAATTGATATATCTATGAGAAAGATATTTTGTAAAAACACAATTATACTTAATTGAGGTTTAAATACATTTTTGAAAAGGTTTTGTGAAATATATTTAAGAGAAATTATGATTGATAAAGAAAGAGATTTAATCTGGATAATTAACTTGAATATATCGATTATGTATTTTGAATTAGTATCTAAAGTTTCCTTATCAAACATCCAATGAGCGAAATGAAGTTATTGCATAGCGCAATTTATGGAAGTCATTAATGTCATTCAAGCTGCTGCACATGACAAGAACAAGAGAATCTCAAAAGAGAATAAATTGAGAAGAAAACAAGTGAGAATGAGCATTAAAGATGCAAGCAAAATTTTACTAAGGCAATGTTTAATATGACAAGGAGTCACTACAATGTTTGAGAATAACTCATTTAAGAAGATGTGCAAAGAACGAGTACATGAAAAGTAAAGAGTGTAATTTACACTATGGAGAACGAGATTCAAGGAACATCAGATTAATGTTCCCATAAGAGAAAGAAATTGAGAAAACTTATGACGCAAAGCAAATGCTTCCATACTTAGCGTTGAAGGAAATTACAGTGAAAGCATATGTGCAAAATATATGATTGAAAATTCAAGTCACAAAGATTTAAAGGAATCATGTTCACATCATACAATCATAAAGGAAACAATTCAAATTGTTTCAAATGAGAAAAGACGCAAAGAATATAGTCAAAGCAAAAGTTGTCATATTTAGCGTCCAATGTAATGAAGATGATGAACAATGCATAATGATGAAGGATACCAAGAGATTACGAGATTAATGAATCAACATTCACATTAGGATTGAAAGAAGAAATTTTTCAAATATAATTGAAGTCCAAGACGCATCTAAATTAATCAAGAGGAATGATTTCCTAATCCAGTGTCCAACGACTATGTGAACAAGAGATGAATTCAAAACTTCAACGGTCACAAACTAAAACACTAGACCTTGAAGATAAAGAACATAAAATGAAGCAATACAAGCATTGAAAGATCATTACAAACGATTTAGCCTTCATTGGATTATTGTTCTGAGAGAATATTTCACATATGCTATTTAGAGCACTCATAGTTTGGGGAGTGAACCTTGTATTATAAATCATTCCCTGTATGAAGATTACCTTGTCAACTTTCATTTTTTTTCTCTCTTGTTGAGAGTGTTTTTCTCATTTGTTGAGAAGTCTTAGTCTTAGGGGCAAATTAAGACTTGTTTCTTGGAGAGGTGTTTAATACTTGTACCTGGAGAGGTGTAGAATACTTGTTACCTGAAGAGGTGTAGGATACTTGTTACCTCGAGAGGTGGATAATACTTAAGGCTCTTAAGCGGGGAGCTTAAGGGGATTGGACGTAGCCTTATAGCTTTTGGGTGAACAAGTATAAATTTTTGTGTATACTTTTCTCTATCTCTTATCTTTTGTAATCTGCATTTCATCGTGATTATTAAAAGGGTGAATTGAGTTCATGCTCTATTCAAACTTTCCCCCTTCTGGAGCCAATTGTATCTACATATCTCAGGCTTTTATTTGATGATTTGAAGATGTTTTGGGAAACAAGTGTGGATGTCTTTGATGCATACTATGAAAATAATTTTTGTTTGCCTATAATGTTATTTTTCACAATAAATAATTTTTTAGCATATGGTAACTTGAGCAGTTACAATGTGAAAGGTCATTATGTGTGCCCTATATTCAAAGAAAACATTAGTTATACTCAATTGAAGCATGGGCAAAAGATTGTATACACTAGGCATCGAAAGTTTCTTCCTTGTAGTCATCCTTATCTTAGAATGAAGAAATCATTTAATGGATGGCAAGAGGATGAAGTTTCACTGATAGTCTAAAATGGTCAACAAGTATGTGAGTAGGTAAAAAATATTAACTGTGTATTCAAAAAGACACAAAAAGAAGACCACTGAGAAGAACATTTGAAAGAAACCATCAATATTCTTTAATCTTCCATATTGGTGCAAACTAGATATTAGGCACGGTATAGATGTGATGCATGTCGAGAAAAATATTTGCAATTATGTAATTAGGACATTGGTCAACATAAAAAAAAAAACTTATGATTGCAAATATTAACTTGAAGGGACATTGTAGAAAATGTTCAGAGCCTTGTGTCTATGCAAAAATTGAAGTTAGTTGGTTTAAAGTTCCATGATTGTCATGTGCTGATGCAACAACTTTTGCTAATTAGTGGCTATTCGCAACATCTTACTTGCTTTTGTTAAAGGTGCTATATCACGATTGTGTTTGTTCTTCAATGCCATTTGTAAGAAAGAAAGAGACCATAAAATGTTAGATGAGTTAGAAAATGAAGCAAGTGGTGTCAATTGGAGATGCATTTTGCACCTTTCTTTTTTTCTTTTTTTTATATCATGGTGCATTTAATAGTTCATTTGGTGAGGGATATTCAATTGTGTGGCTCGTTTTATTTGAGATGGATTTACCCTATTGAGAGATACATGAAGATATTAAAAGGATATGTTAAGAGTCAGTATTGGCTAAAAGTTTCAATTGTCAAGAGGTACATTGTAGAAGAAGTCATTGAGTTTTGTTTGGGGTATATACCAAATTGTAAAGGTAAGGGTACTCGAAATGTGAATATTAGAAATGTATGTCGAAAAGAAGTGAACCAAACACATTTGTACATATTGAACAACACCAATGAGGTTATCCCCTATATTTTTCAATACATTAATAATATCAAGGCAGCACACCGTCAAATGAATGAAAATGGGCATTGAATGAACATAAGAATACCTTCTTAGCTTGATTTAAGAAAAAGATTTACGATGAACCTAATGTTTCATATACACTATTGAGACTTGCTCGTGGGCCTAATATGACATCATTACCTATGGTGGTATAATATTAACAAGTTTTGTTTTTATTCCAAGATAATAGATGAAAAAGGCAAAGTTCAAAATAATAGAGTTATCATTCAAATTAAGGCTATGCACATGGTAGTTCTAAAGAAAAAAAATCTCATTACAGCATCTATGAGTTACTTTGGAGTCATACAAGACATACGGGAAATTAATTATATGACATTTAGAGTGTCAATATTCAAGTGTAAATGGATAGATCACAATACAATGTAAGGAAGGATGGCTACGAGTTTACTTTGGTTGATCTAAAAATAAGATGGGTTATAAAAATGAGTCATTTACTATGACACATCAAGCAAGACAAATATTTTATGTTAACATCGATCTAATGAGAAATGGTCAATGGTCTTGCAAGGAAGAAGCATGCATAAAACTCATGATGACGACTTTCTAGAAATGCACGAGACATCGTCTTTCTCATTAAGAACACTTCCTATTGGCATAGGCAACAAAGTAGAAGACATGCATCCTATTAGGAGTGATCGTGAAAAAGGGATATGGGAAACATAGTTCTCATTGAACCTTTACTTTTATTAGTGTTTTCAAATATTTTGTAAAATGATTGTTAGTTTTCAAGATTATGACGGATTCCAAATTTGACGATGGAAAAATCATACTAGGTAAATTTGTAACCTGATTTGATCAGGTCATTAAGGGATGGATTGGTAAAGAGAGGATGCATGTCGACATAGGTCTTCATTCAGGTAAGTTGTAAGGCCCAAATGCTGCTAGTTTTAGCAACTATTTAGGACTGATAACTCGACGACATGTTTCTATTGTCATTGCATCATGGGATGTGGTTGAATAGACAGAGAAAAATCTCATGTGACAAGATATTTAGGTATTACATCATTTTACGTGAACATCTTATTAGTTAATTTTTTTTATTATCTGACATTCACAATTCTATATCCACCTCCTCACTATAAGGTCTGAAAGGTTGTTTGCACGAAATTAAATGGACAAATGACTTTATAATCTGCATATATCATTTTTCAAAAATCATAAGTATAAATATACATATTATTATTTCCCATTTTTCCTAGGTGAAGTAGTATTGTTTATGCTTGATTATTGTTTATATATTGTAGGATTCCTTAGTTGAGCAGGAAACACAAGACTCATTTGTTTCCTATGATCGAGATGAATTAACAACGGCCACAAGAAGACTAGAGCACCCAGGACATGTGTGTGGTACTAATGGTTCTTAGGTACTCCAAGATTACTTTGATCCACCACCATAGAGAACTACCGACTCTTGCAGACAAGATACCTTGTAGATGATGGACATGTAGTTTGAAAAGAAAGTTGATCAAATTCTACAATCCTTGCAGCAAAAGTTTGATAAGAAGTTAGAGTCCCTTCGTTCTCAACAATCCCCCTTTTACTAAGGTTATCCCTGGTTGTCACTCTATGGAGAAAGGCTTTTCATACAAACACTTGGGTTGTGGATAAAGTTTTACCTTCCAAACTTCCTCAAAGCCATCCGAGCTCCCCCTGCAGAACTGTTCTGTAATGTTGTATATGCATATCTGATTGTATAATCACTCCATCCAAATCCACTCATCTACAAGTTGTCAATTAATTTTCTCCCATCAAATTTTGCTCTAACCTTTTCTCTCACTCAAACAATTATCTCTATCTAAGGTCCCATATCCAACCTAATTCGGTCCACCTACCAGTTGTGTTCACATTTGCTTCTTTTATACTAGATATGTTGTACAGTCTTCCATATTTCTTTTTCAAGGTGAGTTGTCCAACCCATCTATCCTCCCATAATGATTTGCAACCCATTTCCTACTTTCCATCCAAAACTTTCGTCAAACCACATTACACTATTGCCCTCTCCACAAACCTTTCTATGATCCCTCTACCATCAAGATTCTTCTTTTAAATCCTTTTTATCTAGAGTCCTCCAGGACCGATATTTGGAATCCAACACTTCCTTCGAGACACATACATTCTCATTCCCTAAACGCCACTTCCATTTAGCTATAAGGACTATATTAAACAGATTTATATCTTTTATCCCTAGCTCACTCTTAGGATTACAGACTTCTCCCATTTCACCTAACTAATGTTCTTTCCTTCCCTACCTCATTCGCAAAGAAAATTCTTTTAAATTTGATTAATCTCTTTAGTGACAGACTTAAGAAACTTAAACATAGACATATATATAAAAGAGATATTAATGTAAAGACCGACTTAATGAACCTTCTTCTCATAATTTCTTTCTTTTTTTTAATTTTCTTGAAATAAGAGAGTGAATTGTCACATTCAAAAGATAAAATTATTCATGAATCTTAAGTAGAGCCAATAGTAAATTTACGTATAACCAATATTATACATATTAATAGAAACTGAAAGTTTCATTACTTACATCAGTAATTTTTTTAAAGAAAAAACTTGTATTTGTCTAGTAAATAAAAAACCAAAGTATTTGCTTTATTTTGTGGCATATAAACTTCAAATTTCACTCAGCTCTCATGATTCCAACGGAGTGAGTTGTGAATTGCACGTCATATCAATTCCATGTGATTATCATTCTTGCAAATTCATGTGCATCAACTGTGGCCCATGCAGAACCCCCATATTTTAGTTGAATGTCAATTTCAATAATAAACATAAGACTTTATAGTATTTACCAATTAATAATGATGGATTTTTTTTATGTAATTATCAGAATTCACAGTTGATATGGTTTTTAAGATAATATGATAAAAATCAACAAATTTATCGTTCATGGGATGATTTAGTATGAAATAATACATTTTTTTTCTTTAAACATATTAACAAGAAATAATAAAAAAAAAAAAACACTTGCCACATAATAATACCACTTGCAAGCTTGAAATCACATGGAGATGGAACCAACCCAAGAAACATTATTATTATACAAACGACAACAAACCTCAATAATTGGCATCCCTGACACCTCATCCACCACATGATCATGACACGTGTCCCTCACTGCTTCATTCAACCATTGGATGAACCCCCTCTTATACTTCTCACAATAATGCAACACACGTGCCACATGAGTAGGGTCCTTACCCTCCCACCACCGACCCCAACCACCACCCTCCTCACATTCCGGCATGCTCCCGCCTTCCGCCACCATCTCAGGGCGGAACCCGGCCGTATCTGCCACGTACTCCACCATGCCATCAAGAAGCCCTTGTGGGGCCCCGTCCCACAGCCAAACCCTAGCCATGCCACGTAGAATTGCACCCACTATAGCCATTCTATCATACCCTTTCTCTTCGAGTAACATAGGAGTAATCTCAATGACATAACTGTTGGAACTTTTTCCACAACCGTGGGGGCGGCTCCCGTCGGCGTATACGGCGACTGTGGCATTGAGATTCCGGCGAGGTAGGCGAAGTGTGACGCTATGTATGTTTTTCTTAGGGTAAATATTATTATTAGGGTAAAGGAAGTGTTCCACGTAGGAGCTTGTGTTGAGGATAATGCGAGTGGCTTTGTCGTTGGAGACATAGGAGAGAGCGAAACGACGTCCCGCGAGGGAATCTTTGGCGTCGTTTACTATGGAAATTTTAAAGGTTTTGGATGCTTCGTAGTTGGCCCATATTGAGATTAGGGCAAGTAAGAGAATTGAGAGGATTCGGATGAAGATGTTTTTGGTGTCTGAGGATAAGTGTTTGAGATTGTGATGATGTTGTTGATGGAGTGAATGGGAAGAGGAAAGAGTGGAATAATGGGGTGTGAGTGGTTGGAAGAGGTAGGGTTTATCTTCCTCCTCCATTAATTTGAGGAAGAGATCATGCATTTGCAACTTTGCGTATATGGGTGTAATATAAAGTTTCATGATTTTATTTTTTGGATTCACTTTTAAATTTTTTATAATATGTATTAAGGTTAACATGGTAGTTGTGATTTGAAAAGTTTGTATAACTCCACATATTTGTAAGCATGTGGAGGCGAAACTGCTTTTGAACTAACCAGCTTTGTTAATGGCACGAATTATAGTGTAATAGAAGGTATTTGGAAGGAAGAAAAGAATCATCAAGTCACTATTATAAATGTATATGGCTCAAGGGCACTAAACGAAAAATCAAAGGTGTGGCGGGAAATAGTGAAAGCTAGGAGAAATCAAAGCTCGAAACCATGATGTGTTTAGGGGGATTTTAATGCAATAAGAGCAAGTGAGGAAAGAAGAAGAATTGGAAATCAGGCGAGTTACACATCATAAATTAGAAGGTTCAACGCTTTCATAGAAAAAAACAGGATTAGTAGATATCCCGATGATTGGAAGAAAATTCATCTGGGAAAAATCAAATGGAACTATGAAAAGTAGGATTGTATGCTATAAGAAAAAATATTTTAATGGAGGTTAATATAATCCTAGGAATTCATTAAATTAACTGAGATTTTTTTAACCTCCATTAAGTTCCAAAGGTTATTCTCAGCAAAATAATGTAGGGTTTTTTTAATTTTTAAATTTCAAAAACTTATTTTAAAACCTTAGCAAAATAACTAAGGTTTTTTTAACCTTCATTAAATTTCAATGATTTATTCTAAATCTCAGTAAAATAATAAAGGTTTTTTTAACCTTCATTAAATTTCAAAGATTTATTCTAAACCCTCAACAAACAGAGGTATTTTTAACCTTCGTTAAGTTTCAAAGTTTTATTCTAAAACCTTAACAAAATAACATAAGTTTTTTTAACTTTCGTTAAATTCCAAAGATTTATTGTAGAATCTCAGTAAAACACTCCAAAATTTTCAAACTTTAATAAATAAATATAATTAAATCCATTTATAAATAAATAATTAAAAACTATATAGTTTTAATATAATTATATATTTTATAACTAAATTCTCTAAAATTTTTAAAGTGTAACTTTACATTACAAATAAGTTTTCTAAAGTTTCAAAAATTTATTTTAAAAGTTCAACAAAATAATCTTGGATGATAAATATTTCAACAACTGATCTTGGATAATAAGTATTTCAACAGTATTTGCATATTTCTTATTATTGATGGTAGTTGGTTTATATAATTCATAGTTTTTTTTGTTACGATCTCATACTTTAAAAAATCTTACTTATTTTGTTTTAACTTTTGATGTACGTATATTTTATGTGCAATTTTAGTTTTTGTTATAATTGTTAATATTTAATTCTCATAATTTTGAAATATTTTAAATTAAGGCCTTTATTTTAAAATGCATTCAATAATTAATTCACTGTGAAAGTGAAAAGTGATCAAGTTAATTTCTCCTCACAATATCTTCTTGCAATCTTTGAAGCCCTCGTAGCCAAGAACACACATGACTTTGAAGTTCACATCTGACAGATAATGCAATTATTTAGGATATATAAAGAAGTGATAAACACTAGTTGTTGTCGAGCTAGGTAATAGTGACTTGAGACATGAGTTGGGGCAGCAAGGTGATGGAAGAAGAAATTTAGTGTAAGAAGAATATAGTGCATTATTTAGTGTTTATTCCTTATATATAATAGACATAAGTGTGGCTCAATTGTGATTCCTTGCTAGAACTGTTGTCGACGACCACTGAGCCTGTGCCGGAGAGTAGTGTATCTATGATGGAAGAGAGAAATTAGGAGAATCGTTAGAGATGGTGGAAAATAAGTTTGAAGGTTATTTCAGACGACAAGTCATTTTATGCAAATTTTGAAACTTATGATATTTTACGGAGGTTCTTAAACCCATGGAATTTAATGAAGGTTTTGAAACCTATGGTATTTTATGGAGGTTTTGAAACCCATGGTATTTTACGGAGGTTTTGAAACCCATTGTATTTTATGGAGGTTTTGAAACCCATGGTATTTAATGGAGGTTTTGATACCCATGGTACTTTACGAAGGTTCTTAAACTCATGGTATTTGACAGGGGTTCTGAAAGAATTTTCCTGAGGTTTAAAAAAACCCCGGGAAAAATGTTTTCCAGGGATGGTTTAGTGGGAAAAACTGCAACCCTAGGTAAATGACTTAATAGAGTTTTTAACCCTGGATAACGTAAACATAAACCTCCGTTAAAACCATTATTTCTTATAGTGATAGGATAATGGTAACAAGGGAATCACTAGATATATGGCCTGATAGTAAACAGCACAATACGGGGAGAACAATCTCTGATCAATGTGCACTAATTCTAAAAAATTTAAATATCGATTGAGGACCAAACCCGTTTAGAACATTAGATATATGGCAATGTGACACAAGATTCAAGGAATTTATTAAAGAGAAATAGAGTACTTATGTGCTATAGGACCTAGGGTTGGTCAACCTCAAAGAAAAGCTTAAAAGACTTAAAGCATATTTAAAAGGATGGAATAAAGGGGTGTTTGGAAATGTGAATCAACAAGTGGAGGATATAAGCATGAAAATTCAAGTTCTAGACAAGAAGGATGATGATAGTTGTCAGAGAGATTCAAAAAGGTTGGAAAGAAACTCTTTGTTAGAAGAATTAAACAGGAACAAATACAAACAGGAACAAATACAAATAGGAAGCAATTGCATTCCAAAAGGTCAAATGAAAACGGCTAAAAAGGGAGATTTGAACACAAAATACTTTTATTCAGTATCTAATTGGAGGAGAAGTAGAAATAGAATAAATGAACTGTTAGAAAATGATGAGTGGATTGAGGACCCAACGACTATAAAAAGGAAGGTTCAAGAATTTTTTGAATCCAAATTCAGAAGGGGGGGAGGACTTACAGGTTAGGTTGGAGAATATAGTCTTTAAAACTATCTCGGGGGGAGGATAACGACAGTTTAACAAGAAGCTTCAACAAAGAAGAGATTAAGGAAGAGGTATGGGATTAATTGTGATGGGTTGAAAAGCCCTGGACCAGATGGCTATAACTTAGGCTTCATTAAATCTTGTTGGAAAACATTAAAGAAGGATTTTATCAAGGCTATTCATAATTTTGAGGAAAGTGGAAGATGGCCAAGGGGGATAAACACGTCCTTTATAACTTTGGTCCCAAAGGTTATTAACCTGACAAACTTAAATGAATTTAGATATATTTCACTGGTAGGTTGTATCTATAAGATAGTGACCAAGATCCTATCAAGGAGGCTTAAGAGTGTGTTACAAAAGGTTATAGACCTTAGATAAGCAACATTTATAGAAGGGAAGGGGCTTATGGATAGTGTTTAGATAGCAAATGAGACCCTGGAGGAGGTCAAAAGAAAGAAGCAAAAGTGTGTATTTCTAAAAGTTGATTATGAAAAATCCTACAACTCAATGCGTTGGGATTTCCTATACTACATGCTTGGCAAACTAGGTTTTTGTGGAAAATGGATCTCTTGGATAAAAGCATGTTTGGAATAAGCTTCGATATTTGTCCTAGTGAACGGAAGCCCAACAAAGGAATTTATAACGGGGAAAGGCCTTCGATAAGGGGATCCTCTAGCTTCCTTTCTTTTCCTTGTCATAGTTGAAGGTTTAGCAGGGGTTGTTAGATAAGCATTCGAAAATGACATTTTTCAAAGTGTAGAGGTAGGAAGCAAAAATATTAAGGTTAATATGTTATACTTTATGGATGATACACTACTCGTTTGCAAAGACAAAATACAGAATTGTTAGAAAAGATGGCTTTAAACTAGAGGGGGGTGAATTGTTTAAAGGGGTTTTCGCAAACTTTTCAGAGCTAGAATGAATTTATTTAAGAAACCAATTGATTCAGCAATTGAGTTAGCCAAAACAGCAAGCAAAACTGTAACACTAGAAAAAACAATCAATTGTTTCTTTGAAACAATCGGTTGTTTATACCAGCAAACAATAAACAAACTGAATTTAAAGAGATAAGGATAAAGAGATTGTACACAGTTGATTATACTGGTTCACTCCAACCCAGAGCTACATTCAATCTTCTCAGAAACCCTGAGGAAATCCACTAAGCAATCACACCTTGATCACTTACACAACAACCAAGAGAATGACCTTGAAAACCTCAAGAAACACACTCTCCTTGGCCAACACTAAGATTGCTGATCTTGAACACCTCAAGAACATACAGCCAATCTCAGCAAAAACACACAGACGAAATGTTTCAGCAATTTACAAAGATTACACTTGTTACAGATGAATATCTGAAATCAATACAAGTAGAATCCTATCCCAACACCTTGATCAATCACAAAACTCTTAAGCAATCTCAGCACTTTTAAAAACTCTCTTTAGAAAAACTTTTATTAAAAATCTTTTTTTTTCTTCAAAACAGTTTTTCTGAATTTATACCAAGATATAGTTTGTTATCAAATCTTAACAAACTCTTAACTGCTTTAAAAAGATTGGTCAAAGCATTTAAGCGTATTCTGTTTCAAATCATTTAAAGCTCAGTCAAAGAAAACAGTTATTCTGTTATGGTTCCAAAACAAACAATCGATTATTTCCTCGAATCAATCGGTTGTTTTGTTACTTAACAGATTTCATCATTTGAAAACAGTTTTCAAACTTTCTCAAAACACCTAAGTGTAAACAATCGGTTGTTTCGACAGAACAATTGGTTGTTTCAACTTAGCTTGAAAAACTCTTTGCTTGTTAAAGATTGAGATGCTAATTGCTTTGAGATTTAATCTAAGGGTGGATTACAACATAAAACTACCCCAGAAAAAAACTATAAACCAGCACAGCAGCAACAAGCAAAGCAGAGGCTTCAACATCCTTCAAAGGATTTGGATTCTTCAAAACATTGAACAGCACTTGGTTCAAGAAGAATGTCATGGCCATAACATCAATTCTTTGTTGTTTCAAGTTAGCATCGGGGCTCAAGGTGAATTTCTCCAAGAGTAGGATAGAAGAGGTAGGTTTAAATCATATTCAGTTACGAAATCATGCATCTATCCTTACTGTGAGATAATGATGACACCCTTTACATTTTTGGGAATTGAGGTGAGAGGAAACCATAGGAAAGTTAATTTATGGGATAAAGTGATTGAAAAGATTAGGAAAAGGTTGGATAAATGGAGGGAAATCCTTGTCTCTGGCAGGACGAATTACTATGCTTAGGTCAATCTTGTCATCTATTCCCCTTTTCTATATGTCTTTTTTCAAGATGCCAATGCCACTAGTGAACACCATAAAGAGAATTCAGAGAAAATTCTTATGGGGATGGGGGAAGGAAGGAAAGAGCATATACTAGGTCGCATAAGAAAGAGTGTGCAAGTCTAGAGAGCAAGGAGGTCTAGGAATCAAAGATATCAGGTCTTTTAACAATGCTGTATTGGGAAAATGGATTTGGCGGTTACAGTTCGAGAAGGGTGGTATGTGGAAAGAGATTCTATAATCAAAGTAAAGAGATTGGAGAGGTCTAAAAAGTAGTCGTAGAAACACAAAGGAATCTATTTGGTTGAAGGATCTTAAGAGAGTCTCGTCTATAGAGAAATGGGTGAATAGTTTTAAAGATAAAATGACATGGGCATTAGGCAATGGAAATAAAATAAATTTTTGGGAGGATAAGGAGATTGACAAAGAGGCTATGTCAGTAAGATTCCCTAGGCTTTTTATCATCTCCACTGTAAAAAAAGGAAAATCTAGCACAGGTAGGGATTTGGGACAACTAATAGTGGCAATGGAAGTTGGAGTGGAGAAGAGCTGTGTTTGAATGGGAAGAAGGAGAGGAGAGACAAATTTTGCATATCTTAGAAGGCAAAGTGTTAAATAAAGAAATTGGGGACCATTGGTTATGGAAAGCGGATGAAAAATTAGAATACACGGTAAGGTCAGCTTATAAGAGCTTAAGGAATGAGGTTGAAGGGGATGGGAGATCTTTATATGAATACTTTTGGAGTATCAAAGCTTTACCCTAAAAGCAAACAATGGTGTGGGGAATGTTACTTGATAGGCTCTTGACAAGAGTTAATCTAGAGAATAGAGGAATGACTCTAGAAAGTAACATTTGTGTTATGTGTGGGGAAGAAGAGGAAACCAAAAACCATTTATTCTTCAGATGCAAAGTGGCTTGGAGGATATGGAATATTTATAGTCATTGGTTAAGGGAGTCTACAGTGTATCATGGGGAAGCCATGCCACACTTCATGCAGTTTAAACTGAGTTGGGTTACTCATAAGCCGAATAGAATATGGGATTGTAGTGGTAGGGGAAATTTGGAAGCAAAGGAATCATATAATCTTCATGAGGGCTAAAGTGTTAACATTGAGATTTTCTCTTTGGCACAACTCAAGGTGTGGTCATGGGTTATTAACAAAGAATAATCAGTTGTTTTCCCATATCCACAATGGTTCATGGACTCGAAGGAATGCATGACTTCTATCATAAGGTAAAGGTCAGTGCTAGCAGGGGTAACCGCAAGGGTATGATCAATATTGAAAAACTAAGTGGGAGTGTTAAGTGCAATGTGTTCAAAGTTTTCCTTTATTGGTTTAGTTGGCTAAGCCTCTATCCTAGCACATGAGTAATGGTGAGTGAGATATAACCAGGCTATATTTAAAGCATTACAGAAATGTTCAGTATAAAATCAATTAAGGTAATGCAGTAAGAACCCTTAAGTAGTAGCTAGTGGGGAAGGGATTTGTCTTTTTTAATGCAGGAAAAGGAGGATGAACAAACAGCCTGCGAATGGAAGGGTGAAGATGTTGCACAAGGATGGAGATGAATATGCAATTTCTAAAGGAAGTATGGGAAGTGTCTCTGAAGTGCTGCACAAAAAATATTGTTGTTGGTTTGTAGTATTGTGCCAGCAAAACAACAAGCTTTCAATGGCTGTTGTTTAGTACGATCTTGGAATTTCTGCAACAACATTGAGTTGGGATGATAAAGCAATTAACAAGTTGTTGGCCAAAGGAGTCCTTTAGAATGGCAGTGATGGTTTAGAATTATGTAGAAAAGTTTTTTCTTTAGAAGGGAATATCTTCTTTTGTTGTTTGTTTGTGTTCTGTAGATATTGCTTTTTGTGTAAAGTTTTTCTGTTTCTAAAGGGTCATCCTAAAACTCTTTCCGATTTTTTGTTAAGGCCCTTTGTAGTGCAGGCCTTGGTTTCATTGTACGGGAAGAGTTGGAAGGTTTTGTATAAGGGTTGGGGTACCCTTAAATATCCCTATTTTATTTTTTCGTTGCCGATAAAAAAGAAATGAAAAAAAATAGTTTGTTTACTTTCTAAAATTGAATTGAAATCTATTTTATGTGTTGCAATTATATATTTGAGTGAGAATCCAATACTAATACTTCAAGGTATGAAAATGTACTTAAGAAATTAACATCTCTGGATAAATATTCTTTCGTACACACAAACATGGATACGAAGTTCTAACTAGAAGGAAATTGTAAAAATTTGATGATTGTGTACTGTGAATATAAAAATCTTTCCGTTGTGAACCAATTACAGATAATTTTTAATATGATTTTTGAAGAAATTTATTATAAAAGAAAATAAATGTAATATATATAATTGTAACATATATAGTTTTTATAAGGTAATCATATATTTTGAGGAATTTGGTTTGAGTAAGCTATTATTTTCTTGAATATTTTTCTTCAAAATTGTTCCTCATGCAATGTATCCACATATATCTGTGTGTATGATTTCAAGAAGTTGAGTGCTTCTTGGCTCCTTTCTTTGTGTTTTTTGTTTGTTTGCCTTTAATGCAATCCACACATACATTCATATCAGTAAAATCTAAATTCGAAAGTATTTCATTCTTTACTAATCTTTGCATCCTTTCTTTGGAAAAGTGTCCCAAACACTTATGTTACGAGTAAGCAAAACATTTATTCACTAAACTATGTTTAGTGCCAACATTATGATATGAGGTCATAAGAGTTTCAACATATAAATTATCAAGATTCAATTTATATAAATCATAATAAAGTGTACCAGATCCAATCATACAAGTACGCTTATACAAACTGAAACAATTATTCCCAAACTTAAAAGAGTATCCAGAAACATCCAGCTTAGACAAAAAAAACTAAATTTCTAGAAATACTAGGTACATAAAAAGTATTAAACAAGTCTAAATGAAAATCAGTGTTAAGGATTAAACGATAAGTCCTGATAGCTTCTATTGGAACCTTCATTCTATTCAACATGAAAACAACCTTCTCATTTGGGTTTATGATCTGGGTTGAAAGGAATCCCTACATCATATTAGAAACATGAGTTGTCGATCCAAAATCAATCCACCAAGTATTATGTGGAACTTCAATTAAGCTTGACTCAAAACATACATAAGCATTATGCTCTATTCAGCATATATGTTCTATGTGTATACTTTGTGAAAAGCATGAGGAATCTATTCATCATTTATTTTTTGAATGTTGTAATGCTTTGCATATTTGGAGTTGGATTCGGTAAATTTTTCTTACTTCTCATTTCTCTAATAAGGATGATCTTCTTTCTTTTATTAAGAGTGATGGTAGTCCTTTGGTTAAATTGATTAAGCTTGTTGTGATAACTTTTTTTATTTGGATGATATGGCGTATGAGGAATTATGCTAGATTTCAGGATAAGATTAATGTTTCTATGGCTATTTCGATAATTAAAGATTTAATTTGTCTATTGGGAAATTTTTCTAAAGCTTTAATGAAGAATGATATGTTGCATTTCAACGTGATTAAGTTTTTTGGTGTCAATACTCATCTTGGTAAAGTTCTTCGTCCTCTTCCCATTATATGGGAGTTTCCTTCACTAGATTGGGTTAAAATTAACATTGATGGAGCTGCTAGGGGATATCCTGGTCTTGCTACTTGTGGAGGTATTTTTCGTGAGAGTATGGGGGAGTTTATTGGTGCTTTCTCTGCATTTCTTGAAGTTCAGACTACTATGGTTGCTAAGTTTTATGGTGTTATACATGCTATGGAGGAAGCTCAAAAGATGAGACTTACTAATGTATGGCTTGAATGTGATTCTACCTTAATTTGTGCTGCATTTATTGCTATGACTAAGGTTTTGTAGATGTTTCGTAATCGATGGAATACTTGTCTTAATTACTGTGGGAAAATCAAGTTTAGGATTACTCATATTTTTCGTGAAGGGAATGTGTTTTTTGATAAGTTGGCTAATTTAGGATTTATTCACAGAGAATCATTTCATTGATATAATAGGCTTCCATCTAGTCTGTTCTAAGAATTCTTTATGAATAGGTATAGTCTACCTATGTATCGGTTTTGTTAATATATGGGTTTTGGTCTAGTCCCCCCATTTTTTTTTTTGTATTTTTTTTTCTTTTTTCTTTTTTAATAATACTTTTTTCATGTGATGACAGATGATTATTGTTACTTGAGGTGTCAGCCTAGCTGAGATGTCAAGTTGCATAGTGATGTAACATAAAAAAAAAATAGTATCTAATTTAGTGAATACAGTAACTAACTATTTTTTCTCCAAAATTAGTTTCTATTTAATAATTTTCTTGTAGTGTAACTTATATTTTGGTAAACTCGTACACTTCAACTTGTTTAACTCATTTGCAAATATGTGATCTTTGTACTTATGAATTGGCTTTAAATGGAAAACAATACAAAATATTATTCTATCTGATGATAAATTTATAAGAATACAAAAGAAGGATAGTTAAAATACTAGTAGAAAGGAAATAAAGATTGTATATTCCAAACAAAGTGGGAATAAAAGGCATAAGTGACTAAGAAGAATGCTGATTTTTAGGAAGGGTGGTGTTGTCAAGACTTTGGGGGAGAGGGAATTAGTAGGTTATATGAACATAAATACATAGGAAGATTGAAGGGAAGGAAATTAATTCAAATTTTAATCATTTGTAAATTGAAGAATAGTTGTTGGTGAAAGTGAGGAAGAAATTTCTGAATAAGTATAGTAAAACTTGAATGGGTAACTTCTAAGGTGCATTAATCTCCTAAATCGATAATAAATAGAGTGGGGTTTCCTATCTTAGAATCAGTGAAGGGGAAAAAAGATTTCAGGGATATTTATTCTGTAGAAAAATATTTATATATTATAATAGAAGGAAAATCGTCAATAACTAGGGTTATGTTTTGGGAAGTAAACAACATTACAGACTTTGCATCTTTTTCCTTTGTGAGAGCAGTGAAAACAAGTGTTTCATTAAATTTATTCAAAGATACTAGTACTAAATTTAAGTAAACTATCATTCGAAGTTTCATTATTTACTATTATTCTAGTTCAAAGTTTAAATAGTTTCAAACTAAAGCATTCAAGTTGAATCCTCTTGTTTATAGTGATAGATGTATTTTATAGGTCTTAGTTAGTTGTCCCTTATTTTTTAAATCATAATTAATATTTTCTCATTTTTAAAGTTTATATTTTTCTCAACTGATTTCAAGTACTACAAGTAGATATCCCTTTATTCTTGGTTAAGATTTTGGGTAGTTTTATTGGATATTTCTATTAATGGTTAATAGGCCTTATAATTGACTTTAGATAAGTTAAATTCCCTATTAAAAGAATATTAGACTAATTACCAATACACAACCCTCCATCCTTAAACTAGGTAGACGAGGCGAAGAATTTTATCTAGCAAAATTTCAAGATATAAATTACGATGTAAGTTGTGCCTAATCGATTTAAGGCCCTATTTTCCCTTATCGTTTTGCCCTTATTTAAATTACTTGTCTCCTTAGTCTTTAATCATAATTTTTCTTACTTACATGAATAAGAATATTCATCATATAGTTAATTGGGTCAAAAATTTGATCAAACGAATTTATTAGAGAAGAAAGACTTTACCTTTTAAATATACCAATTTTGGATATAAGATTTGGGGGCAAGTTTGATAAACAATATTCAACCAATCAAGCTGGGGGGCGACTATAGTCTACAGTTTTATTACAACAGTCGAGCTAGGAGGCAAGGTTGATAATAGTCAGAAGTTTAATTACACCAATTGTGTTGGGAGACAAGGTTGATCATAGTAAGATGCTCTAATACACAAGTTGAGCTAGGAGGCGAGTTTGATCATACTCAACAGTTTTATTACATCAGACGAGCTGGGAGGCGAGGCTAGTCATAGTGAGCAACTTTATTACACCATCCAAGCTAGGGGGCCAGAATGATTATAGTCAGCAATTTTATTACACCAGTAGTGTTGTGAGGCGAGGCTGAGCTTAGTCATAATTTGGTAATCCTATGCTACAAGATCAATGACCTCAATGAAAATAAATATGTCAAAATCGAGCATTGTCAGGAGTAAAATACTTTTGTTCTTGCCCTCTTCCTTAGCCTTACCCTCTTGTTCTTAAACAAAAGTGGATTTTTCAAGTGGAATTTTCTGAATTACAAAAGCCATTTCTCTTTGTCTTTTCTCTTTTTGCTTATGTGTCTTTCTACTGTTTGGAGTGGTGACGATGTCCGATACGTCGACAATCTTCGGAGCGAAATCATCTGAGGAGGATTTAGAAGAGGGTTTAGGGTTTACAAAATTTTCTAACCCTTTCCTAAATGAATGTTTTTGACAGAGTGTCAAATGAGAAGTAACAGAAGAGGTTTTTTCGATTTTGCCAATCGAAGATTTGGTTATTCATGACTCGAAGGGACACGAATCATGACAGTGTTGTCTTGTGGAGGTAGGAAAAGTTTTACCTTGCCTCCATGGTGGGTGCCATTGTTCTAGTTCAAAGTTTAAATGACTTCAAACCAAAGCATTCAAGTTGAGTCCTCTCGTTCATAGTGAGGGATGTATTTTATAGGCTATAGTTAGTTGTCTATTATTTTCTAAATCATAACTAATATTATCTAATTTTTAAAGTTTGTATCTTACTCAATTGATTTCAAGTACAACAAGTACGTAACCCTTTATTCTTGGATAAGACTTTGGGTGGTTTTATTGAATCTTTTTGTTAATGATTAATAGGCCCTATTACCAACTTTACATAAGTTAAATTCTCTATTAAGAGGAAATTAGATTAATTACAGTACAACTACAATATTATCTATTAGGTCAATACAATACTACAATATTATTATGTCTTGGTATTATTTGGTGTTGTATATTATATGGACTAGTAATATGATCAAAATAAAAATGAAAAGGCGCATGTAAATGTTTCTAAAGTTGTGTGAGACTATGCAAATGAGAGTGTTGAACCAAGGGAGCTTGAGCAACCCAATAAAAAAGGATTAGAATCAAATGAGTCTTAATTATAAATGAAATAAAGAGACATGATTTCGTCGAAAAAGTACTCAAAATCACAATGTATTTTTCACTAAAAAAGGGGAAGTAAAAGGATTCAAATAAATGTTATCTCATCCAAACAAAAATAAATGATTGTAAATTATGCATGATAATAGGAATTCTTTGAATTTATGTATCTCATTCAATTGTTAAAGGCAACAACAACTAGAAGAGCATTACATATAAACAAAAATAAAAAGAAAGAGTTGTCATAAAGGAGTTTTATGGTAGGAAGATTATTTAGGAGCTTTTGTAACAACAATTTGTCAAAATAAAAAGATTATTAATTTTATGTTATTATCCATTTTTCCACCAACATAAATGGTAACATATTATCTTCTTTGATCAAATTTTCACTCCACATTTTACCATTCATCACTTAAATGTCCTTTGTAATGTTTGAGCAATGCACTTATTTACCACATACAAGTTTCAAAGTATAAAATATATTCTTGAACAACTATATCACCAATTGAGTGCTAAAATATAATCACATAATCTCATATATTTCAAAAACTCATATCCACTATAAAATCTTAAAACTTAAGTAGTTTTTTATTTCTTAAACATCGAATAACAAAATTTTATTTATTCAAACTTTAAATCTTCATTTGAACTATAAATTTTATTACTTCAAAATTCATATTATTATTCAAACCATAATAATTATATATAATTATAATTATAACTCATCACTTAAATATTATTTGGGTGATTTAAAGAGACTAAGATTTAAAAAAGGTAGAGTTCTAATAAAATAAAGAATTATTGTTTATAGTCTGTTTATAAATTTTTTATATTTTATCTATTAAAATCTATCTTTATTAAAATTTTGTGTTACACTTTCTAGAAACATGCATTAGTAGACTTGGTATACACCTTATTAAGAGAAAATTAACTTATCCAGTAATTGAAAGTGGATTTTGATAAACTCTATTTTGTCGTTGTCGTATCAAGGAATAATCATTGCAGAATCACTTATTAAGCCGACAAGGTGTCTTTCGGAAAGTGCTTTTTGACCCTTTTTGGAAGGTTACCCAAAAAAAACCAAATAAATAAAAGACCAAACATGATTTCCATGAGACCTATGATATTGAGGTTTTTTTTTAATAACACAACATACAAAAGCATATAAGGGTGCATAAAATAATTAAATGTCATTGCTTGGTGCTCAATTGGTTTGAATAAAGTTTTTAAAAGAGACTTTTAGAAAACAAAAATTAAAAATACTTTTTATAAACTCAAATTAATTTATATAATTTAAAATTCAAAATTCAGAAAAATATATATAATAACTTTTACACATTAATTTATACATAAACTAATTTTAAAATTTCTATTTTTCTCAGTCCTCTTCTACTGAGAGAATATTATGTTAAATGTGTGTTTGAGTTGAGGGATTTATTTCCTTGAAAAATAAGTGAAGAAAATAAGAAGATAAAGACGTATTTATTTTTAATTTAAAGAAATTTATGAAATATTTTAATTTAAATCAACACAAATTTTCTTACTTTTTCATTTTGTAGATTTGTTCATTAATCATATTCAAGTGTTTGAAACTTTCTTTTACTGTATATTGTTCAATTATTTTGCATGGCAAATGAATAAATAAATAAATATATGTTATATAAAAAAATATTAGGTCATTAGGTTTATTTATCTTAGTTAAAATATCTCAAGAGTAAGTTATATACGCATTCATAGTGTAAATTACACTATCGTTCAATTTGTTAGAAATTTTATATTAGTCTAAAAGATGTTCTAAAAATAATTTTTAATTGGTTATTAATATAAATACTTTAGATGAAGAATTTATATATAAATATTAAAGATTTATTATAATAGTATGATATCAGCAAACAATTTTTGATAATATGTTGAGTCATATGCTCAACATAGAATAGTATCAATTTTATTAAAAGAATAAATTATTTAAAATTTGAAAATGTCACAAGAGACAAATAGTGAAAGTGAGTTTTTGGTATTAATTATTTACACCCGTGATTTTAGGTTGGGAAAAGTTACGAAATGTATCACAATTCACACATAATTATATATGTAAACTTCATGAGAAGATTAGATCCACTTTAAGCACTTTTTTTCTTCTTTTCTTTGTCCTTTCATTTTATTAATTAAGACTCTTTGAAATTGAACAAAAGAAACCATTCCATGCCCTACCACTTTATGTATAAAACTTAGATATTATGGAAATAAAAAATAGTTAGAAGGTAGAAAGCAATAAAACAGTTTTTTATTCACATCAAAGTAGAATGAAAAATAATAAACAAATATAAGGGTATCCGTGATGGGTACAAAATTGACCATTAATCTTTACACAAGTATTTTTGAAAGAATATATTAGGGTATTACAAGAAAATCATTAAATAAAAACTAATTTTAGAGATAAAAATAATTAGTTGTTATATTGACTAAATTAGATACTATTTTAGAGATTAAAAAAATTATTGATTTCTAAATTAGTTTTTATTATTGATAAATAATTTTTAAATTGGTATCTAGTTAGCTACCAAGGTTTTTAGTAGTAAAAACCTTGGTAGCTAATTAGATACCAATTTAAAAAATATTTATCAATAATATAAATTAATTTAGAAACCAATAATTTTTTTTAATTTTTAAAATAATATCTAATTTAGTCAAGCAACTAATTATTTTTAGTATCTAAAATTGGTTTCTATTTAATGATTTTCTAGTAGTGTATGTAATGTGTAATATAAATAAGGGATTTATTTAATTTGGATTTTCAAATGTTTTTCAAATAAACTTTTTGTAGATTTTAAAACATTTTATAAAATGTAATACTTTTTAAAATAATTTGTAGTTTAAATTTTAAAGAATTTATAAAACATGAAACAAAATTTTGTAGATAAAATACTACACATCTAATGAAAAAAAATATGTGTGAAAAATAATATATAGGTTCAATATTTCATTATCTTCCAAGTGAAGAAGAAATTTTAAAATGACATATTTAATTAGAGAGATAACAAATAAATAATAAATTTCGGATTAAAAAAATGATAATCAATATAGGTTATGATAACTAATTAAGTTACCTTTTAATATAACATTGTATCTAAAAACTTTGTAGCTTTCCATGTGTTAATTTATTTATTTTTTGTTTCAACCCTTCAATCAGAAAATTAGATTAAAAATTATGCAAGAAAAAAGGAAAGCTTATATAAAGCTCCAAGTCCCCATCTAAGTTCTCAAATTCCCTCTCCGCACGTTCAGATTCACTTCCCCACTCAAAGTCGATTCCTATATCACAAAGACCATGCCTCAATTTGGGACGGCTTCCATACGATCAGTTTCAGGCGGGATAACTTCTTCGGTTAATTTTTATAAAGAAAATAAATTAAAATAAAATTTTAATTATTTTTAATCAAATCTTCTAATAATTCTCATATTTGAATTTATATTTTGATCTTAATTAAAATAAGTAAAAAAATAGATAAAATTTTAATTTTTCAGAAAAAAATTGTTTTTTATAATTAATAAAATCTTTTTTTAAAAAAATATCTTTTTAGGACTGACTTGTAGGTCCGCAGACTACCTCTGATGCAGGACGGATCAATGAAATGACTTTGCATTCCTTACGCAGGACGGACCAACCGATCCACATTTTATAGATCAAATCTGGAATGAGTCAGTCCGCATTGTCATCCCTAATTAGATCGTTAATTCGATTGTGGATATCACTTTTTATTTTATTTAATACAGTTACTAATTTAGCAATCGAACATTTTGCTACTTCCACTTTAGATGGTTAATTTACTAACTAAACTAGCGAAAACCATTAATTCTTCTCTTAGTGATTGTTTCAATTGCATATATGAGATTGAAGTTAATCAGTGACTATTTCAGTCGCTAAATTCAGTAACTAAATTATCATTTTCTTACTGTGATATATTGCAAGACTTATTTATTCAAAAACTAAGAAAATAAATTTATAGACTTTTTGGTTTATAATGATTTTTCTAAAACATTATTCATTTACATATGTGAATATAATAAATTTGTGATAGTTTTTAGACGAATATTCATTCGGCGACACATATATTTACTAAGATTTTGAAGTATTATTATTTTTTTTAAACATAAACGTTGACTTTTCTAATTAAAAAGATCTTCTAAAAGAAAAGTTTAGGAGTTTTTTGAATTTAAAAAAAAAGGCCGAGGTTTTATGTTTTTAAAAAAGTATTGAAATAGGAAGACAGAACTTTATTATCTCTTGACTATTAAAAGTTTGAATCACATATTTAAATGTGATGATTTCATAGAAATTATATATATATATATATATATATATATATATATATATATATATATATATATATACATTTAATCACACAAAGTCGATAATTCAATCAACAAAATAATTTATTAAAAATAGTATGATTTTGAATGTCAAATTAATTACCTTTTTTATTTTAAATCTCAATTTACTGCTAGATTTTATTACCCTCCAAAAAATAATCAATAGTCTTAATTGAATATTATAAGATTTTATTTTAATATTTTAAAAATCTTGGTTAAATACCTCAATGTTTTTCTTAAAAGAATATTTTAAAATATCAATTAAGTGCAAATTTATGTTTTTAAAACATACAGAGATATTTAATCTCAACCATATATTTTAGTAATTAGAAATATTAATAAAATATTACAAGAATATCAACAATTGTATCCGTTATATAACTCCTAAAGTCCACTAACCTACTTTAATTCGGAGTTAAAATAAAATAATTAACATAATTGAATATGTTAAAATTAATGTGATTTATTCTATATTAATTAAATTGACACTATTTTAATTTACTTTTAATATTTATTAAAAGTTTAGATTTATTTTTTCAACGTTAATATAATTTATTTTTAATATTATTTAAATTACTATTCGTAAACCGATGTTAACTATTTTTTTAATATTTATCAAAGTTAATATTATCTTATTTAATATTAATTTAATTTAATTTTAATTTTTATATTTAATTAATTATTTTTTATTTACGTTACTCTAATTTACTTTTAATATTTATTCAAATGAGCGATAGATTATATTTTTAATATTTGTTAAAGTTAGAATTGATGTATTATATGTTAGCGTAATTTATATTTAATTATTAAAGTTAGTATGAACTTAATTTTATTTAATTTTAATAATTATTTTTATTTAAATTAGTTTCAGTTTAGATGATAGTCTAATTTACTTTCAATATTTATTTAAAGTATCAATTAAATAGATACAAAATAGATATGAATAATATTAACGAACTAACGTCCTGATTTTAAACTATATTGTATATGCACCATAAAATTTGTAAAACAAATAATGGCTAAAAACACAACAATAAAAATATGAATTGGTTTAAAAACTACCTCTAAAGATTTAAAAGTATTTTTTTAAAATTATTATTGAGGTAGTTAATTATTTTTTAAAAAATTAACATAATTGATTATTTTATTTAAAAATATAGAAAATCAATTTTTAAAAGTAAATTTGTTCAAAATATCTTAGAAATTGATTTATGTTTTACTATTTAATCATATTAAAATTAAGATAATAAACAAATAGTGAGAAGAACCACTAAAAAGAGGCACACACCGCATCAAAATCATGAAATCAACACATTATACTTTGCTAACAAATCTAACACTATTAATTAACATAAAAAAATATTTTTAAATCCCAGTTAAAGACAAATTTATTTTCTTAAAACATGCATATATATTTAATTTCAGCTGTATATATCTATCTCCAACTTTTTTTCTAGTCATATTTGCTCACTATAACACATATAATGTGTGAATTTTTATAATTTTTTTATTCAAATTATTGAAAATCGCAAAATAAAAGAGAATCACGAAAATTTTCTGAGAATCGTATAGCATCTATTTTTTTGAACTATTTTTTTTTTCTTATTCTCCACCCATCTTTTTTCACCAGTTCTGATTCCAACCAACCAATGCTTATACGGAAAAAAAGCAATGTATAAACTTATAAAGGAAAAAGAAAAGCAATGTTGTAAGGTAAACATATCTTCTGAAGGCCCTTCATATAATTGCTACTTTTTCTACAAAGTGTTTCTATCATATCATCATGTATGTCATATTAATGGTTTTGTACCTATCTCCTTTTCTAGTACACAACCCTTCCCCACCCTCAACTAAAATCAAGATCAAATCCATGCAAAATCTAAACTTCATTCTTCTTAAACATAATTCTTCCCCAAAATTGCTAATAATTGCCACAGAATGAGGCAAAACTGTACAAATCTAGCTGATGTGGTAGCTGCAGCAGCAGAGGCAGAGGGGTTCCTGGGCACAGGTACTGAACCAAAAACATTTGCACCACTTGTGTTTGTTGTGTTCAACACTGATGAACTGATACTGCAATTTCAAGCATCATATATGTTTTAAGATTTGTCACAATTTGTTGTTACAAAAAGAGAGAAAGAAAGATAGTTAAAAGATTGTCACCTAGTGGATGCATATTGACATGTTCCAGTACCTGCAATGCAACACATTAATTAATTAATAAGTGTTTATAATCAACCAAGTTTTTATATAGAGATTAAAACTACTTAGTTTCTCAAATTTAGAAAAAAATATAAAGGATAAAAAACAGAATTACTCCAAAATTAAAAACATAATCAAATCTAAACTTTTCTTATGTGCCGAAGTCCTGAGTCCTAAGTATTAGACATCATTTTAACTGAAGGGTCCTTACTAAAGTACACACATTTTTTATTACACACATAATGTTTTGAAAAACAAACTGTGATAAATAGGATTCATTGCCTTAGATATTGAGAAGATGTAGGAGGCTTTTGAGATACTTTTTGTAATAAAGTAAGAAAAAGAAAAAAGCTAGAGTTCTGGCATCACCCAGTGGCACTTTTTTAGTTCCTATGTATTTCCCCAAGGCACTTTGAAAGTGTATTCAAAGATGCAGTAAAATATTTCCCAAAAAGATGATGCAGGAAAAGCTTTTTTTATTTTTCTGCTGTCTGGGCAGAATGGAACCCAAGAATCCACCAGAGATAGTTCTGATCACACCAATCAGAGGCAATGTGCCTGTGTTTCACTTTGGTTAGAGCAGTAACAGTGCCTGTGTTCTTGACTTGTTGCACATTTTGATTTGTCTCTTATTCTTAAACTAATAGTCACCTACCCCAAATCTTTATCATAATATTAAACTTCTATCTAGCTAGGGAAAACAATCTCTAAATTCACATAATTATAGCAAGGTCACTTTATTTATATTTATTAACATCTCTTCAGGAAATAACAAAATTAACATTTTGTTGTGTTCATCTTTTTCTATATAAATCTTTAAAATAAAAAATAAAATTGAGGATTCAATATGTTTTGTGAAAGTGTGTCTTACTAGAATATAAAGACTATAAGGAAATAATATTTAAAGACTAAAAACTTTTATCTCAAAATCATAACAGGATAATTTTTTTTTGTAATTATTTGTGAAAACAGGAAGTGAAAACAAAATTTATATCCTCAAATCAAACCAAACATGTCAAATATTCTTCTAAGAAGTAGTCTTATCTTAACTCTTAAACATCACCCTGAGAATAACACTTAGAATCATACATAACTAGAAGCCTTACTTGGATTAGTGCTAGTGATGACAGCAACACCACCAAAATTGCAGCTATTAGGAACAGGGTTCTTCTGATAATACTTATTGAAGGCATAAGAAGCATGGTCTTTAACAGAATTCGGGAAGTAACAGCTTCCACCAGGTTGAATTGCAGAACAATCGGTGCCACCATATCCACAAGCATAGTCCAATGCAACTTGCAATGCTCTCTGTGAGGCAGTAGGGCTTGCAGTGCACCAGCTTGCACCTGAGGAATAAATTGGCGAGTTATTTGGTGTGGTAGGAGTGGTGATTGGGAGTGTGGAGGCTGGAGAGGCTGTATCAGGGTTGGAATTGGGATTCAGGATTGGAGATGTTGAAGTGATGGGAACTAAGTTGGGAATTGTAGTGATTGGTGTGGTGATGTCCCTTTGAGTGGATGACTTTGAGGCTGTAAATTCTAGTTGTTTTTCTTCATCATGCCTTAGTACATTCACATGTCTTAGTGCTTCGTTCTGTGTCCTACTTGAACCTGTATTTCAAATAACAATGACAAGGTTATTTATGATGATGATGATTATTATTATACTATTTTATCACTGTAAGCATGTGATTGTGCATTTGTAATGGTGTAACCTTTCTTTAGTTCTTAATTAACTCACAATAGAATTTTAGGCATTTTCTTTAGGGAGTAACAGTGCTAACTGGATTCAAATTGTTCCTATAGCATTCAACATAGCATGAAACCAAAACAGTACTTATATTCAAAATTTTGCACAATTGCATGTAAACTAATTATTAGGCCCCTATCCTGTTATTAGAGTGGATCTAGAAAGGGCACTAGAGACAAGTAGGGTATCTTTTGCATAGAGACATGAGCCAAAAAAAGTTGGACCCTTGCATCTTTTCAGGAAACGGTAGAACTGGAGAGAGATTGATTACAGTACAACAACTCCATGTGATACTGCAATATCAACAGAAATACAGAAAAGGCAGCTATTTTCCCAGTATTATTATTGTTACTTAAAAAATCATGGATAAAAAAAAAGAAAAAAGTGGTGAATTGGTAAACTATATAGTGCAACATAAAGGGCATGATAGAAGGGAAAATAAATTTGGAAAAGATAATTGCACCCAACTGATCCAACATGTATATCTAATAAACTTGAACAACAATAAAAGTTGAAAGAAAAAGGACTAAAGCTATAGAAATCCCAAACTCTGGTGCAGGAAATGCATTCAATTCAAAAACATTATCCAAGTGGTCCAAAGAATCTAGGACTAAAAGAGAAAAGCAGAAAATAATCCGCCATAAAGATAAAGAACACAAAAGGAAGCAGTTCAAAACAAAGTAGAAAAATGAGAAACATAGATAGTGAACAGAGAGGAACATTATCTTAAAGCAGAAGCAACTTATAGCTTTATATTTCATATCCATAGAATAGAAGAATAATAGAGTGAAAGGAGCCACATGAACAAAAGGGAAGAAGCAGAAATAGACCAAAGAAAGAAAAAGGAAAACTAAATTACCTGAACAAAGGAAATGACCAAGTACAAGAAGTAGCACATAGTAACTCACACTTCTTTGCATCTTGACTCTTGTTGTTCTTGTGCTGCTTTGCTACTCCTTCCTTCTCCTCCTCTTGCTCCTTCTTTTTCAATGTGGCTCCCAAATAACACTTCTTCTTCCCTTGAAACAGCTAGAGGGAAATGAAGATATCATAAACTAGAGATGGTGAGTGGTCTCTAGGGAAAAGGTGTTTTGAGGGCTATTCATGTGATTGAAAACAAAGACATATATTTATAGAGCATGTGAAGAAGTGTGAGAGAGAAGGTAGGAGAAGATTTGAGAAAGGAGAGATGGAGTGTAAGAAGGTGCAAGCAAGAGAAGGAGGGAAAATGTGGGGCAGAGGGTTGAAAAGAAAGTAAAGAAAGAATGGAATTGTTTGGAGTTTTTAGTGTGAGTGTGTGGGATGATTAGTGATCACTGTAATGATGGTGCTGATGAGAGTTGCTACCTTTCTCTTTCTCTGTTCTATGCTTTTCTTTTTACTGTTTTATAGGACTTATTATCATTCATAGTATTTATTATTCTTCTTCATCACTTTCTTTTTCTTTTTCTTTTTCATTCCCTTTATTCTTTGCTCAATATAAAACTTGCTCCAATATGTCAAAAACTTGGCACTCTGCTTCATCATTAACCAATAATATGATGCATAAATTAAATATATAATTGTGTGAGCCTTTAGTTATGCAAGGATTTAAATTGCAAGTGGTGTTTTTTTTTTTTTTTTTGCAATTGGGGCATAGAGTGTATAAACCTGCTATTTCTATAACTATCATTCTACTATTGTTTTGTCTTCACTCACTTAAATAATTCAAAAATTTAAATCAAATTCCAATTTTTAATCTAATCTAATCTAATTAACTCGAATATTAGATTTCTAATTCATCAATCTCATAACTCCAAATTAAATTAATGGAAATTTTTAATTATTATGCATTGAATTTTATAATAGAACCATGTATTTATTTTATATTTTTTTTCTCAATTATTAGTTTATAGAAGTAAATTATATCAAAATAGGACTTTTACATCTTTGACAAGATTATGTTTATTTATTTCTTGACAAAGCAATATATTTTTTAAATAACTTTTTCACATCTATAAAAAAATTATTTTTATTAATTCAAACCAAATCAATATGTTTTACAAATTAGTTTGATTTTAAAAGTACATAAAATTCGAACAAATTTAAACATATTCAAACTAATAAAATTTATTAGTTGAGGTTTTATTTTATTTAAATATGATAGGTAAATATTTTTTTTTAAATGTTATCCTTGAATAAAAATGTGTTGTGATTTTTATTACAACTTCAATGTATTCCTCAAGAAATATATTTTTTTTAATCAGTGCTTTAATGAATCTGATTAGATAATATATATTGTTCTATGAGAAATTGGAAAGTGGAGTGACTGGTCACTCTTAATGATCTAGTGGTCTTTTGGTAAAGGCAGAGTTCACGTTAAAACATAAGTTAGAGACATTAATCTTGATTAAAAGTTATAACACATAATTAAATGATCATAGGGTCTACATTGACCTTTCTAACCGCATAAGGCCTAATAGAAAAATATAAATGAGAAAGAATCCCTATGGTGAAAAGTAATGATTGTTTAAACTCTGAACTCAACCAATTATATCCATCACATTTGACTTGAGTGTTGGAGTATCTTTGCAAGTACCCCACCCTCTCAGACCTACAAGGAAGACAGCTGGAATTGAAGAGAAGACAAGTATAGCTTGATAGGGGATATTCGGTCTCGAAAAAATTGTAAGAACATTTTGGCGCCCACCATGGGGTCAGAAGAAAAACCTATTGAGAAACTGCATGGTAGCCACACGGAGTATGATGGGAAACGACAAGTCAAATGAGGAAGGACCATCCGTGGACCTAGTAGCTATGATGTTGGAAATGAGGAGGGAACTCGAAACCATGAAACGGAAGAATGCGGAGAAAATAGAAACCCTGAAGGCGAGAATGAAGTAATGAAGGGAAAATTGGAACTCGGGCACACGCCGACAACCCAAGAAGACTCAACAAACCATGGGCACTTCGAAAGTAAAATGCTAACACAAATGGAAGGAGAAAATAGTTCACATCACCACCACACGATACACACCACTTCTAGCGGAGCCATGGGATTATCGTCATGCCAGCATCCCTTCACCGAGTCAATCATGCAAGTGTCGCTACCACACACCCGAAAGAGTACAACGATTGATAAATATGATGGTAGTGGCAACCCGAATGAGCATGTCGACACCTATGTTACCCAAGTTAGCCTATACACGGTGTACAACGCCTTACTCTGTCACGTCTTTCCTACCTCGCTAAAAAGGGTTACTTTAAATTGGTTCACTCCCCCCCCCCCCCCCATGCGATCGATTGCTTTGACACCCTCATATCCAAGTTCTCGGCCCAATTCGCCACAAGTAGACCTTATCACTTGACTTCCCTCGCCTTAGTTAACATCAAGAAAGAGAAGTTTGAAACACTCCGATCTTTCATGGAAATATTCGGCAAGGTCTCTCTCAATATCTGGGACTTAAGTCCAGAAGTAGCCTTTCATCATCTTGTTACCGCCTTTATGCCAAGACCTTTTTCTTATAGCCTATGCAAAAACAAGTCGGTAGCATGGACGATTTAAGACAGCAAGCCGCAAAGTTCACGCAACTAGAGGAACTAAGAGAATTCAAGACAAAGGTGATCGAGGATGTTGGAATTCACCGAATAGAAGAGGCGTTACGAGTAATGTGATCACTGAGAAGACAAAGGGAATTCCTGAAGCCAATAAGGTTTTCACAATACACCCCCCTTGACGGCTAAACGATTAAGAGTCCTCAACGAAGCTTTAAACACTGACTTGATACCACCATTCAAAAGAACTCTCACTCATGTCAACACAGACCGAAGCTGACATTGTTGGTACCATCGAAACTTCAGCCACACAACGAAGAATGTGTTGCATTAAAAGACAAAATAGAAGAATTGGTCCAAGCGATTTAGTTGAGGCGTTTCGTGAGGAAAGAAGGGAGGGAGGAGAGAAAGAACAGTAGACGAGAACCTAAAACCAACTGAAGAGAATATCAATCGAGATCACGAAAGCCAGAACGAAGGGCCGATAAAGAAAGAGGAAGAAGTAGACTACCTAAGGTAGTTATTAACACAATAGACAGCGGGAAACGCCACATCCATAATTTCCACTCTGTTAACTCCATTGGGAGAAATTGACAAACCATGCCGCCGATAACCTTTACGAATGAGGATTTCATAGGAATGGATACAGATCAAGATGAGCCCTATGATGATCACGATTGAAATGGCGAACTACACCATCATGAAAACGCTAGTAGACCAGGGAAGTTCGGTAGACGTTCTCTTTTTTAAAACCTTCAAGAAGATGGGACTCTCCCCATATGTGATTGTCCCTAACGATGAAAAATTGTTGACTTCTCGGGAGAAAGGGTGGACACAAGAGGATACGCTGATTTGCACACCAAGTTCAAAGAAGACGAAAGGCAGAAAACGATTAAAATCAGATACCTAATTGTTGATACCAACACCTCTTACAATGTGGTGCTGGGAAGGCTGTCCTTAAACCGGTTGGGAGCCATCGTATCAACACCACACTTAACCATGAAGTTTTCGGCTGCAGATGGAGGTGTTGAAAGGGTGAGAGTGCACCAGAAAACTGCAAGAGAATGTTATGCGACGAGCTTAAGAATCTTACCAAGATACGTCTTACGAAAGAAAGAAGTAGATTTGATAGCTGGAAATGGAGATTTTGAGCCATGCCCAAATGATGAGCCCCGAGTGGAACCAAGGGACGAAATTGTTCCTTTGCAGGTCGAAAAACCTGGACAAAAGACACGAATCAATGCCAACCTGGAAGGAGAAGACAAACAAAAGATCATCGATCTGTTAACCGGTAACAAAGACTTATTCGCTTGGACAACACTCCACATGTAGAGAATCGACCCACGAGTGATGTCGCACAGGCTGACAATATGTCAAGACGCTAAATCGGTTGCACAAAAGAAAAGAAGATTGGGCGAGGAGAGGAGGCTGGCGGCCCAAGCACAGGTCAGCAAGGTAAAGAAAGTCGGGTTCGTACGAGAAGTTCAATATACCACCTGGCTAGCTAACATCGTTTCAGTGAAGAAGAACAACGGGCAGTGGCATATGTGCATTGATTACACAGATTTGAACAAGGCATGCCCTAAGGATGCCTATCCTCTCCCCAATATTGATAGATTGGTAGACAGTATCATCGATCTGTTAACCGGTAACAAAGACTTATTCGCTTGGACAACACTCCACATGTAGAGAATCGACCCACGAGTGATGTCGCACAGGCTGACAATATGTCAAGACGCTAAATCGGTTGCACAAAAGAAAAGAAGATTGGGCGAGGAGAGGAGGCTGGCGGCCCAAGCACAGGTCAGCAAGGTAAAGAAAGTCGGGTTCGTACGAGAAGTTCAATACACCACCTGGCTAGCTAACATCGTTTCAGTGAAGAAGAACAACGGGCAGTGGCATATGTGCATTGATTACACAGATTTGAACAAGGCATGCCCTAAGGATGCCTATCCTCTCCCCAATATTGATAGATTGGTAGACAGTGCGGCAAGACATGGCGTCATGAGCTTCTCAGATGCTTATTCAGAATATAATCAAATCCCCATGCACGAAGCCGACAAACCTAAAACCGCTTTCTTGATTGATAAGGCAAACTTTTGTTATGAGGTAATGTCGTTCGGTTTAAAAAATGCAGGAGCCACATACCAAAGGTTGATGCATCGGATATTTAAGGAGCAAATCGATCGCAACATAGAAGTTTACGTTGATGACATGATCGTTAAATCCGAAAACCTCGAATAGCATGCCAAGGATTTATTGGAAGTTTTCAACAGATTATGAGATTTTGACATGAGGCTCAATTCCAAAAAGTGTGTGTTTGGGGTTGAAGGAGGAAATTTCCTCGAATTTCTACTTACAAGCTGAGGAATCGAAGTTAACCTCGACAAGTGTAAAGCCTTGGAAGACATGAAAAGCCCTCAAAACCTAAAAGAGGTGCAAAGACTTGTCGGTTGGCTAACTGATAAGTGCCTAATTTCAGTAATAGTTCATATTAAAATATAGGCACTTATGAGTATTAATTGTTAAAATACATATAAAATAATCCCTAATTTATGAATTTATACCTTTCTATATTTTTTATGATCTTTATTTGAATAAGAACATTTTCTTCCCAAATTTGGTGTTAATTTCAAGTTTTTAGGAAAGAATGGAGATGACTAGGCTAAAGAGAATAAGATGAGCTAAAAGGAGAAAGCTGGAAGGCCCAGAACGCACAAAAAGAGCAAAAAAGTCCAACTCAGCAATGGAGTTTCTCGCTCGCTTGAACGAGAATGCTCCAGGGGCATTTGTGAAAATCAACTCCTTTCTCGCTTAAGCGAGATATTCTCACTTGAGCGAGGATGCATTAGACAAATTGGGTCATTTTTATGTTTTTATCAATAAGTCCATCAGTGTGATGTAGGAAGTCACCTAACCCTAACAAAATAGGTTAAATAGGAGGCTAGAGGTTCAACCCTAGTGTGCCAGATTGAGAGGAAAACACCATTAAGTGATTTGTAATCAATTGGGAGAATGGAAGGAGCTAGAAGTATGCGTGGCTAATTTTACCCTTTGGGATTTGGAGTAATCTGTTTGAACTTTTATGTATTGAGGTGATATTTAAGTATGATATAATATTATGTTCTTGATTGATTATTGGTATTGTTGTTTTGCTTCTAAATAGTTATGACATGTTTGAGAATCTTAAATCTGATTGAGAGGTATTTTTAAGGTTCTGACCTAAACAACAATACTTAACATATTTGAGTGTTAGAGATAGACTTGAAATGTTAATTGCTATTGACGTCTGAGTGAGACTCTAAGTTGTTTTTATAAGTATGCGAGAGATCAATATTTAGGAAACATGTTTAATAATTTTATATGCGAGAGATCGATATAAATGAATTTTAAACGGGCATCAATTTCGATCAAAGAACTTAATATTAACATGGTAATCAAAATACATGAGAGTGAGAGAGATGAAACCTAATTCCTATTTTTTTAATTGAAGCAATTACTCTTTTATATGTTCTCTTGTTAATTCTTCCCTTATAATAATTTTCAAACCAAATTTTTATTGTTCTATTTTATATTTAGCAAATATTATTCTTGATAATTCAATTGTTCCTTGTGGGATCGATATCCGTCCTTAGGGACAAATTATTAGTTTTGACAACGCGGTGCACTTGCCGCAGAAAGCCATCATTAACCTCACTATCCAAATTTGTGCCTAGGTTGGTGGAAAGGATAAGACCGATACTCAAGGTGATGAAGAAAATTGATAGGTTCGATTGAAACGAAACGTGTGAAAACGCCTTCATTGATGTGAAACAAGGACTGACCACGACCCCCATCCTTAGTAAGCCAAGAGAAGGAGAGCCTTTACTCGCGTACCCAGTTGTATCGGCCGAGGCCATAAGCGCAACAATTGCGCAAGGAGCGAGCGAACGAAAACCCATATACTTCGTTAGCTGAGTACTGCAAGATCTAGAAACTTGGTACCAGATGATCGAGAAGGTTTCCTTGGCGCTAGTACACACAGCTCAAAGGTTTCGACATTATTTTCAAAGCCATGAGGTCGTCGTCAAAATTGATTGTCCCATTAGCAAGGTTCTCTGAAAACCTGAACCGGTTGACACAGTGATAGCATGGTCAGTTGAGCTGTCGAAATTCGGGATCAAGTACGAACCTAAAGAACCTATCAAATCCTAATGTTTGGCTGACTTCGTATCAGAACTTTAAGACAACCCAGCCATTGATGAATGGTGGACCTTATACGTAGACGACTCATCCAACAAAATCAAGGGAGGATTCGGGATAGTCCTCGAAGGGCCAGGGAATGTCAGAATAGAGCAATCGTTGAACTTTTGCTTCAAAGCATTTAAAAACCAAGCTGAGTACGAAACTTTGGTAGTCGGTCTTTTCCTGGCAAAGGATATGAAAGCACATAAGTTGAAGTAGCAACTCCCAGCTAACGATTAATTAGGTAAACAAGGAGTACCAGATTAAGGACCCACTCCTTTTAAAGTTTTTCCACTAGGTGTTTGCCTTAATGGCCGTTTTCGAAGAGATAGAGGTGCGACACATTCGAAGGGAAGAAAACACTCGAGCCGACATCCTTTCCAAGCTAGCCAGTGATAAGAGAAAAGGAAGACTCAACACAGTCATTCAGCAGAGCTTCACCGAACCAACGGTAAAAAATTTAAAGAATGCCTAAGTACAGAAGCAGTACCCCCGAGTTGGTTGACCATAATGAAGAAAGCAATAGAAGATGGAGATGTCGGAAAGGAAATAACCGACCCATCACTGTGACGAAAGTTGTCACGGTTCACCCTAATCGGACAAGATCTATACAAAAGAGGTTTTTCCACTCCTCTCTTAAAGTGCTTAAAAAAGGCAGAAGCCGAGTACGTAATGAACGAATTGCACAATGGCGTGTTGTGCGGAACCCACTCAGGAGGAAGAAGCATGGCCAGTCATTTTTTAGGGTTGGCTACTATTGGCCAGAACTACGGGCCGACTGTGTGAACTTCAGTATCCACTTACCGGCACAACAACTTCAAAGTATCAACTCACCTTGGCCTTTCGTAGTTTGGGGGATGAACGTTGTCGGCCCTTTCCCTCTCGCTACGAGGCAAAAAAAGTTCCTATTGATAGCCGTGAACTATTTTTCCAAATGGATTGAGATTGAGTTGTTAGCTCGGATTACGATGACCCATGTCCAACAGTTTGTTTGGAAAAAACTGTTTGTCGATTCGTCATATCTCATACAATTTTCACGGATAATAGCCGACAATTCACTGACAAGAAGTTAGGAAAATTCCTAATAAAGCTCACCAATAAGCATAAGGTGACGTCGGTCGAACATCCTCAGACAAATGGTCAAGCCGAAGCCGCTAACAAGATCATCCTAACCGAGCTGAAGAAAAGGTTAGGAATGGCTAAGGAAAGATGGACCAAGGAATTATTGAAAGTACTATAGGCATACAAATGCACACCCCATAACTAGTGAAACCTTGTATAATCTAACATACGAGACGGATGCAATATTGCTGGTAGAGGTAGGAGAACCGACAATCCGCAAACAATTGGCTGACTTCCAAATGAATGAAGAGTGCATGCGGACTGAGCTCGATCTCCTCAAGAATTGAGGGACAAGGCCAAAGTGCGGGAGGAAGTGTGTAAAAAGAGGGCTTCCCAGCACGAAGACGAAGCCAAGAATGAAAGGGGACACTCAAAAAAGCAAAGCTGGAGGGAAATTCGCCTCTAATTGGAAAGGATTCTTTAGGGTAACTGAAAGCTTGAATAACGAAGCATATTGACTAGGGACACTTGGCGGACAACACATTCTGAGAACTTGGAATTCTAGCCATTTGAAGTTTTACTTTAGTTATATTATGTAAAGTGTACTCTTTCTACTACTGGTGTTTTGTCAGGTATAAATCTTCAACCGAAAGGGTTTTAACGAGACACAAATTAATGTTTTTACAAGTTTACAATCAAACTTATCGGCTAAGGACGGATCCGCAAATGGATCCCTGTCGATAAGGTAATAAAGGAAGGAAGAATCCAAAAAATGGATCCCTTACAAGGAAGACAATCGTAAAGATAAACAGCCGAAAAGCTAAAGTCGAATCAGCAACAATGAATAAACGAAAAATGATAAATGCAAGTATAATCACCAAATAAGTAAACATAACATACACGAAAAAAGGAAAAAAAACTGATAACAAGCAAAGAGTTAAAGAAGAGAAATTAAACTATTATAATTAAAGGATGGTTACAAGTCGTCAAAGCGACAACAAAATCAAAACAAAAAGCCACCAGCCAAACTTAGCAACATTATAACCATTATCAAAATACCACCTCACCAGCCAGCACACAAAAATTGTTGCGAGAAACAATCTCGACTATCAAGTTTAAGCCTTCCTAACTACATTATTGGGAGCAAGGGTAGCCGGTTGGGCACATTCCTCACCACCATCATTATCCGGTATGTCGGTAACAAGCATAAGCTCCCCCTTTTAGAAATCTTTATTTACATCAAACTTCTCTTTGTTAAAGCAGATGTCGTAGAAGTATGCAGTGTGTTCCAAGGCCTTATTGAAGCCAAGCTCATGTTGGTGGAGAACGAAATCTTGTGTTCGGCGAAGGTCTTCACCCACCTTATGCAAGGTTGCCTGCAACCGCTCGGTTTTCTCTTGCTCGGCATGAGAGTTATCACATCGGTCAGATTTTTCATTAGGTCTTCATTTTCGGCTGACTCGACCCTCTCTTTCTCCTCTACCCCAAGGCGACGAGTTAGCGAGGCAGTAGTGCCAAACCAAGAAGAATGTTCTCGGACGCTAGAGTCAACCCACTCATACCCGACAACTCGGGTTGGAGGGGCATCTTGTTCGGTAGCAAGGTCAATCGAGAGACGTACATCCTCGACGACCTCACCCACGATAGCGTTACCACTAACGCGGGAAGACTCTGAACTTTCGGAACTAGCTGAATCAGTATCCAGAAGATGGACAACCTCACTAGACATTACAATATCGACAAGCTTAGACACTCGCAAGGTAGAACTATCAGAAAAAAAAAAAAAAAAAAAAAAAAAAAAAAAAAAAAAGACATTGGTTACCTCAACTTTAACTTTGAAAGTTAGTCGGAGAGGAAGAGAAATGAGAGAAACAAACAAACAAATGAGGGGACCACTCCCCCACTATTTATAGCACTGAGGGTTGGAGGGAAGGTCCAGTGTTGGCAATAGTCCAGATCCTCTGACTGTTCACGAATTGACGTGACACGTCAACTACGCGTCCAATCACGAACAGTAGTAGATAGGAAATTCTCCCCCACAAACAAATAGTTACTTGGGCAACATAATACAAACGGTACTCGGTAATTCGAATGGTCGTCAAAGAGGATGAGGTAAAAATGTCAGTGTTATCTACGACTTTTCGCTTCATGAAAGAAGGTCAAGCCTGGGGGACAAGTGTTCTACCAGAAACCGGGAAGTCAAGTGACCGGTCACCCTTGACGGTCTAGCGGCCTTCCGGTAAAGGCAAGGCCACGTCAAAACACAAGTTAGAGACATTAATCTTGATTAAAAGCTATAACATGTAATTAAATGATCATTGGGCCTACATTGACCCTTTTAACAACATAAGATCCAATAGAAAAGTATAAATAAGAGAGGACCTCCATGGTCAAAGATAATGATTGTTTAAACTCTAAACTGAACTAATTATATCCATCACATTTGACTTGAGTGTCGGAATATCTTTGCAGGTACCCCACCCTCTTGGACCTACAAAAATGACACTTAAAATTGAAAAGAAGACAGGTATAATTCGATAAGGAATACTTGGTATCGGATAAATTGTAAAACCATCTATAAATAAGTTGTGTTTTATCTTGTAACTGAGATGCTTCAAAATTTAATCAAAATCATTGCTTTTATTATTTTTTTGTGCTACCATCTTTTCAAAAAAAAATCACTTTTAGGTGATTCCATGTTTGTTGTAACCATAAGAATGCAGTCTTTTTCATGTAAAATGTGACTATTTGTTCCTCGAATAAGTCAAATCTCTTTGAAACTTTTTTTATGAATGAATCAATTTTTTGAACTGACCAGTAAATGTGTAATACTCACCCAAAGATCTTAAATTTAAGATTTTGGATTATAATAAAAAAAATGGTAAAAATGTGAATCTTGTAAAAAAATTGTATTTATAAAAAATTTAAAAAAAAAAAAGCTTAAAATTAACATGACTTAATAGAGTAGAAAATAAGTAAAATAAGAATGTGTATATATATATATATATATATATATATATATATATATATATATATATATATATATATATATATATATATATATATATATAACTTAGTTGAGAACAGTTCAGAATGAATCCTCACCGCACAAACTTACATACATTGATCATGTTATACCTAGAATAATGTGCCAAGAGTTTTTGCATTTTTTTTTTTTTTTTTCATGCTTTACTTTAGTAAATGGGATTTACATTATTTAATCTAAAAAATTCCCTCTTTAATTGTAATGAAGGTCGATAAACTAAATAAGTACACAAAATCTATTTTATAAATCAAAACTTATATAAAAATATTATACAACATGTCTAATTTTTTCATTTTATATTTGTTGATTACATTAATTAATAATTTTACAAAATATGATATAATACTTTAGTTTGACATAATTACCAATTACCTTTTCAACTATGAACTAATATTTTGATTAGTTTTTGTGTGTGTGCATTAATTTGGATAGAAATTGAATTGATTTTGAGGTGAAAGTTGACCCTAAAGGTGACCATCCAAAGATCTTTTCCTAATATGCACTTTAGACCAATTGAATCAGAAAGACATGGCTAAGGGGATAAGACAATCATGGCCTCATCCTAGTACTTAATAAAGGCACTTCTTGAACTTTCCTCCATAAATATAAAAATTGTGTTAATGTTGGTAAAGATGAGAGAAAAGTGTAATTATTGTAGGACTATGATATGATCCAAAGCTATTCTTTTATATACTTATTTGATATGATTCTAAAATCAGTATTGATTATATACATATAAGTGTATCTAGATAATAGAAGTTTGATTTTATGATTATACTATGAAAATTAGTTTATTAAAAAAACTCATTTAGTGGTTAAAGATATGGAAAATTTTGCCTTATGAGTAAAATCACCACATGCTTGTTTATTGAGTGAGATTATTGACATTCTCATATATTTATTTATATTCTTTAATTTAAAATTTAGATAGTTAAACTTTTTTTTTCCTTAAATTGAGCTTTTCTTTAGATATATATATATAGGTCACAAATGATATGTTCGTTCAATTTTCCTCATTTAAATTTACTTCTTTCATATATGTATGAAATGTCCCAAAAATATTACAAATTAATACATAATACCTTTACTTTTTCTTTCACAAAATAAAAAATAAAATGTGATAGAATAATTTGAAAAATTAAATAAAAGATAAAAATGAAAACATATTGAAAGAAATTTTTTTTTGTTAAATTAATTAAAATTTAAAAACGATACACTGAAAAAGGCAAGGGACCACGTAATGATTACTTTTCTTTTCTTATTTATTTCTATAAAATAATAATATAAGATCAATTTATGTTTTGTAAGGATGATTTTAAAAAGAAAAAAAATTAAAATTAAAAATTAGGTTTAATATATAAATTAGTATTTTAATTATTTGCTAATTTATGTTCTATTTCTCTTTTTTAAATTATGTGACTTTTTCTAATTTTTTTTCATAAAAAAACACAATTTATAATAAACTTTAGGATAATATAATTATTAAATTTTTTTTTTGAGTAAGTTTTTTTTCAACAATTTTAAGTTTTTCGTTTTTAGTGTCATTTTCATGAGGTTTTGCATATACATGTGAAATTTAATTGATAACTCTCAAAATTATTGGCTTAAAAGAATAAAAGAAGATGAAGTCTCATAAAAGAAAATTTTATATTTGAAGAGTAAAATATTATGATTTTCATTTTTTTTTTCTTAGTCTTCTGCAAATTGTATAGTTGTGCATTCTTTTCATATAATTGTACCTCAATTTGATAGAGGTATATATGGACTAATTTTGGACCTCAATTTGAACTTAAAAATTCAGGAAAAAAATCCTATAGAATATATATAGTTAATTTTGTTCAAGAAGAGACACATGAAGCTTGAAGTCCCACATCACCTAGAATAGGCCAAAAATAATGTAATTTGGGACACTTATGCATGGAGGGAGTAGGCCAAAAATAATGTAATTTGGGACACTTATGCATGGAGGGAGTGGTGCTCCAAAATTTCTCTTATGTATAAGTGCATTTGTGTGATTTTAGTCTTACATTCTCTATTTTTGCCATGAGACATAAATTTGCATACTTCAAGTCTGATCTAGAGTCAAAGCTTGAGTATGAGTCTTTTCAAGTAGTCATAATCACTCTGTCTTCATGTTTTTTCATATGCATTCATAGCACATGTATTACCTTTTGAGATGAATGTATATACGTTATGTATATATTTCCTTTTTTATTCTCTTAGATTTTGTAAACTCTTTCTCGGATATCTTACCATATATGTAGAGTTTCTCTTTTAAGTACAAGTTTAAATTAATTGATTTTTCTATTATTAAGGGAACATTTATGATTGTAAAACAATGGTAATTATAAAAAAAAAAATTACCTTTCAATTTTATATTTATGCACAACATTATTTCTAACTATTTTTTATTTTTAATGTTTGAGTACATAATATTTAAAGTTTTTTTGTATTATGTTGATTTATTATATTTGAAAATATTTTTCCATATAGTTAGTTATACTGTATTTTATATATATATATAGTATTCAAACATAGTAAAAAGGGAGTTTCTACATCTTATATTAATAAAATCTATATTAATTATTGTGGTTAATTGAGGTAGAAAGGGTTTGTATTTGAATTTTTTCAAAACATATTTAGTCAATAAATAGACAAGCCTGAAAAGTATTGAAACTTCTTTAGAAAGTTACATATTCTTTATTTTAAAAATAAACTAGTTTTAGTTAACTACAGAAATCTGGAATTTTAGAAAAAAAATTGGTACAGTTATGAACGATAAAATGTGATTTTAGTGAAGAATGTGAGTAAAATGTTGAGTTAAAAGAATAAAGTTTTGTATAGTGTTTGGATGGCAAGAATGATGAGAAGGAAGTGGTTAAAGCACTTCCGAGACTGCGGGTTGAGGACATACTAGACATACTGCTTTCTTTATCTCTTTTTGGGTCCATTCGAAGTGACTCCGTTTATTGCCTTTGGCAAAGAGAACAGTGGTCAGCACCAAACACCTTTCGGCCACATAGAAGCTTGAGTAGCTGCATTACGACAACAAACTTATTACAATCTAAAAATAATTATTAGCTTTTAGAATGGGGTTAAGGAATAGTGTAATAACCATCCCCACCTAAAATCATTGTTTAATTTTGTGTTAATCTCGATGCCTAACTCAACACTTACTTAACCTCGTCTTAATTTTCTCCCACAACAGATATCTAATGTCATAATTGCTCCACTTCACGCCTTCCTTCTCATCATCATGTTTGGGGTCCCCATTCCCATGGATATATATATATATAACTGCAAATTAGCTTATGCTTGCAGCTTCAGAAAATTATTTTGCTGGGTTGAAAACGTATATTAAATAAACCTTCCGTAAGAAAAGGGTGCCCAAGTACTACACAGTAAAATTAAGGGAAAATCAGGACTCCGGAAGACGTGTTATAAAGGTATGTACAAATTGAATTAACGCTGAAGCACCTGAATGAAAATACCACCATAAAAATAATTCAGCTAAACCTACAAGAATAATTTCTTGCAAAAACGTAAAAAGATGCAGAAGGGAGTTAGTTGTTGTGCTGCCAAAATTGATGCAACTGCTTGGATGACAAATCTTGAAAACCACCTGGGTGCTGAAGATCTTCGAAAACCCGTGGCTGAGAATGATTAAGGTTAGAATATCCAGGACTTGCATACTGTAACAAGGAAGCCAGATTTGGGTGCCCCTGAAAGTTAGGCTGGGTTCTCTCTAGGATCATCGAAGATCTTGACTCAGACCCATAGTCCCAGTGAGAAAAACTACCATGCTGCTTTAAAAAACGACAAAAAGCCATTAACCTAAATGATGAAATTATATAACAGATTTTTAATGGTGTGGATTATGTCAAGGACAATTATCAGACTTCGAGAATAATTCTTACGTTAAAAATCAGTTTTTGAAAAAGCTAATATGAAATCAAGTTTACAAATTAGTTTATACTCATGTTAATATTTGTTTATGAAAAACTTTCTTTTTCTTCAAGCCTTTATCGAAAAGTTGATTAAAATAAATCCCAGTCAAGGATACTGATCACACTTTGGGAGAATAACCCATCCAACAGACGTGAAGAACAGTTGAATGTCACTTTTTAATTTTCTGGGACTAGATTTGCAGATGAAGCATGCACAGATCCACAATAGCTAACTTTACATGTCATTTTCCACATAATACGAACGAACTATAGTAAAAAAAACCTTTGTATGACAAAGATTATTCTTCATCAGAAAAAAACTACAACATACCTGATGGATAGAGCTTAGGTTATTATGTCCACCACTATACTGAGAAGATAAAGTCTCGTTAAAGTTACTTGAAGGTATCATATGAGAAGGAGATGGATTAGGCAGAAAGCTTTCAGAACCATAAACGGAAGAGCCAAGATTTCCATAACCAAATGCATCTCTGGAAATGGCACGGGGAGGCAATCTATTTGTAAGGAATTCATTTCTATTTTGCAGAAGGTTGTACTTCATGTCTGCCGGAGATGGATTATATGCAGTATTGCCTGAAAATGCTTGCTGAGAGAGCAGGGAATGATATCCTTTCTTGTCAAGCAATTGATGAAAATGTGTTGAGGATTGCACTGTAGGATCCTGGGGAAGTGCAGATCTCATAGGTAGAGAAAAGGCACTTGGCTCACTGACCTGCAAGGTTCAACAACTGTCAAGTATATCAATGACAGTTTTTAGAGCACTGATTTGGAACCTTTAAACTTTAGGTAAATGATACTGTTGCACTTTCTTTCACTGTTAACTGTTATTCTTTTGGCATTTCATATCTAGATTAAAACTACAGTAAGTTATACACGGTTATATCTAGAAAGAATGATCATAGGACGTTTATTGGATCGGGTATCTAACTATCATAATGAACTTGTTACCAGGTTTTAAAGTATCGGAACAGATTGACATTTAACATAGTATTTGGATTAATAAGAAATATTGAAACAAACTTCGGGGATCATTAACTTCTGAGCAGTCTAAACAGAAACATCTTTAGACTTGAACCACTCTTTTTGGTTATTCTTCAACCAACAATGTTCTAGAGATATTAACATCATTAAATGACTATTCCTACCAAAGAATATCTGTTCTATGAAATTATTAGCATATGGCCACACGCAAAAATACATAAAATCAAATAACAGATGAGCATGATGTGTACAGATGAATACTCTACCTTGGACATGGAGATGACAGGATTGCTTATAAAAGATACTGCATTGTTTTGTCTTGCAGGTTGTGATTGTGACATAAGAAATGCCAACAAATCACCAGGTATTGAATTTGGGTCAGCATACTGCATAAAGGTAAAAAAAAGCAAATATCTAAAGTATATACTATATAACACTTGAAATTTTAAAAGTAAGCATTTCTAAGTATACAGCTATTAAAGAATAGAATCATATAGGTCATCTGCACGGATATATTTCATGTAGAAAGCCCATCAATATCAATAAGAAAACCAAAAAATAAAGAACTCAAGTTGGAAAGGCTTAGTGTCACCTGTTCTCTTGGAAAAGTAAAATGGTTTCCACTCCCCAAGCCTGGCTGCTTCAAAGGCTGTGACGTATTCACCCAGTGTGATTTTAGGAAACGAGGGTCTGATACAGATGCTGTGAAGTTGTGTTCATGCTCAAGAGTTTCCTGAGGAATAATACGGTTCACAGGCCATTGCTTAGGAGATGAAAGGAAGTCACTGTTTTTATCACCTGCTGCTCCTCTAGGAACATCAAATCCAAGCTGCTTATCACCACTGTCTACAGAACTAATAGAGGCATAATAAAAATACAATGAGTTGTGCCATAGACTATATATCAAAAAATAGAAAATGGAAGAAAAAAAAATTGCCTTGCATCCAAGAACTGAGCTGAAGAATCATTTACAGCTGCAGACTTCACTTCCATGCCATTTTTAGAAAGATGATTGGAAGTAAGAACCACAGATGCAGAATTACTGCCGCTATTGTATGTACCAAAACTCAAATGTGAACAGTCAGCACTCAAGGCTTGTAAATGAATTGGAATAAGCACTGCAGGGTCATCTTCAAATGTTGGCACTTTGGGTTTGGATTCTCCTATACTTAATCGCTGGAAAATTGAAGCAGAAGATGACACATCTACAAAGACATCACGAGTAAATTTATTTGAATAATCTTAATAGAATAGCAGCAAATCATTACTAGCCCATGATAAAAAAAAGGGTGAAAAATTAATTAATATTTCATGAGACAATGTTTTCCCATGTATTGAGAATGAATAAAGCAGCATATCCAAATAATAGTTTCATTCTCCCTTCTACAGATTCTGATTCAAGGACAACACAACTTCCTAGAAAACTTAAGAGTTTGTACAGAAGTGAAGAAAAGGAATTATAATCATCATCATAAAACATTCACTGTTCAAATTTCAGGGGCATGATCTACTGTACAATCCAATTCATCACTAATTAACAACAAATGACAATACAAAGGTGGTTTAATTTTTAGGTCCAACACCAACATCACAGTCATAAGGAAAGATATGTGAATACCCAGTTAAACACTGAATAGTTTTTGTTATAAAACTATCCCTTCCAAATTCCAATCCTCCAAAAAATGAAAAAGTCGATCATCAAACAGAAACGACCAAACCCTCTCACTAATGCAGTCACCTACATGAATCAAAATGCAACTATGCCACCACTAGGTTCTATAAAAACCAAAGTATTTGTCATACTATTGAAAACAGAGTAATTGAGCTGAAACCATGTGTTTTTGAAACAGCAAGAGTGGTTTATTTATATTGAGAAAATGAAATTAATACAATAAATAGAGGAGATTTGAACAATAATAAATAAAAACACTTCTACTAATATATTATATATTAATATACATATATAATCTAGATATTCCTTATTTTTATAATTATAACAACATCAATAAACACATTTAGGGTAAGGCCTTTCAAGTGGTTTCTCAAAAAGTTAATTTCAGTCTCTCTACACCTGTTTTTAATCTGACTACATAGAAAGAAGCAAAAACACATCAAAATTGTAATTGTGCCTTTACACATTTCAGATACTCCTAGTTGTGGTCTACAAATTTTATACTTGTATTCTCAAATAGAGATTAAACCATTCACTTAGTCCCTAATTAGGAAACTACAAAGTTTTATTCCCTTAACATGTATAAAAGTTAAACTTTGGCCCTTAGTGCTATCACCGGAAAAAGAAAAGGCTTTCTGCAGTGTAAAACCACTACAAGGACTTTCTGGCTATGATAAACTCCAAAAATCCGTTCAGGGACTAAAATTATAGATTTCTCATGTAGGAACTAAAACTTATTGGAAACAGCAATATGGACCAAATGAATAGTCTAACCTTGTTATATATTCCCACAAATATGAGAATAATTTAGTTACCTTCATGATGCTCATAAGAACTACGGCGATCAGGGGAAAGAGTATTCCCAAAGTTAGAATTGGAATGAGATTGTAGTCCATTATTGCTGCTCAAAAGAGTATTTTTGCTAGATATAGAAGCAGATTCAGTTTCTTCAGAAACAGCGTGATCAGAAGCAACATCCCTCCATGAAACTGGGGCTACATCTAAGTCACTATTCCTGTGTGAACATATTGCAGTTACATGCAAGCTAGGATGCTCAAGTGGCCCATTAGAATTTGAAGCATACACGTTTGGTGCCTGTGAATTTCTAGCAATTGGATGCTCAATTACAGGCCATTCATCATGAAAACCTTGTTGCTCAAAATGATTTTGACAAGGAAGACCTAAGCTTGACTCCAAATTTCCACATGCAGAAACTCCTGAGGTATTACAGTTGTTAACAACATCTTGTGATGATGTTCTACCCATTCTTACAATGTCTGCCATTGAAAGACGTCCTTTTTTCACTCCTGTCGTGGAGGGTTGAGGTCCTGAAGAGGCTTGGGCAGAATCTGATACAGAATGTCTTGTCATTGAGGACTGTCTTCCATTATCAGTACTAAAATAATCACTGCATTAAATTTAAAAATAAAACATATGGAGAGTAGTTAGAAATTTTATTTAGAAAAATAATCATTTACAGCAACATTCTAATCCAAGTGATATCAATATGTCATTAAAAGGCAGGCACATGAAAACAAATATTTTCACCTTATCCAATCCTTATAAATAAAGCTACTGCAATGGCAGTAAGAACTAACACATTTGATATAAATCCTTACGCATCAAAGCCACTGAAATTATTCACATGATTGCTATAGGTGGAGAAATAAATACTTGAGACTTAACAAGGTGAATTGAAAACAAGATAAAGGGAAGGCAAAGTCTTAGCCATAAAACATGATAACAAGAGTTTAATGGACAGGATTCCCTCCAATAGCATAGGCTAAAACGCAAGAGAAGGGCAAAAATTATACCACCTATGCATCATTGTCAATTTCATACATTGAAGATTGCACCATAACATCATGGCCCAGCACCACTAAAGTTGGAGCTGTCTATTCACACCTGTTGCAGCCACTTTTGCACCAAAAATAGTGGGTGTTTTAGGTGAACAATCTTGTAATTTCCCCCACCACCTTTGTTGAATCAAAGGATTCAAATGAAACCCTTGTTTTCACACTCTCATTTGTACAGATCTCTTTGGATGAACCACCCATCATTCTTTGGCTCGCTAGCATTTTCCCATGACATGGTGATTTTCAGCAAATAGATTACCACTTTCTTCATCCTTGTGATAATGCTTTATTCTGTTCTCTCTCCGTAACTTTTCTATGCTTTGTTCTCTGTTCCCACTACTTCAATGTTTTGTAGTATCTGGCAACCTATTTCTCTCAATGTGACAGTGATCATTTCTCTGTTTGAGACTCTTCTGGCCAATCTTTTGCTTTGTTCTCTGTTCTCTTTTGAATTATCAAGAATTTTTTATTTCGAGCATTTACATATGGACAACGTTAATTATTTAATTTGTATATCAAAACTTCAAACCAGCAACCATCTCACAATCCATAATAACAACTTTTTGGTCTGCCGCTCTAGGTCACTATTTGGATTCATAACTATGATTTTCTTTAGTTGACAGTCTAAGGTAAACAAAGCATTGAAAATAGTAAATAATGTCAAAGTAGATGATACACCTGAGTTATAAATGGGTTGTAGAGAAAGAAACTCAATCTTAGAAAACTTTAAACATAACTCAACAAAAATGGCTTGTAAGATGAGGTTTAAACTCATTTATATAGTATAATTTGGTTAAATATCTTAGGGGTGTTCATTAGATCAAGTTACCTAATGAGCCAACTCAACCAAATCCAACCCAATTAGATCGGGTTAAGTTTCATTAATAATTGAACCTGACTAAACCCAATCCAAACAAACCCATTTTTATACAGGATGGGTGATGGGGGTTTAGTATGGTGACCCGAGACCTATTCTTATAATTGTCTCACACTCACTCACAGTTGGCATAACCCTAGGCACGTCTAAAAACCTCTCATAGCAACAATGTTTCTTCCGCAGTTTAGTCTTTGTCATTCGCCTCTAGCGATCATCTCCATTGCATCCCAACCCTAACATCAGATAGACAAACCTAAACACTCTTGTGGCAGTGTGTCGTCTTCTTCGTATCAACCCTAGCATTCTCGTTTCTGTCTTTCGTCTCTGCCATCCGTGACTTATTGCCTTGAAGCCTTGAATTAATTTTTATAGACATTGTGCTGTTTTGAAAATTACAATTTTTAACAAAAAAAAAGGGTTTTCAAAATCTTGACATAATTGACCCAACTCAACCCAACATGTTCAAGTGTGAGTTAGGTTGGACTGGCTTTAACATAAAAAAATGCATAAACCAAGTACAACCCAACCGGATATTCTTTTAGTGGGTTGTTGAGTACTAGGTTTGCCCAAATCCTACCCAACCCAATCCACAAACACCCCTAATATATCTAGTCAATGTGAGATCTGGTATTGGCCTTACCTCTCCACTCTTCTGGTATTGGCCTTACCTGATTTCTTCGAAGAATTTGTGATCAAATTTGATGCATCAGATTTTAGAATTAGTGTTTTTCTAATTCAAAACCATTAACCAATCCCTTATTACAGCAAGGCCTTATCACCCAAGACACAGACCAACTCGGTCTACGAATAACAAATAATGGCCTTATCTCTATCTGTCCAACATTGGCACCATTATCTATTGGGACACTACTTTAAGGCCTACACTAATTATAGCAGCTTGCATCATTTGTTGTAGCAATGCATCAACAATAATAACCAGCAATGTTGGTTGTTGAAGCTTATGGGATTTCAATTTGAAATTGTTTATAAGTTCGAGCTTAAGAACAAAGTTGCAAATGCACTCTCAAGACAAGGGAGTTCTCAAAATTTGTGTACTCAACAATTAGCCCCCAATGATCAGATTTTCCAACCATATGCTCTTAGCTCCAACAAGACAATGAGCTTAGCAAGGTGTTAGCCCAACTTCACTATAATTCAGCATTAATTCCATACTATATTCAATGCAATGGGATTTTGTTTATCAAGGGATGTGTGCTACTATCTCATACTTCTTCACTTATTTCCACACCCCTTAATGAATTCCATTACTCTATATTGGTGCGCATTCAAATTTTACCAAGACTTATAAGTGTCTTGCAACCAACTTTATTGGAAGGCTATGAATAGTCATATTTTGGCCTACATTCGTCATTGTGAGGTCTACCAATGCAGTAACTATCAGGTACTATCTCCAGTGGACTTGTTCCAGCAACTCCTTATACAATCCCTTATTTTTTAGCAACTTCAGGTGTGAGTTGTTCTACCTCCAAGGTACTTCTCTGAAAATGAATACCACCTATCACTCCCAAATTGATGGCCACATGAGTGCTTGGCAATCAATGAGGTCACAAATATACACCTCCAAGTTGTCACTTACAACATTGGAGAATTGGTTTTTGCAAAGTTGTGTCCCCACCAACAAGAAACCATAACTCTTTGCATTAATCCCAAACTCTCCCCACGCACTTTGGACCTTTCCAAATTATGGCGCATTTTGGCGAGGTGGCCTACAAACTCAAGCTCCAAGATTTAGCACAAGTGTAGTTGGTGTTCCATGTCTAACAAAGCGATCCCTCACATCTAGCACTTAAGTAGCCAATTTACCCCCTAGTTTGACTCTGGAGACCTTCAATGCTCCCTACCTTCAATTGTGTTAGCCACTCGTGCAGGGCAAGGTTGCTAGCAGCTTTGATAGGGGCAAGTTTTGTGGAGGTCCCAACCCACTAAAGAGGCCACTTGGGGGCTTCATTTCTCCATTCTTGACAAGTTTCCACGCTTAGCCTTTAGTAGCAGGCTAATCTATTAGGGGCAAGCATTGTTAGGAAACAACAACCAAATAGAAATAAGCCCATGTTGGTTTATTCTCGTAGACCCAAGTGTGGTAAGTAGTGACACTTGCTTAGTCAAATTGGGAAGGGGTATTGAGCTAATTGTTGAGGTTGTTAAAAAGATCAATGCATTTGTGCTTCTGCTATAGGGGGGACCATTTGATTGTAGAGAATCATCATAGAGGATTGTCATTGAAAAATGGAGGCAGAGAGTGTTCTCTCTTGCTTGGGAGGGCTTGGGCTCTAGTCACATTTACCTTTCATTTCTTCTCTACTTTCTATTATTTTCCCTTCCCAGTAGGCACCTCTGATACATGTACATATCAAATATCCTTTCCAATACACCAATTTGGAAGAAAAAAAAGTATCCAAAGGATAGAACAATCAATCATAGGCTAAAATCATCAAAACCACTATCAAAACAACACATGGATTCCCTGGAATAAATTGGGAATGACATCAAGCCACGCTCTATCAACAGTAACCATCTGAATTTATATAAGCTACCAAATTGCACGAGAAAACTCACCTTTTAGTACTTTTCATTACATCATGAGTTGTAGGAGCCATAACTGAGGCACTAGCACATACTGACCCACCCTCCCCCTTGCCATTAGCTTTATAATGCTCTGACATTAAGTTACACATAATTTGACAATGTAAGGCAATGCAATAGTAAAAAACCATGTCAATATACTAGCTGCGTGTACCAGAAATTGCATGATGTTCCGCAATCAGAGAAGATACCGTTATAAGTCACATGTGTTAATCCACTTTGCACAACACTGCAATCACTGCCACTGCTAGTTTTGCCTCCGCGACTCAACCCTACATTCTTACTCCTAGTCCTTGAATTGAAGGCCCCCTTCATTTGAAGTGAAAAGAAGTTTAAAAAAGCAAACAGATTATTCATCCTGTAATCGGTTCAACCCTATCTCAATGTCATGAACAATGTCATACGAGGAATACCTCTTTTTTCCTCTCACGTTTACTTTTCACCTCATGAAATGTATCTGCAGTTTAAGTATTAAAACTTCCAAGTGTGAATATATATATAAATCATGCCAACAATTCATAGATCATAACACTCAGTAAGATTTTTAAGCCGACAACTCTAGATATAACAATTATTACAAAAGCCAATTATTTTAATCATATGAGAATTCATAATTGTAAACATTCATAATGTCAATGCAAAATTAGATTCAAATAAACAAACAAGATGCAGGATTGTCACTCACGGAAAATACCTGAGTTCTCTACCAAAAAATAAATAAAAACTAACAATTTAATTTCCATGCACCATCCGTGCAAATATTTTAGTTCTGTAACCATATGAACTAAAACTCCTAGGATACTCATTATGAAAGTGCCGACACATTCTAATTAAATTCATAAACAAATAATGCAGCTAAATCATAATGCACAAAATGAAGTCAGAAATCACTTTTTGAAGACTTTTCTTTCTTTCAAGCTTCTGAAATGGCGTATGAAAACATCAATCTCTGCAGAATCATAACACAAACTTAAAATATAAAAGGAAGCAAACACTTTCTCATCTTCATCAATTCCTCATGCAACAAAACAACTGAGAAGGATAAAAACCAAGACGTTCCAAACAACAACAACAACGAAAGCAAGCAAGGGAACACACAGTATCGAAAGAGCAAAACCTTGAGAGAGAAGCTTCTCAACCGCGCGGTTAACGTCCATATCACATTCCTCGAGCACAGCGTAGATCTCATGCTCCGTGCAGTCCACAATCTCCTTCACGCTCCGCACCACCTTCTCCGCCGCCACCGGCACGGCGCTCTCCGCTGCAACGTGTTCTCCGCCGCCGTTCATGTTTCTTCTTTCACTCACCGTTCTTCTACCTCCGCAAATTTTGTGGCAGTTTCTCTCCCTTTCTGCGAGAATACTCCGATCAAACAAACGAAACCTTTTCGCACTCACAACCTTTTTCAACTCCTCGCGCTTCGGCTTTATATATATAGCGGTTTTTTTTTTCTATGGCTTGTGGACTGTGGTTGAGTAATCCACACAGTCATGGGGGCACACACTCTTGGCACGGGCTGTGATGTTTGGGCTCTCACAGTCCATGCTCGTTTAAGCATCTTTCGCCACGTGTTTCGAAACATAACTGTGATTGGTTGATGCTGGAAAAGTCTTATGCCTTGTGAGATTAGATTCTTAATTTTAGGATTTTCTTTCATGATTTTAATATTCTTATTCTTATTCATTCATATCTAAAACAAAGTTTTTCTAATTTTAAAATTTAATTTTTATGTTCTCAAAATAATAGTTTTAACATTTATAAAATTAACAATATGAATTCATTTATAAGTTTTCTTCTTACAGTTTTTTATTAGTTTAATACAAATTTAGTAAACTTTTTTATTATAAATATTTTTTATCATGCTAAAAAAATAAACACAGACCCAATCTGTAATCTAAACGGGCTTAGGTTTGCAAACTTAGAAACAATCCATGTAAATTTTTAAAAAATTGAAAAAAAAAATCAGTAAAATCTTTTTTAATTTAAAATTTAATTAAAAACTGAATGACTTATAACTTGCTATAAGTAAATAAAAAATATATTATTCAAATATTAAAATAAAATATATTTCTACTTGTAAAAATATAATATTAATAAAATAAAAAATTCAATCATAGATTTATTTCAATAAGTGAACTTAAATTTATAGACCACCAAGACTGCTAACCAACTTGTATAATCCACCCACATAATTATTCCTACCTTTTTCATTCTTTAAATAAAATATTTTAGATAAAAACATGAGTTATATTATTATAATTATAGACATGTAAAAAAATTTATATAAGTAATGATAATTTGTAAAATAAGATCTTTAATGGTGGCTGTTAAAAGATACTACAATTGATTTTTCTACATCATAATAATTATATAACTTAATTCCAAAATTAAGAGACAAAAAATGTAAATTTATTTTGAATTAAATAAAATATTTTAATTTAAATAATTCACGTTTATATATCCTGGATTTTTATGAAAATAAAAATAATTAATACAATTAAAATTTTCATATACTATTATTACAATAAAAATAATTATCTAAACATAAAAAAAGTAAAAGTTGTAAAAAAGAAATAGAAAAAATCAATTATAAAATAATTTATTTTTTATAATTAATATAATTTTACAATAAAAATACTTTCAATTTTTTCATCGCCATCGTTTATTAAAGATAATTTTTTATTATTATAGAGATTAAAAAGTTAATTAATAAATATAAAGATAGATAGCGAAAGAATAGTTAGAAAAATCACTCTGAATGGTTATAGATTTACAACATAAAAAATTATAATAAAATTTGAGTTTATAAAATATTTATTTATTAGCACGGTGTGTAAATTAAGCTATTTTTTCTCTAAAGAACTAAACTCTTCCTTTTAACATAAAATGCATCTTAGAAATTAAAAAATTAATAATTAATATTTAATAAAAACAACTATCTCACTGTCTTGTTTATTTATTAATATAAGAAAAAATTTAGTTGTGTCAAAAATAATATTAATAACTATATGGAATATAATATTTGGTATTGGTTGATATTTATTAATCTTTCTTTCTTTCTTGAAAATAAGGATTGCATCTTTAGTAGAAGTAAGAGGTAAGTAAAATTTCATTAAATTCTTACATTATTTTTGTAGTATATTAACAAAATATCTCTACACATGTTTTTAATACAGTTCTATACTGTAATTGGATAATTTTTTTTGCATTAAATTACTTAAATACTTAACTAATTTAGTAATAAGTGGAATAAAAGCATTATACTAAATTAAAGTTATCCAATGTGTAAATCAATTGGCTGAAATTATCTTATGGTAGTCAGGGATATTTAATTTCACTGAATAAAAATATAATTTTGTTAAAGTTTCAAGAAAAAAAAATTGTTTTTTTGTTATTTAAACTAGTTTCAAGATATTTAATGTGATATTTGAATCTATTAAAACAAACAAATAGCTCTAATGTTATATTTAACACAAGTTAAGTTATAGTCGCTTAAATATCATTATAAAATAATTAAATAAAAATTAATTTTAGAGAAAAATAATAATTAATTGTTATATTGACTAAATTAGAAACTATTTTAGAGATTAAAAAAATTATTAATTTTTAAATTAGTTTATATAATTGATAAATAGTTTATAAATTGGTATCTAATTACTTACCAAGGTTTTAACTACCAATTATTTAGATTCTAAATTTGGTAGAAAAACTTTGGTAGCTAGTTAGATATCAATTTAGAAATTATTTATCCATAATAGAAACTAATTTATAAATTAATAACTTTTTTAGTCTTTAAAATGGTCTTTAATTTAGTCAATATAACAACTAATTATTTTTTGTCTCTAAAATTGATTTCTATTTAATAACTTTCTTGTAATGTATACAAATCAGGTTTAATTATATTTTTAATTTCTGAAATTGAAGTAATTTTTGGTTTTGTTTCCTTAAATTTAAATAATTTTTTATAGTTTTCAAATTTGTAAAAAAATATATATTATAAGACTAAGATAATTTTTTAGGGTTTTTACCTTTTTTTGGGTTATACATTAAGTTTTTTTTAGGGTTTTTACTTTTTTTTTTGGGTTAGCCATTAAGTTTTTTTTAGGGATTTGACTTTAAAGCTTAGAAAAATTATTTTCAATCTCTTAAATTTAATATTTAGGACTAAAACTATAATTGAAAATAATTTTAAAATTTGAGGATAAAAATCAAAACTACCTTAAATATCAGAAATTAAAAACACAATTAAACCTAAAACTTTATTACCAATATTCATAGGAAAATTGTGGTAATTAGATTTATATTTTGAAAATTGATCTAACGTTGATTGACTTATATAACTTGGTGTCTTGACTTTTGAAATGGTGTTGATAAAATAATATGAAAAATCTTGGTTCCAATTATTTTAGGATGTGATGTGATCATGGTTACATTGTCTCTTTCCATGGATAGGTGATGACTTGTATGGCTGTGCATGGATTATCATATTATTCGAGGATAGGGAACTAATGGTTAAATATTCACGCATTTCTGATAAAGATTGATTGAAATAATTATTAAGAATTGAATGAAGTAAAATAGAATTTCACATTATTTTTTTAAAACTAAAATCAAGGTAATTCTTGGCATTTTATGAATTTGAACCAAAGTAATTAGTAAATAAGTGAAGTAAGTAGTAAATAAGTGTTTTTAAATATATACAAAGATTTTATATAAAATATAAATAAATTTCATTAAAAATATATATATTACATGGATTTTTTTTTTTTTTTACCTTATAAAATTGGATATTTTCAGTTGAAATCCTATTAAATATTTGAGTATTTATATACTAATAAATTGTATTCTTATTTAAGTATTTTAGTGTTTGATCTTACAATCTAACAGTAAAAGTTGTTATTTTCATCTTCATATCTTTGTCTTACCAATTAACGTGCGTCTTTCTCTCCGATTTTTTTTAATTTGTCGGTCAAATAAGTTTATCAACAAATTGTAGACGATTGGAAATAAAATATATAAATTCATCAGAAATTAAAGATGATAAGAAAATAATAATAATAGTCACGTTAATGAGATACTTAAACAAAAATAAATAAATGAATCTTTTAATTATTTAATAGAATGATTTTTTAATAGAAATTTAGTTTAAAATATCTAAATTTTATAAGATTCTTAAAATTTAATTAAGTTATTTATATTAATAAAAAAATATAGTTTTTGTAAATTTTGAACGAGATAGACACTTTTTTCTATTCAATTTACTTATATAGCAATTTTTTAAAATTTTTGTTTAATGTATTATTTATTATTTTTACAATTTTTTCTATTTAAAATCTCCTATAATACAAAATGCATTAATTATCTCAAAAAAGTAAAAGATGTAAAATCACTAATAATAATATCAATAACAATATCTTATTTATTTAAATAGAATTAAGATATGGAAATTTTGCATGTTTTTTTTATCAATAATTGCATGCATTTCATAATGGTTTAGGTTTGGTTATGTGTTCATTTGTCATTTTTTATGGATTTTTATTGGAAATTATATTGTTTTGATGGGAGCTTAAGGATTTATGAGCATTGTGAAAATTTTGAAGACCATTGGGAACATCAAATTCATGTGGAGAACTATGGATCATTAAAGAGTGGAAACTAAACTAGTGAAATTTTAAGGAAAGTGGACATGAGTTGGACACAATGGTTTGGTAGGACACCACAATAGTAACATTGAGCTACAATAGTGTATTTTCTTATCTTAGGTTACTCATCATAGTTGCAAGGGTTCCAAACCTGAACTACTTAAATAAAGTATCAAAGGCTGCTTTCGGTTGGTAAATGGTAAATAAGGGGTGACATCGAAACACAATAGAGTATTTTTTTTTCCTATGATTAGTTATTCCCAATATGTGCGGTGAATCAAAATTTAGGATTTTGATTGAATGTTTTTAGTTTCAATTACATCTAGACTCGTGCAATTGGAAACTTGAAATTAGTAGTGAAAAAATAATGAATTAGAAAATTTTATTTCATATTATAATCGATTGGATAAAAAAAATTAACGTTTTTTTATTTATTAAAAATTTGATTCAATCCAATCTAATTCATCCATCAGCAATTTTTTCCGTAAATTATTATTGAACCCATGCACAAAAATATTGTTTAATTTAAATATATATATATATATATATATATATATATATTGTACTTGTAAGGGGTTAAGACCGGGTTAAGACCGGGTTAAGACCGTACCTACTATAGGCTGGACAATTAATTATTCTTCCTCGGGTGTGTTTTTCTTCATCTCATTCTTCTCATGTTCAGGTTTCGACTCTCAATTGAGAGTACATATACAAAAATGAGTATTCGATAGTTAGGTATAGTTAATGTTTGTAATAAAAACGTATATTTGTTTTGTCTAATGTGATTATTTATACAGTTTGCAATGTGTTTTATCATTAATGGGGTGTATTTAATATATATAATCATAAAAACAAAATTATCTTATTTGTCGCGTATCATTTTTTACTTTGAAGTATTTACACTAGTCGGTCGGACAACATCCGATACCGGGTGTTACTGAATCGTTCAATCCCAACCGGTACACTTAAAAAAAAATTAAATAATATTTTTATATATTTTAGAAAAGTTTTTTAAAAGATAAATTTGAAAAATACAAAAATACACTAGAAGAGAGGATGAATAAAATGATATATTGAACTTTTATAAATAATTTAAGAATCATTAACCATCATACAATTAAATGAATGATTTAATCATTATCCATTCATTTTTAATTATTTTATCCATCCAAACAACATATTTTATATTTTACTTTTTCTTTCTTTCTATTTTTCCGTGTTTAGTTACTACTATAAATGAAGCTGGTATACATTATATTATTATCTTATCTCGATGCTCTTTCTTTTTCTTAAAAAAAAAAATAATAGAATAGCAATAAGTTTCTACAGTGACAATCAACAACATGTTTCTTTTATTACATATTTAATTTAGTGATTAACAAGATTAAAAGTTAATAACGAAAGACTTAATATAACGTCCTAAATACATGTTAAATTATTCCGGATTAAAAAGTTATAATAAAAATTAATTTTAATTTTAATTTAATCTTATAAAATAAAATTTGTACCTACTTATGTATTATAAAATATTCTTATTTATAATTGATGTGAGATTTTCAATACACCCTCTCATGCTGAGGAGGATAGCCAACTAGTACGTGAGACTATATATTTATGGATGTTCCGATAGTGGGTGAAACGATAGGCCTAACATAAACACTCGTTGGGATAGACTTTAGATGACTTTGATACCATATTAAGAAGTGAATTTTAAACATAACTCAACCTTATAGAATTGACTTACAAAATAAGGTTTGCATCCACTTATATACTACAAAATCGATTTATAATGAGATTTGCATCCAATAAAGATTACGAAGAACACTTACACTGGGAAAAAAAACCCTAAATGGATTTCGATTACACCAATGAAAAGACGCACACTAGAGAGAGGAGCGCGAAATACAACAGAGATAGAAGGAAAATATATATATATATATATATATATATATATATATATATATATATATATATAATAGATACACACAATAATTCATTGGTTAAATCATTAAAGCACACAAATTCATTGGGACAATAATCTTAAAAACCTTCCCAAGATACTGTTATGCAACCCTACCTGTCCATACTACAAATTTTATATTTCGAATTGAACAATCTGGAATACAAATTGTATTATATATTGCACAATCTAGAATATAAAATTTGTATCATGTATTGCACAATCTAGAATATAAAATTTGTATTTTGGTTGTGCAATCTATATTGTAAAATTCTATTATAGATTTAAAAATATCTTCTAAAATTGTACCGTTTAGCATAGGGCATTATGGATTGTACAATCCGGAAGATAATTTTGAATCTAGAAATAGCTTATGAATTGTACAATCCAGAATGTATCATGATAGACAATACAATCTAAAATGTGTTTTTTTAAAACATAGTTTGAATTGTACAATTCATAACATATTCTTGGATCCAGAAAAGTCTTACAGATTGTGCAATTCAAAATATAAATTCTATTATATATTGTACAATTCATAATATAATTTTGTATTTTGGATTTAACAATCTAGAATGCATAAAATTCCAATTTTTATATTCCATATTCTGTAATTTAGAAAGTCTTCTGATTTCACAATTTAGAATTGAAAAAAGGCATGGATTTAAAGGGGCATTCTTGGGATTTACAGAGTTATAGGGATGTTGGAAGAAATTATGGGGTGCATGAAGAAATTTCCAACTACATAAACAACTCTCATTCATGCTTTTCAACTTTAGGACTGGTTCTTCCTGCACCTCCATCACTTCTTCAGTCACCCCATACTAAAATCGATTTTACCATTATACCCTTCAGTAAAAAATATTAAAAAATTAAAATCTAACCTAATTTTTACTTTAACCTACTTCTATCTTTTCACATTCACGTTCATTCACTCTACACCTTCGGTGCCCCTCCAAAGCTCCCACCTCCTTCAAAGCTCTCTTCCCGTCTAAAGCTCTCCAAATCTCTCTTCCAAAAATTGTGCTCCATCATTCACGTTGCCCTCTTCATCCACATGTTAATAGTTTTAATGGTTTTCCTTTTTAATTTGAATTTGGCAGAAGTCTTTCAAACAGGATAATCAAAGTAAAGGACATGCTTTATTGGATGTCCTAAGAACGACGTGGAGACCAAGAATTATTTGAATCTAATTGACTGTTAAAAGAGGTTGATGTAAGAGTTTTCTAAGATAGTAGTGTTGTCCACGCCTCCCATTCTATTTGTTTAGGGCGAACGGTGTGAACTCTAACTTGATCTAGACTAAACTACAAAAAATTTTCTAGAGTGGTGGTAGAGGTTGATTAGTTACTAGTATTAACAATTCTTTTAATACAATTTTTTGTTTAGTACAATGTACACATCATGGGTTAGGTTGTGCATGGATGCAAGAAAAGAGAGCGATAGATTATGTTTAAAGGGAACTAAAAGCTCATGAGAAGAATTACTTTACTCATGACATATAGATGGTGGTAATGATGTTGCCTTGAAAATCTGGAGGAATTGTCTTGATGGTACTTAGTTTCACATGTTCAATATCGTAAGAATCTTAAGTACTTGTTTAATCAGAAGGGACTAAACACGAAAAAAAAAATTGGTGAAGTTATTAAAGAATTAAGATTTCAAGTTTGTGTGTCTTTTGGAAAAGGAAAATCAGGTTGAAGACACCATCATGAGTAAAAAGATATTTCAAGTGTCAGATGTAATGGTTAAGAACTCAAGTTAATTGCGTGTCAAGTACTAAATGGACTAAGAATTGCATGATGGAAGTAAATGGGAATTCTGAGGTTTGGGGATAAGGTTTATGTATTGCAAAAAGAAGTTAGAGAATATAGTCTAGTGTAAAAATTATAAGAATGATTCAATGTGCATCATGCATAACTAAGATATATATGTATCTGAAGAAGTTCTTTTAAAGGTTTAACACAAAGAAGGAAGTGGTTGAATATGTCCTTGTTTGTCTGACTTGTTAGAAACTGTAGTGGAGTATCAAAGACTTGGGGGAATGTTATAACAATTGGACGTGACTAAGTAGAAATGGAGTAGTATTGTTATAAAAGTGATTTCTTTTTCATAAGAAATGAGAGTACATAATGGAATATGGATTGTAGTAGATTGAGTAATGAAAAATACATAATTTATTTTGGAGAAGATGGATCGAGTTTTGAAAGATTATGATTTTTAGTGGAGGTATTGTCATGGGAAAGGCAATGTTCTTGTAGATGTTTGAAGTCATAAGAAAGTATTGGTATCAACACTTAAGATTAGATAGTGGGAGTTGAGTGAAAGTTTTAATAGTTTGAATTTGAAAGTTTTTGTACTTTCAAATCACATTAGTTGTAATATACTTATTATAATTAATTGAGTTTCTAGAAGAAGTGAGAGTAAAATAATTGGTGAATTTGAAGTTGAAAAATATTCAAAATTTATTAAATATTGATTTAAGATTTCAAAACAAAATATGTGTGCTAAAGGACGATGAACTAAAGTAGATGGGTCATCTAAGAGTTATAAAAGCAAGATCACTTTACATATAAGTATGACCCAATAGTATCAAGATTTCAAGTAGTCTTATTGGTGGCAAACAAATAAAGATATAGTCAAGTTTGTAGCTTTTCATTTATCTTGTAAAAAAATATCAAAGGTTGAACAATCAACGACTTGGAGGTATGTTAACATAATTGGACATCCCCAAGGTAGAAATGGAATTATATTTACATGGGTTTTATGACTTACTTATCGCGTGCAGTGAAGAAACTATTGATCAAGGATGATCAAGTGCTTTGATGTTTCCAATTCCTTGTGTTTGATGGAAGACTGAAGTTGCTGCTTATGTGTGGGTGGAATATGGGTAGATTAAATTGTAATCCACTCCTTTGTTGAATCTAAAACTGGTGAGAATTAAAACCTTTTTTAAGATGAATGTTTTTCCTAACAAGTGAAAAACAACCTGTTGTTTTGTCGAATCAACCGGTTGTTTTTCTTTTAAAGGTTTTTGAAAAAGGTTGAAAGCTATTTGACTTTGTTGTCAAACCAATTCAATCAATTGTTTCGTGGTTTCAATCGATTGTTTGTTTGAAAATCCTAACAGATTTCAGTTTTGATTGGTGAATTTGTCTTAAATGATTTCTAACTAAATACGCTCCTGTTTTAAATGTTTTTGACCAACCTTGGAGTATAAATAGTTTGTTATTTGCTCCTGGAAGAAGAGAGAAAATAGTTTAGAGAATTCAATGTGCTAAAGTTGATTTCAAGTTTTAAATATTCATATCAAGCTTTGGATTTTCAAGTAAGAATGGAATAGGATTGCATTGTACTTTTCAGTTGTGCTTTGATAAGGTGTAATCCCTTCTCAATCTCTTGTAATTCTATAATTGTGTGTTAGTGCAGAATCAAAGGTTGTTCTAATTTCTATGGATTGTGTGCCAAAGGAAGCGTGTGACTTGAGGTGTTCAAGGTCACTTCTTTGGTGGTGTGGTTGTAATCTGTGATTGATTGCATAGTAGATACCCAAGAGTTTTATGGGGACTGAATGTAGCTCTTGGGATAAGAGTGAACCAGTATAAACTGCTTGTGTACTTTTCTCTTGCTCTGAACTCTTTTAAATTCTATTTTTAAGTTGTTTTAAAAACTGTTGGTATAAACAACCGATTGAATCGAAGGAACAATCGGTTGTTTTTCTGTTAGTAAACTAAAACAGCTTTGTGCATTGCTTTCCTTAGTTTCTTTCTCTGTGATTCTGCATTGAACTTCATTATACCTTCAAAGTTTGCGAAAATCTTTCATAAACAATTCACCCCCCTCCTGTTTAAGGCCATATATTCTAACAGAAACATGACTCAATGTGAGTAATAATGGATAAATTAACGAAGATTACACATATTCTACCTATAAGATTGAGGTTTATATACAGAAGCTAACCCATATTCATAAATGAAATAATTATATTGCATGGTGTACCCTTTGTTCTAGTATCAGACAAGGATTTTGTTTCACATTTAGTTTTAAAAGACACTTCAATAAGCTTTAGAAATCAAACTCCGAATTAGTTCATTATATCATCCAAAGGTTGATGGACTATCAGAGAGAAATATCAAATCCTCAAAGGATTTGCTCAAAACATTGCATGTTAGATTATTTGGGTAGTTAGGAAGAAATTTTATCTTTAGTAGAATTTAGTTATAATAGCAGTTACCAAGCAAGTAATTAGGATGACTTTTTATGAAGCATCATATGAGAGGGAAATGTAAAACACCTTTTTATGATAGTTTTAGGATGGTGAGAAGGTGTTGATTGGACCAGATTTAATGCAACAGAACCAATAAGAAAGTCAACATGATTTATAAAATTTGGAAACATCTCTAAATAGGCATAAACTATATGTAAATCATAGAAGAAAACCTTTAGAATTCTTTGCGGGTGAACATATCTTTTAGAGAATTACACAATTCACTAGTGTAGGAAAAGTAATGAAATCTAAGAAGTTGACTCCAAAATTCATAGGAACCTATTAGATTCTCAAAAGAATAAGTCTTGTTGCATAAAAACTTGTTTTGTTTCCTCCTTTTGTCAACATTCACAATATTTTTCATGCATCGCAACTAAGGAAGTGTGCACTGATGACTTTTTACAGCAAGTGCACCATGTTGTCATAAGTAATAAATTGTCCTTAAAGATGGATATCGATCCCACAAGGAAGAGTTGAATATTCAAGTACAAGATTCGCTAAATATAAAAACAAAATAATAAAAGTTTGTTGGGATGGCAATGATTAACAAGAAAACAAAGAGTTGTTGCTTCAATTGGAAAAATAGGAATTTGGTTTCATCTTTCTCACTCTCATGTATTTTGATTAGCATGTTAATATTAAGTTCTTTGATTGAAATTGATGCCCGTAGAAAATTCATTTATATCGATCTCTCGCATATAAAATTCTTAAGAATTTCCAAAATATCGATCTCTCGCATACTTATAGAAACAACTTAGAATCTCACTCAGACGTTAATATCAATTAACATTTCAAGTCTATGTCTAGCACTCAAATATGTTAAGTATTGTTGTTTAGGTCAAAACCCTAAAAATACCTCTCAGTTAGATTTAAAATTCTCAAACATGTCACAACTATTTAGAAGCAAAACAACAATACTAATAATTAATCAAGAACAAAATATTATATCATATTTAAATATCACCTAAATACATAAGAGTTCAAACAAATTACTCCCAAATTCACAGGGTAGAATTAGCCACACATCTTCTAACACCTTTTATTCTCCCAATTGGGTTACAAGTCACTCAATGGTGTTTTCCCTTTAATTTTACACACTAGGTTTGTGCCTCTAGCCCCCTATTTAACCTAATTTACTAGGGTTAGGTGACTTCCTACATCACGCTCATGGGCTTAATGATAAAAACATAAAAATAGCTTAATTAGTCTGACACATTCTCATTGCTGAGTTGGACTTTTTTTTTTTCTCTTTTGAGCGTTCTATGCCTTCCAACTTTCTCCTTTAAGCATATATCATTCTTCTTTAGTCAAAATCTCCATTTTTCCCTAGAAACCTGCAATTAAAACCAAATTTAGGAATAAAATGCTCTTACTCAATTAAAGATCATAAAAAATGTAAAAAAGGTATAAATTCATAAACTAAGGATTATTTTATATGTAAATTAGCAATTAATACTTATAAGTATCTATATTTTAATATAAAATATTACAAAAATTAGACATTTATCATACATCTAACCTCAATCATATTCTAGAGTACAAAAAATGTCGTCTTTTAAAGTGAACCTAGTTATAATTTTAGATTTTCAAATAAAACAATTCTACGGTGGAAATAAAAACATGGCCAAAAGTGTTGTGAGATTTCATATGTAATTATTCCACCTGAAAAATAGAAAAAAAGATAAGAGTATCATTTCCTAATCTTTTCTTGATAAACTAATTTTCGAGGATGAAAAATTTTGTAATTCAGGATATTGTAATAGCCGTAAAAAACATAGTAACCTCCCATCATTTATATCTCTCAAATTTTCATTCTTCCTTATCTTTTCTCTCTTTACCATCTCTTCTCTCCAATCTCTATAACCCACTACCACAAGGTTAAGCTAGACGGGCTTATATTTATTTTATTTGTATGTTCGTATTTAAAGTTAATTGCTCAGAGTCAGTTTCTGGGATGGTTGAAATGTAATTCACAATTGTTTGATAGCTTTTAAATTTGGTCTTTTTTATATAAATAAACACCCAAAATTCGAATTGATTCTCATCGATTCTTATCTTTTTATAAGTAAATTTATGTACTATTAAGGTTAACGTAGATTGTTTAAATTTTGAATATCTTACCAAATAATATTTAAGTTGATAAAAAAGAAAACACTATTTAAAAAAATATAATTTTAAAATTTTAAGTAGAATAAAATTAAATTTTTAGGTTTTTATTTCAAAATAGTAAAACTTAAGGGTAAATTGTAACGAAACTAAAATTCAAAAATATGATATGTATATATATATATATATATATATATATATATATATATAATAAAATAAAATAAAACATTTTTTCAAATAAAAAACGTATTTTTTCTTCCTACTTTAAGTGAAAATTTGAATTGTGAAAAACACAACTTATTTCAATTTCATTTCGTAAAATAAAAAAAATCTAGATATGACGGGTAAAATATTAATAGATGGCCTAAAAATTTAAGCACAATAAAATTAAAATTGAAGACCTAGAATTGATAGTTATATTTTCTCACATGATAAAAATAAATAAAAAGTAAAAGTATTAAAAAAGAAGAACGATATATCTAAAATGGATTTATTCAATAAAACCTGAAGAATATATATAACAATTATCAAAATAGCAAGATAATGAATAATTATTAGATGAATGAGCAAAGAGGTTGAAGAGAATAATAGATCTAATTAGCTATGATCTACCTTATTTAATATCTTATTTAATGAAATAAACGTATTTTATTTTTTAGAAATTTTAGAAGTTAAAATTGTTTATCTGACTACTAAGATAATGCAGACAGAAATTTTATCTTGAATTTGTTGGATTTAAGTGATAATTTTTATTTGTAAAACTTATTTTAATTTATGAGGTAATATGTTCACTATTTAGTAATTTTTATTTCTCTATTAAAGAAAATAGTATTATATAAAATTTGATTCACGAGCTGTTTTTTTTTTTATTATTCACGTCTTCTATCATGTCTCTTTTAATTTTGCCCAACATTAATGTCTAATTTTTTATTTTTATGATTTATTTTGTTAATTATATGATTTTTCAATAAATGGGTTTTACATCTGTTTGTTTGTTTATATTTTTTTCATAACAATCTACGAAGAAATCATATGGGGAAGAAAATCAAAATTTAGTGAGTGAAATAGGTCATTCAAATTTGAAATATAATTAATAAGAATTTTAATAAAAAAAATATAATTATGGGGGTATTGAATTTTGATGTATGCTTCATAGTTTTGTGCAGCAAAATGAAATAGAAAAAAAAATAATAAAAAAGTACAAAACAAAAGAAACAAAAAAGAGGAAATACAAAAAAGAAATAAAGAAATACAAAAAAAAGGTTAAAACATATCAGAGCCAGGTTTCGATCCTGGGACCTGTGGGTTATGGGCCCACCACGCTTCCGCTGCGCCACTCTGATTGTTGAATGTAATAATACAATTTTATTTAATTATATCATTGTATTTTCCAGATTTTGGAAATTGTTTTAAGCTCTTGAATCTAGTTTCTAAATTCCAATTTATTCTTCTTCTCGATCCTTAAACTTTACATTCTTCATAGACAAATAACTTCAACATTAATTTGTTTTTAATTTTTATCTCCTCTTCAAGATAATCCCATTAATTTCAATCTCATCATAATTAAGTCTAAAATTATATTTTTATACCTAATTTATGACATTGAATTGAAGTTAATCTACAAATAATAAAAAATGAACTATTTTTTATGTAAACTTCAATCATTTAGTAATTTTACATTTATAAATAATTTTACAAACTTTAAAACATAATAAATTTAGGATAAAAAAAATAGACTTTTATTCTTTTTCTGTAATCCTAAAATCTTTTTTTTTTTTTATGAAATTTAGTGATAGAAAAGAATAGTAATAAAGAATAAAAATATTAATGAATTATTATTATTTAATGTAGATTATTTTAATTTAATATGTTAGGAAAACTACTATTTATGAAAAATTATAAATTTTAATCCTTAATCTGAAATTTGTGTTCCTTCTTCATTTTTGGTAGTGGTTACATCCCTACTTACAGTAATACTGGCATGGTTTCAAATGTTAATTAAAATTATTTTTTAAAGAAATTAATAAAAACTATAATATTATTAAGAATTAAATGTTAAAATAGCACATTTTTTTTTTATATAAAATCTCAAGAAAAAAATTATAATTACATATACTTAAAATAGTGTCAAATAATAATTATAAAAAATAGTAAATATTTACACATAATTGAATTTTCATTCATGATAACTACAACATCAATTAATTTTGTAAATATTGAGAAGAAAATTACCTCTCAAATTTAAGTCAACTTGATGGATATTGACTTAGTTGAATCATTGAGAGTAAGAGTGAAAAAAAAGTGTATAATAAAAGAAGAATTCTTCAAATAGAGTGAAATTAAATACTAAAGAAATAAGAGATAATAAATTGTGTAGGTTATCTTATAAGTTAAGGGTTTACACGGTTGAATATTTGAAATTGATAGTTAGATTTTTTCATGTGATAGAAAATAAATAATAAATAAAAACATTAAGAAGCATAAATGATTTAATGTGTATGATTATAGCAATAGGTCTTGTTCTGTGCTCTTGAAAGCCAGGGTTATTAAATCAAAATACGAGCTTAGAATGGTCTATAGATCCTCATCTCTTTGGCCTGAAATTAAACAGTTTTATTCTACTATCCTTGATTATACTTCTTGGACTGTTGGTATAGGTTCTTTTATTAATTTTTGGAATGATAAATGGTGTTCAGCTACTTCTTTAGCAAATATTGTAGGTATATCTGATGGTTCTAGTATTTTGAATACCGTCTCTCAGTTTTGGACAGGTTGTGATTGGAATATTTCATTGTCTCTACAGCAGATGCCTCATCTTTTTTGTCATATCATGGTTAGTACGGAATATGATATTCCTAATTGGATTCTAGATGACTCTGGTTGTTTCACTCTTAAATCGGCTAGGACTTTCTTCTTGGAACCAAGAGTTCCTTGTGGTTGGGGTAAACTTATTTGGTCTTCATTTATTCCGCCTAGTACTTTGGAAAGTTTTTCATGGGCGGCTTCCTATAGATCAACATATTCAGAATAAATGTTTGTATATTTGTTCTATGTGTACGCTTTGTGAAAAGCACGAGGAATCTATTCCGCATTTATTTTTTGAATGTTCTAATGCTTTGGGTATTTAAAGTTGGGTTCAGGATATTTTTCCTACTTCTCATTTCTCTAATAAGGATGATCTTCTTTATTTTAATAAGAGTGATGGTAGTCCTTTGGTTAAATTGATTAAGCTTACTGTGATAACTTTTTCTATTTGGATGATATGGCGTATGAGGAATTTTGCTTGTTTTCAGGATAAGATTGAGGTTACTCGGGCTATTTCGGTTATTAAAGATTTAACTTGTCTGGTGGGTAATTCAACAAAAGCTTCTATGAATAATGATATGTTCAATTTCAATGTGATCAAGTTTTTTGGTATTAATACTCATACTGTAAAGTTCTTCATCCTCTTCTTGTAAGATGAGAGTTTCCTTCACCAGGATGGGTTAAAATTAATATTGATGGGGCTGCTAGGGGATACCCTGGTCTTGCTACTTGTGGAGGTATTTTCTGTGGGAGTATGATGGAGCTTTTTCTGCATTTCTTGGAGTTCAGACTACTCTGGTTGTTGAGTTTTATGGGGTTATACATGTTATGGAAGAAGCTCAAAAATTGGGGCTTACTAATGTTTTGTTGGAATGTGATTCTGCTTTGGTTTGTGTTGCGTTTACTGCTAAGACAAATCTTCCTTGGATGCTTTAGTATCGATGAAATACTTGTCTTAATTACTGTGGAAAAATCAAGTTTAGGATTACTCATATTTTCCATGAAGGGAATGCATGTGCTGATAAGTTGGTTAATTTAGGATTTATTTATAGAGAATCTTTTCATTGGTATAATAGGCTTCCATCTAGTCTATTCTTAGAATTTTTTATTAATAGGTATAGTCTACCTATGTATCGTTTTTATTAGCATATGTGTTTTGGTCTAGTCCCCCTATATTTTTGTATTTTCTTTTCTTTTTCTTTTTTAATAATATTTGTTTCATGTGATGACAGATGATTGTTATTGTTTGAGGTGTCAGCCTAACTGAGATGTCAGGTTACATAATGATGCCTAACATAAAAATTTTTATTTAAAAAAAATGATTTAATGTGTACCTAAAATCAATTTATTCAATAAAAATGAGGGTTTTTTCCTAGAATACAATATATCGTTTGAATAAAATCGTAAAATAAAAAATATGTAATTGAGTCCGTGATGAGAAAAAAAACACCTTAGAAGAATTATAATGAATTTAGTAAATATTGAATGATTGGACCTATTGAGATAATAAAAGATTATTGTGCAACAAAATAAGATTAATTCTAATGAAATGACGGATATAGAAAATAAGTTTTTTTTAGGTTACAAAGAATATTTTAGTAAATTAATATAGAGATTAACATGGAGATGGAAAAAAAAAATATGTATATACCCAATCTCGTATTATACCAAATTTAAAATATTGATTATTACTGATACTAATGTTCATACTTATATCTGTATTTGATCAAATATGGAATTTTTTTGTCAAGATTAGGACAGATTTCCGAGAATATTATCAAGACTAAATTTTTTTGATACTCCTAGTGATGGAGATCAAGCTCAAGAGGACATGGAGGTCAGTCATCACGAAGAAGAAGAGGTTGAGGACGTTTATGGAGATCAAAGTCAACCTCAAAGGCTCACAAGAAGCATGTTCAAAGATTTAGGAGCAAGGGGACGTTTATTTTCCCTTTTTGTAATTTCATTGTGTGAGGGTGCTTAGAGGAAAACATGAGAAACCTCTTGTGTTAAAGCATCTTTAGGTCTTTAGTTAGGAGCATTAGGAGGGGGTGCGTTAGTAGATAGGTGTAGGAGTTAAAATAGGAGGTGCCAAAGTGAGAGAAGAAGTCACACCTTCCTCATGACTTGTATAGGCGCCATTTTCATTTGAATTTGGGGGGAATTTTTGAATTCATTTAGCTTGCATTTCAGCACCTTCACACTATAAATTAAGGTGCTGCCCTTGTATTTTTCAGATTTGGAATTTTGAATTAGAGAAATTATACTCAATATTTTTGAGTGAGCATTGGAGAGCTTTGCATCTTCTTCACTAGTCATATATTGAAGGTTCAATGGTTACCTCAAGTGGCGGCTTGCACACTCATCTAGGAGCCTTCATCCTCTTAGTGGCGTGTTCATCCAACCATACCTCCATCTTCATGAGCATTCTTTTCTCCTTCCTTCCTTCTCTTTTAATTTTCATGTCTTAGCTTGTGTTCTTGTTGTTTTGGTTCGGTGCCTTTAATTTCCAGCACTTATATTCAGTTTCCTTGCCTTTAATTTCTTTTTGTTCGGTTCAATTCTCTTCTTTGCCAATTCTATTTGGTGCTATGGTTTTTCCTATCACTTTAATCGGTTCAATTTGACAATAATTGGAACTTCCATATGAGTTTGTATTTTGGCATTAGTTTTGGTAAGTTCTTGACTTAGAACATTGATCCAATTCTAAGAAAAAGTGCCTCTCTAATGACCAACTCAAGATGTTTCCTAAGAATGTCAAGAACCTTTCATCTTATGTTCTTGAATTCACATCATGTGGTATCTAGAGTTTAGGTGTGTTCTTGTTTAATTTTTGAGTTGTGTTGCACTTTAATTCAAGAGCTCTATATTCTTGTGTTTACATTTCTGTTTTTAGGCTTATTTTGAGCTTTATTGCTGTTTTCTTATTTGTGCCTATCATATGTTTGAGTATTTTCCTTTTTGAATCTATAATAGTTTTGTCATTGTCTTGTTTTTCCATAATATGTCATCACTTCTTGTAGTACTTTTATTGCAATTTTTTGTTTCTTGCTTTGGTTTACATTCTGTTTTTTGAGTTTATTGCTTGATCCTTTGTGCATTTTCTGTTTTAGATTGAGTTCATACTTGTATTTTAGACCTATACAAGTTCTATTACACAATTTCCATTATGTCTTTGCTAGTTCATAATTCTGTTTTTCATTCCTCTTAGGATTCCTCTGTTTCTGAAAACAAGTGCTTACTGTTTTTGCTTATTGCAATTGATTTACTCACTGGAAATTTCTGAAATTCTGGATTTGTGATCTTCAAATTGTTAGAAAAGAATAGAAAAAAGAAGTACAAAAAAATTCAACTTACACAAAAAATGATAAATCAAATACAAAAAGTGTACATTCCTGCCGAAAAAAATACAGTAATCTGGCAGCGATTTTGAAAACTTTATCTCATTTTATTGGCTTGCTGTTTTTACATAATTCCAGTTCCATTTTTGAGTTAACATCTTGAAGTTTGTGTGGTTAAAATTTCATAGTCCAGTTCGCTCTATATCATTCCAGATAAATCAGTGAATATCAAGCACAGTTTGCATAAATTTTTTTTTTCCAGTAGCTCATTTTTTTTGTTTTCTTCATCTACTCTAGTGCTTTTCTTTAAGTATTCTTTTGTGTGCCTACTTTTCTCATTGAGTTCCTTATTTTTCTTGCTTGTCTAATTGTTCATTACTCTTTGAGTTTGTATACATCTAGTATTCCTTTTGAAATTGCCTTTTCTTGCTTATACCTTTTCTTGTTTGTCTTTATTGTTTCTTTGGTTTTGTGGTGTTGGCTTTGAGATTGGTGTGCTTTGCTTTGACATATTTCATTTGAGGTTTCCAAGACCTCAAGATCAGATTGGTGCAAGGACTTTATTTCTTTGAGAGTGATATATTTTCTGCCTCAATTCACTTCGGCAGTTTCATTGCCAAGTTCACTGTTTTGCCCATTTTAATTCTTGACTTGTTTTTGTTGTTTTGTGTCTTTGCTGTTTTTGTTCTTTTTAATTACATATGGCAGGATTTTCAAGTGATGCATCCTACAAGTAGAATTCTCCTTCCAAAGCTTCAATCCTTGGTGAATTACATGAAACACAAAGAACCATTAGACGCTTGGAAGAAAAATTGCAAGAGATGGAGTTGCAACATGCTAGGTCATCTCCCTCTATTCATGATGGACATCATTCACAAAGACATTCCACAAGAGCTTCCTCAAATGACATAGGCCGTGAAGAGGACCATAGGAGAAGAAGGACTCCACCCCAATTTCATGGCCAAAGACATCACAATCAAGGGGAGAGACCTCACCATGGCAATGGATACTATCAAGATGCAAAGTCAAGGCTTTCTTCGGTCAAGCTTCCTAATTTTAGTGGCTCTAGTGATCCAAATGTATATTTAGATTGGGAAGCCAAGTGTGAACAAATATTTGAGATCCATGAGATCCAAGAAGAGCACAAACTTAAGCTAGCTACCTTAGAATTTAGTGATTATGCCATGAAATGGTGGCATGGAGTTGTAAAGGACATTATATATCACAAGGGTCCTCCTGTGGACTCTTGGAACTCTTTAAGATATCAAATGCACGCCAGGTTTGTGCCTCCACATTTTAGGAAAGACCTTATGTTGAAACTCCAACGGTTTCAACAAGGCATGCTAAATGTGGATGAATATTTCAAGGAGCTTGAAACGCTTGTGCTTAAAATTGAGTTAGAAGAAAGTGAGGAGGCCATGATTGCTAGGTTTGCTAGTGGACTTAGGAAGGATATCCAAGACATTGTGGAATTGCAAGAGTACTCATCATTGGGATCTTTAGTTCACTTAGCAATGAAGGTGGAAGTCCAACTTGCTAAGAAAAATTCTTTTAAAAACTCTTTCAATGATGGCTACTATAACAAGTCTTGGAGAAATAAAAAATCTTTTTCAAAATTTCCTTCCCAAGATTCCTCTTTCAAACCCAAGGAATCTAAGCCATCTACTTCTAGGCCTAAGTCACTAATCAAAACGTCTAGTAAGAAATGCTTTAAGTGTTTGGGTTATGGTCATATTGCTTCAAATTGTCCTTCTAAAAGGAACATGTACATGCATGATGGCATTATTATGAGTGAGCATGATTCGGATACACCTAGGCATTCTTCACATTCAAGTGCATCTAATGGGAATGAGAGTGAGAGTCCATTAGAAGGAGACTTGTTGGTTGTGAGAAGACTTCTTGGTCAAGTTTCACAACCCTTTGATGAAAGTCAAAGGGCAAATATTTTTCATACAAGATGTCTTATTCAAAACAGCATATGCTCCTTGATAGTGGATGGGGGTAGTTGTGCAAATATAACTAGTACAAGAGTTGTAGATAAGCTTGGCTTGCCTACCATCTCTCATAGCACACTCTATAAGTTGCAATGGCTTAGTGAAGTAAGGGAAATAGTTGTGAATAGGCAAGTCCTCATCCATTTCTCTATTGGAAAATACAAAGATGAGGTCTTGTGTGATGTTGTGCCCATGGAAGCCACACATGTGCTTTTGGGTAGGCCTTGGCAATTTGATAGAAAAAATTTACATGATGGCTTTTCCAACAAAATTTCTTTTGATTTCCATGGTCACAAGATTACTTTAAAATCTCTCTCTCCTAGAGAAGTCCATGAGGACCAAATCTTAATGAAGAAAAAGAGGGAGAGTGAAAAAGAGGGAAAAGATAAAAAAGATAAAAAGGATAAGAGTTCCAAGCCTACACTCCTTGTGTCTAGGCATGAGCTTCATAGGGAATTAGTGGCACACCATCCTCTTTTCTTAGCCATCCCTAGAACTCTTAAGATTGAACCACTTGTTGATAGTCCTCATAGTTTGGAAAAGTTGGTAGAAGAGTTTCAAGATGTGTTTCAAGATCCTCCAAAAGGACTTCCACCTTTGCGAGGGATTGAGCACGAAATTGATTTGATACCAGGCTCTTCTTTACCAAATCGTCCAGCCTATAGGACCAATCCAAGTGAAACCATGGAAATTCGCCAACAAGTAGAAGCCTTAATAGCGAAAAGGTGGGTCCAAGATAGTATGAGCCCGTGTGCTATGCCTGTCATCCTAGTGCCTAAGAAAGATGGATCATGGAGGATGTGTTCGGATTGTAGGGCCATAAACAACATAACAATTAAGTATAGGCATCCTATACCTAGGCTTGATGACTTGTTGGATGAGTTGCATGGTTCTAAAATATTTTCAAAGATTGATCTTAAAAGCGGCTACAATCAAATCCGTATCAAATTGGGTGATGAATGGAAGACGACTTTTAAGACCAACTTTGGTCTCTATGACTGGTTGGTTATGCCTTTTGGCTTGACCAATGCACCAAGTACTTTCATGCGCCTCATGCATCATGTGTTGAGAACTTTCATTGGTAAGTTTGTTGTTGTTTATTTTGATGATATTCTCATTTATAGCTTATCTTTGAATGAACATAGGTGGAAAGTTTTGGAAACCCTTCGGAAGGAACATTTGTATGCTAACCTTGCTAAATGTATGTTTGGTAAAGGTTGTCGCGGCACCTGTAGTAGGACAGAGGACTTATCGCGATGCCCGCAGACCAATTTACGATGTCTCCGTCGCTGACGTTCGTCAAGCAGGCCACGTGGATTGGCCAGGGTCTTCTTCGGCTAATGATACCTCGATCCCGAAGCCTTCGGAGTATCTTTTTGATAGGCGCCTCTATCTGTATGGGGAATTCGCTGCTGATAGATCCCGCCCAGTGTCCTCCCCCTTCCCCCGCCGCCTTCCGACTCGCGGGAGTATACAATGACAACTTCCGGACACTCATGCCCGATCGTGCGACTGCCTCTTGAACGTCCGATTGCTCTTGATCATATAGAATTCCTAGGGTTTGTTGTGAGTTGTAAGGGGGTCCATGTGGACCAAGCTAAGGTGGTGGCCATTCAAAATTGGCCTACACCTTCAAACATGAATGAAGTCCGAAGTTTCCATGGACTTGCGTCTTTTTATAGACGCTTTGTACCTAACGTTGGTACAATTGCTGCACCACTCAATGACATAGTGAAAAAGGATGTGGTCTTTCAATGGGGAGAAGCACAACAAAAAGTTTTTGAGATTTTAAAAGAAAGATTGACTAATGCTCCCATATTGGCCCTTCCTAATTTCACTAAGACATTTGAGATAGAGTGTGATGCTTCCAATATAGGCATTGGGGCTGTCCTCCTTCAAGAGGGCCACCCCATAGCCTATTTTAGTGAGAAATTGAAAGGTAGTCATCTCAACTATTCTACCTATGATAAAGAGTTATATGCACTTGTTGGAGCTTTGCATACTTGGCAACATTATCTTTTTCCTAAAGAGTTTGTGATCCATAGTGATCATGAATCTCTTAAATATTTGAAAAGCCAAAACAAGCTCAACAAGAGGCATGCCAAATGGGTAGAATTCCTTGAGCAATTTCCTTATGTGATCAAGCACAAGCAAGGCAAAGTAAACATTGTGGCGGATGCACTTTCTAGAAGATATACTTTGCTAAACATTTTGGGATCTCAATTTCTTGGCTTTGATCACATTAAGGATCTTTATCATGATGACCTTGATTTTTCTCAAATGTTTCAAGAGTGTCTTAAGGGAGGACACAAAGATTTTTTTATACAAAATAGATTTCTTTTTAAAGGAAAACGTCTTTGTATTCCTCATGGTTCTATTAGCCGATAGAGACCCAAAGTTCTTAAGCCATTTTTGGAAGACCTAGTGCGGCAAGCTTGGTACTAAGCTTTTATTTTCTACCACTTGTCACCCACAAACTGATGGTCAAATCGAAGTGGTTAATAGAACATTGGGCCAACTATTGAGATGCTTTATTTCGGGAAACCCTAGAGTGTGGGAGAATTTACTACCTCATGTTGAGTTTGCATATAACCGTGTAGTACATTCTATCACCTCTCATTCTCCTTTTGAGGTTGTCTATGGGTTTAATCCCTTAACACCTCTTGATCTTCTTCCTATTCCCCTTCTTGAGGATGTCTTGTGCAAAGATGGTGATGAAAAGGCTTCTTTTGTGAAAACTTTGCATAAAGACATCAAGAAGAGAATTGAGAAGAAGGTTGGCAAGTATGCGGAACTTGCCAACACAAGGAGAAAAGCATTGTTCTTTGATGAGGGTGATTGGGTTTGGCTTCATTTGAGGAAGGATCGTTTTCCTACTCAAAGGAAGTCCAAACTTATGCCTCGAGGAGATGGACCTTTCCAAATCCTCAAGAGGACTAATGACAATGCTTATAAGTTAGATATGCCTGATACATGCTTAGGTAGTCATACTTTTAATATTAGCGATTTAACTCCTTTTTCTGTAGGTCTCCAGAATTCGTGGTCGAATTCTCTCCAACTCGGGGAGTATGATGGAGATCAAGCTCAAGAGGACATGGAGGCCAATCATCACGAAGAAGAAGAGGTTAAGGATGTTCATGGAGATCAAAGTCAACCTCAAAGGCTCACAAGAAGCATGTTCAAAGATTTAGGAGTAAGGGGACGTTTATTTTCCCTTTTTGTAATTTCATTGTGTGAGGGTGCTTAGAGGAAAACATGAGAAACCTCTTGTGTTAAAGCATCTTTAGGTCTTTAGTTAGGAGCATTAGGAGGGGGGTGCGTTAGTAGATAGGTGTAGGAGTTAAAATAGGAGGTGCCAAAGTGAGAAAAGAAGTCACACCTTCCTTATGACTTGTTTAGGCACCATTTTCATTTGAATTTGGGGGGAATTTTTGAATTCATTTAGCTTGCATTTCAGCACCTTCACACTATAAATTAAGGTGCTGCCCTTGTATTTTTCAGATTTGGAATTTTGAATTAGAGAAATTATACTTAATATTTTTGAGTGAACATTGGAGAGCTTTGCATCTTCTTCACTAGTCTTATCTTGAAGGTTCAATGGTTACCTCAAGTGGCGGCTTGCACACTCATCTAGGAGCCTTCATCCTCTTAGTGGCGTGTTCATCTAACCATACCTCCATCTTCATGAGCATTCTTTTCTCCTTCCTTCCTTCTCTTTTAATTTTCATGTCTTAGCTTGTGTTCTTGTTGTTTTGGTTCGGTGCCTTTAATTTCCAGCACTTATATTCAGTTTCCTTGCCTTTAATTTCTTTTTGTTCGGTTCAATTCTCTTCTTTGCCAATTCTATTTGGTGCTATGGTTTTTCCTATCACTTTAATCGGTTCAATTTGACAATAATTGGAACTTCCATATGAGTTTGTGTTTTGGCATTAGTTTCGGTGAGTTCTTGACTTAGAACATTGATCCAATTCTAAGAAAAAGTGCCTCTCTAATGACCAACTCAAGATATTTCCTAAGAATGTCAAGAACCTTTCATCTTATGTTCTTGAATTCACATCACCTAGTTTTCATTAATGGGTAGATTTATTTTTATATTAACTTTAGTAGGCAACTTTTAAGAAAGAAAATGTATTCCTTCCCCTCATTTTGAATTAAAAATTTGAATCGTGATAACACAATTTATTTAAATTTCATGTCTTTATTTAAATATTACAAATATTAAATTTTTATTGATTCAGTAAATTATACTAAACCTTATACTAAACATCTTAACTTAACCATATACTAAAATTCTTTTATATTTGGATAACTTAATCTAGATCTTTAAATTTTGGAGTGGTTTTCTTACTTAAACTATAATTTATATTAAAATAAATAATTTCATATAAGGGAAGCTATCTATGTTTTCGATAAAACTTTAGATAGTTGATTTATATAACAAGTTAATCTAGTTAGGTTATGGATTACATAATCCGGTATATTATTTTCTAAATGAGTTCTGGATTACGTAATTTGGTATTGTTAGGTTTTAAATAGGTTCTGAATTACGTAATCTGAAAGTCGTAACTTTCGCATTTCAGATTATGTAATCCGGTAGGGTTTAAAGTTTAAATAAGTTATGGATCACGTAATCTAATATTGGTAATTGTTAAATAGGTTCCGGATTATGTAATCCGTTAGATTTGTCAAATTAGGTTTTGGATTACGTACTCCAGAAATTGTAATTTTTGAGTTCCAGATTACATAATCCATAGTGTTTATTTTTGTATTCTAGAATATGTAAACCATAAGTGGTTTTTTCTGAGGTTCCAAGTAGGCCACTCTGTAAGAACACTTTTTATATTATGTCCACAACTTGATAATTATATTATTGGTTATCTTATTTGTAAATAATTGAAATTCACATGGTGTTGTGGACAGATATGGATAAAATAAGTGGTGTTGGATCTCAGGGTTATGATCGCACAAGACTGACGACATCCGTCCGTAGAAGAGACCGAGGTGATGTCGAAGAAATGATTGATGTTGATGCTCATATTGATAATGACAATCAACAAGGATTACGGGATGATGAGCAAGTGGACCATGGAGAATGGTTTCCTATAGGACCTTCTAATATGTTTTTGTTGGTAAATTTTACTAAGTATGATGCTGTTAAGCTCTAGGAGGGTGAGGTAAGAACGAAAAAATATTCAATTAAATTGTCTTCGTTAATTATTGTTTAAATTGATTTAATTATATTGAATATATACAAATTTTGTATTAGGATCGGGGAGAACTTGAATTGGTATCTCATGGTAGGAAATTACATAAATTTGGGATGCCTCATGCTGATATTGAGCTTCTTGTACAAAATTCTGAATTGTTTAGTTTGTGTAATATAAGTTATGAGGTGGGGGGACAAAAGGTTGATTTCAGCCTTCATCAAAAGGTGGCATGGGGAGACGAAGTCCTTCCACCTTCCCGTATGTGAGATGACCATCACACTTGATGATATGTCATCTCTTTTACACCTCCCCATTTTGGGTCAATTCCCTACATATGTGCCCTTAGAGTACAACAGAGTTGTGACAATTGTAACTGAGTTACTAGGGGGTGGAGGAGGCTCGTGGGAAGGCTGAGAAGAGGCAGTGCTGAGGCGTCCATGTACAATTGAGCTGGCTTCAAGATATATTCGAGAGATGTTGCGCTCAAGAGGCTTGGGAGTGTGCTGTCAGAGCTTACTTGATGCATCTGGTTGGATGCACTATTTTTGCAGATAAAAGTGTCACCTCTGTATCTGCTTCGTACATGTTGTTATTCAACAATCTACGTATGTACCAGTTACATTAACCACTAAACCATTCTTGTACTTTCTGTAACTACCCCCCTCTCACAGCCTAACAAGACATATTTCTTACTCCCTTGCTTTCCATTTGCTATGTCAAACCTAATAATGACAATAACAAAACCAAGTCCATAACCAACCCTACTAACCCATTTAAGTAAGTCTTCTCGCGAAAGAAACTCCTACACAAAGTTATTCTAACAATATTACAAAATAACTTCTTCAAATTATAATGCAATAGACATGAATGAAATGAAATTTTATTCACCTCACCTATTGTAAAATGGATACCATAGTCCCCTTCAACCAATTCATGTTGATGCACATAATTCATTAATTCTTCCATACTACATATCATTTTTACTTCATCGGATATTTTTGTAATCAATCCAACCTCCACGTCCATACTTACACCTTCATTCATAAAACATAAATTTTCATTTTATTATAATTTTCATAAATTTACACAAGTATGCAAAATAAAAACAACATTCAATTTCCCTTCCGGATTGTGTAATCTATAACTCATTTAATAACTATAAAAATACCTTATGGATTGGGTAATCCATAAAGCATTTGCCAACTTAAAAATAACTTTTGGATTACGTAATATGTAAGTCAAATTTTAAAAACAAAATGAATTTCGGGTTTGGTAATCTGTAAGGCATATTTTAAGTTATAAAATGACTTCAGGATTGCGTAATCCATAATTCATTTAGTATCGGATTACACAATCTGGAAGTGTGGGTTTGGTTCGTTCCAAATCTGGTATGCATACAAATTAACTAATATAGAACACTTTAATTTTGTGTTTGTCTTCCGGATTACCTGATGCAAAACATAATGCTCTATTACGGATTGAGTAATTCGGAATGTTATTCTAGATTCGAAACTAAGTTCCGTATTATGTAATCTGGAACATGATTGCTTCGCATTAATCGTTACGAATTGTGTGATTCGTTGATCCAACATATTAACCAATCCAGAATTAAGCATTTAAGGCACTGATTGAAGAACTTACATGAGAATGACGAGCCAACCGTGAACAACACTACCGGCACCACCACTACCGTTATCACCGCCACCACTACCACTACAACAACAGTAAGCACCAACGAGCACCTTCTTTTTCACTCAACAACAAAGTGTAAAACAAAACTTCTGTTTTTATCCTTTTACTGAGGGGTAATTTTGGGAGTTTCAAAATTTATGGAGGTGGTGGAAGAAGTGATGGAGGTGCGGGAAGAAGTTGTCCAACTTTAGAATTGCTTATTCTTGAATCGAAAACCCACTTTCACGGCTCCATGATGAAGCTGAGGCTGTTTCTTCTTGCACCTCCATACCTTCGTCTCTCACCTCCATAAATTTTCGTATTTCCAAAAATGCCCCTCTGTAATATTTCGGATTACGTAATCTGGAAGTCATTTTTCAAATTTGTAATTAGCTTTTGGATTACATAATCTAGAAGTCTTCTTTCAGATGCATGATTACTTTCTGGATTACATAATCCGAAAGTCTTTTTTAGCTTCTGGATTACATAATTCTGAATTCTTTTTTGAAATGCGTTTCCGGATTACATAATTTGGAAGCTACTCTATAGGAGTGGCAGAAGAAGATATGGAGGTGCAGGAAGAAGTAGTCTGAAGCTGAATATGTTGCATGCTCTCAGCCAAACCTGAGAAGACCCTTTTGTCAAAGTCAGTTTCTTCCTGCACCCCCACGTTTTTCTTCCTGCACCCCCACACTCTTATGCAAAGACAAAATTATCCTTATTAATTTTTAAAATCCCAAAATTACCTTTAACCTAATAAAACCCTAAAAAGTGTAAATGAGTGTCGTTTGTGCGCGCAGGCAGCGTCTTCGTTCAGTTCTTGGTAGTAGTGACACAACACTTTCAATCAAAAGGTCATTCTCCTTCCAAATCTCACACATCTCTCTTGTGGTTTAGAGATTTGTTGACAAAGGTAAGTAAAGTTTCATATTTTTGGATTTGCACATTCGTTTTTGTTATGGATTTTTGTTTATGTAAATCTTTTTTCACATTTCGTATTATAGAATCTGGTAGAATTTCAGCTTTTGAAATCTGGTAAATTTTCGAATGTATGCTTCTGGCAAAATCCCGATTTTCTCGCTCCAAGAGTGTTCCGGAGTTGTGGATCTGATAGTGTTCCGAATTTATGGTTCTGGAATACTAAGTTACTATTTCATGTTTGTCTTGGCTCAAATTAGTAAAGTAGAATTATATTATATCGAACTAGAGGAGTTGTGGGGTTGGGTTAGTATGCATTCATTCACTAGTTTGTAATTTGATTTAACTTGAATGGTGTAATTGAACAAAAATGGTGAAGACTAGGGGAGGAGGTTCACAAGGTGATCGTCTACGTCCCATAGCCTCTTTTAGAAGAATAAGAAGACATGTTAATGACGATGAAGAACATGTTAAACATGAAGATGCAGAACATGTTGATGTTGAACCCCAAATGAAGGTGGAGGATGAAGACGCACCTGACGTAAAAGGTGAAGGTTATCCTGGAGGTCCTCGGGATGGGACACTGTTGATAGTTTATGAAGACCATGTGGCCATGCAATTATGGAATGGTGTGGTAAGTAAATATGTTGTAATATGATACTTGTTCACTGTTAATTTGATATGATTTTCCTTCATTAAATTTTATATTTTATATGATTTTGGTTGGTTAAATTAGGATTTAGGAGAGTTAAAATTGGTGTCTCATGGCCGAAAAATGAATAAGATGGGTGCTCCTCATCCTCAGATACTATCTGCAATGGAGTTATCAAGTTTATCTGGACTTATTGGGGCAAGCTATGACATGATAGATAAAGGATTGTTGTGTGCCTTTGTAGAAAGGTGGAACCCAGAGACAAATTCCTTTCATCTGCTTGTAGGTGAGTTGACCATCACATTGGATGATGCGTTGAATTTGTTGCACCTCCCAATTATTGAACAATTTTACACGTACCCGAGCTTGGATGCAGCTGCGACGATTGATTTGCTTGTTGATTCACTTCGTGTAGATCGAGGAGTAGCAGCTGCTGAGACTCGTCATTGTCGGGGTGGACATGTGCGTCTAAGCTGGTTGATGGAGATGTATGAGGACGCATGTGCCAAGAGACAATGGACTGTGGCTGCACGGACATATTTGCTACACCTAGTAGGTTGCACCATCTTTGCAGATAAGAGTGCTACATCGATTAGTGTATCCTACTTGGGATTATTTGTAGATTTAAGGCACACCGGAGGATACTTGTGGACATCAGCTACTTTAACCCACATGTATGAGCAGTTGGGAGATGGTTCCTATGCAAATACTGGACAGTTAGTTGGGTATGTCACGTTATTTTCATTGTGGATATATGAGCACTTTTTGATTATTGGGCACCGACAACTTCGGGATGACTATGTTGAGGATGAGCCGCAGTGTATGAAATATGTGGTTGGGAGTAGGTTGTCCACACTTGCATCTATTCGGATGCAATTAGATAGCCTTTGTATAGGTGCTGTTCAATGGATGCCCTATGAAGAACATAGAGCGATACGTCCTTTTGAGTGGATTTCATTATTTTCAAGGTACATTAGTTGAGGACTTGTAGGCAGATGCATTTGCCTAAATGTGTACTTAGACAATTTGGATATATACAGTGTATCCCTCGTCACCCAGCCATTGTTGATCATGGCGATCCCTCCACATCCGAGATTGACCATCAATGGTTAGATTATAATGCTAACCTCATACAGGATGTCGTATTAGCAGCTGGTGTTGGAACTTGTGTTCCTGTATATTTGGAGTGGTTTCGGTCTATATCACACCTATATATCACTCAGATGGCTGAGGATAATCAACCTCCGGTGACTACCTCTGATGGACAACGTCAGGATGGGAATGAATGATACTATCTCTGAGCATCCCGCAGTGGTAAGAGCTTATTACTTGCTTATTTAAATAATACATGCTCAATTGCAATCAATGTAATTTGTTTATAATTGTAGGGTCTTTGTAGAAGAATAACATCCACATTGCAGTTGATTATAGATGATGGTCATCTAACCGAGGATTCACCTACATGGGAAGGGACACAGACAACCTTGATGCTAGCCCGATCAGCCACCGAGACGACGACACGGACGATGATCATCATCATTTTAGTTGTTGTTATGTTTTGTAATTTCATGAAGAAAGAATTAGTTTACAATTATTTCTGAATTTGATGAATGAACACTTTGGTTATGAAATTAGACAATTCTTCTTCCGCATTTATAATAGTCAGAGTGTTAACATATTCATTTATGCAATTACAACTATAAATGTCGCCTAATGGACATAATTTGTGTAAACATTTGCATCCGACTAGTATAATATGAACACCAAGTTTTGGCAATTGGATAACAATGAGTAGACCATAAAATATCTGTTGGTGGAATCGGGCAACCTTCTTGCAACTGAACCTGTTAAAAATTGTAAGCAATGTCATTAATTATGTTTTTCCTATGATTCTTAAAATTCATTAACAATGAAGTTTAACGAATCTGAACAAAATGATTTCCATGAACATGTCCAATACAAATGATGTGGTGATGATTAAAATCTGTTGGAGGTTGGGATCTTAATGGAAAAATAGTCAATAATTGTTTAAGAGATAAACACACAACAATCACATTATATCGATTCACAATATCGTATCTCATATCCGGTATTGTCATCCACTTATCTGTACTTATCTGCAACCATAACAAAATGTAACAAGTTAGTCCAACTCATACACCATTTTATAATTAATAACATCATTCAGAATGAACAGAATTACCATGTGATCAACTAGAAGTGAATTTTTCGAAAATTCATATCCCCTTCGCCAAACAAATCAATATATTCTTGACGCCATTGACAAAGTTCTTTATGCAAGTTCATGCGTACAATAGCCCAGAACTCCTCTCCCATACCCAATAATGCACCAACCGCATGATAGCCATAATGACCGTTAGCCTTAACATCAACAATATCAACAATGTAAATTCCCACCGGAAATTGTTGTAGCATTGGTAATGATTTGGTCGGAGGAGTCTCCAAAATAAATCCCTTGCTACATTTCAAACTAGATGAACTATCATGTTGTGAAAGAATGACATCAGCATGTTCAAAGTAAGAAGGAATTTACTTCGTTAATCTACTAAATTTACTCTGACGTCCTTTTTGTGCACCTTTTGTTTTCACTTTCTCCCTGGGTGGACACAAAGATGTGTTATCTGGATAGGCAATCTCACGCAGTTTGGCTTTGATATTAATCTTACCAGCCATGTCAACCTCATTGAACCGATTCATGATGACAACCCACTCTTCTTTGATGGACAACTCTGCTGAAGTATCACCACTTGAATATCTAAAAAGCTTAATCTTGTCCAAATGAAATGCACTGACAACAATGGTATGCTACCCACACCAAAAGAAGCCAATTCACAAGCACAAGGAAGGCCATGAGTAGCTCTAATGGTGCACCCACAATGAGATTTATCTAAACCAACATATTCAATTCGATCACTCTCTTCTGCAATATACTGCAAGACATATTTCGATATGAAGGCAACCAATTTCTTATATCTTGTTACATTGAAGACATGATTCACTACATGCAAACTCTTTTCAAATGAAGATTTAGTTGCATTATGTTGCAAGATATCATCTTATTAATGGAATTCCAACAAAAGCATAAGTCCCCAATTGACGTATCAAGGTTCCTCTTTAAACTCCAATGTGTAGCCTCAACCTTGTTACTTGTCATGTTGCCTAAGTGCATGACTTTATCCGTTCAAGCCTTAACAAACTTTTCTTTATGTGGATTTAACCAAGTACTAATCATGTATTCAGTAAATATAGGCCAAGGTGAACAAACAACATTAAAGGCCTCCACATGATGTTCGTAGGACTCTACATTTTCACAATCAAAAATTGCTCCCCAAGATTCCATCACTTGATCCCATGCCTCTTTTGGATGAACAATCATTTTACATTTTGCTTTAACATTTTTATCAATGTTAAAACGACATAACAAATTAGCAGCTTCGAGAAACACAACATTTATTGCATTCAGTAGAGCAATATCTCTATCACTAACCACAACCTTTGGGTATGAATCAACTCTAAAAAACAAACCTTTCAGCTTCTCAAGGGTCCGTACAAAGTTATGATGATGTTCTTATGCGAATAACATAAATGCAGCACTGAAGGTCAATCCCGTTAAGGTTACACCAACAACATCAAATAAGGGCATCCTATACCTATTAGTTTTATATGTATTGTCCATCATTAATACAATGTTAAAGACATTCAATAGCTTCATTAAATCAGGGTGTGTCCAAAATAAATCTTGCACAACATTTGTCCCTTCTTCAAACCTAGACCAATGGACATACATATCTCGCTCAAGTAACATCATCAATTGTTGCATTTCATTTCTATCACCTCGTATTGATTTTTTGTACATATATCGTGCATTATAAACTTGCTTTATTGCGCTCACATTTTTCTCATTATGCTCTTTCATTCTTAGCAAAATATTTTTAGGCTTCACCGAACTGTCTGTCATGTCCATAAGCATTGACTTCTCACTACATGTGAACCTACCAGCAAATGGATGACCAACCAATGTATTTGCCAACTCATGGTTATGAGACCCACAAATTAATTTCAATATCCATCCTTCACCACTCTTTACTGGATACCCTCGTAATCTGAAAGGATAACCACATTTCCTAGTTCCACTTTCAGTAACCTGTTAATCCTTTTTATATTGTTTGTATTTACCTCCTTTCTCACAACCTAATAATAAAAATGTCTTCCTTCCTCGTTGGCCAGTTGAAGTATCCGATCTTAATATCACAATAACAAAACCAAAGTGAAACGCAACTTTTCTAACCCACTTTAGGAGCTCATCCCGAATACGAAATACCTACAAAAGTTATCATAAGAAATTATTTCATTTACTAATTAACAAACAACTTAAACATACTTTACAAACTTAACTTTACCTCATTTGTAGTAAACGCATCTGTACATCCATATCCCTTCAATTTACATAATGACTTCTCAATATTATCATCATCCCACACATCAACCCCATCATATAATTCTTGTTCAAATTCTTCATTATTGTCCATGCTTCTACAAATAAAAAAAATGAAACTAAATCATTGCATTCTGGATCCATGAATCCATAAGTCAAAAAAATCATTCCGAATCCAACAATCCATAATTCAAAAAGACCATTCCGGATTCAGGAATCCATAACAAAAAAAAAAAATTGGATTCATAAATCCATAATGCAAGTTACGCATTCCGGATTCAGCAATCCATAACACAAAAAAAAATTCCGGATCCAGGCTTCCGGATTCAGCAATTTGGAAAACAACAATTTATGACATTTTAACTTCTGAAACACTCCACATCCAGAAAACACAACTTAATCAATTTTGGATTCATGAATCCAGAATGCATTACCGGATCCCGATATCTGGTAACCTTGAAATCTCCATAACCACCATGCTCCTAAAAAAAAAACTTAACTCTTACCTCTACAACCCAAACAACACTTCGACAACGTTGCGTACTCCTCCACCTTGCTCTAAACAATTAGAAAGACCCTCCATAGCAGTTGATATTCAATGATGAAGATGAGCAATGACAAAGAAAGTCATGCCCCTTTTAAAATTATAGGTCAAGGTTAATTTTGGGATATTTAAAATTGTGGGGGTACAGGAAGAAAAACGTGAGGGTGCAGGAAGAAGAAGCCTTTGTCAAAACCTTATCGGGCTTTTCATCCCCTGCCTTGAAGTCAGCTTAAGGGTTTGCATTAAAAGTTGCAGCATTGTGGAGCATTGAAATCTCAGTGAGTAAATGGTGCCTCGTATTCTCATTACTAGACTATCCGCGTCCTTCACACACCACCGAACCACCCAATTCCAATTGGGTTCTCTGCTGCTACACAAACACAATGCCTTTCTTTTTATCTTCAAAACATTCACTTCTGGTGGGAACAGAATCAAAGGTGTCACCTTTACCGTGTCTTATGTAAGGATCTAGAAATTTACACATCGGTCGTCTGCCAGGACGAGACATCGGTCGTTTGCCAGGATGAGACATCAGTCGTCTGCCAGGGTGAGACATTAGTCGTCTGCCAGGATGAGACATCGGTCGTCTTCCAGGGGAGAGACATCGGTCGTCTGCCAGGGTGAGACATCGGTGGATAGTCATCGAGAGATCAGTCATCGATTCCTTCTCATCGGAGCTCATGTTATACGCAGATAAGCTGGGACCCAGGCTTCCAGCGAAGGCGTTCTGCAGGCGCGACACGTAGACAGTAAGGGTCCCCAGAGCAGTTGGCAACAGAGAGTAAGTAGGGTAGGTGACTCCAGAGTTTTGGGCATACAAAGGTGTCCACGTGGCCATCCTGTCAAAGGAAACTTGCACGCAAGAGTTTTCCATCAGAGTGGGTGGTGGCAGCGGCATTCCTGGGCAAGGTGGTTTATTTTCAAAATCCACTTCTGATAGGCAATGTTCGAACGCTGTTTGGGTAGAGAGAAATCGAGTGAGTTGATTTTTGGTTCCCTGTTTCCTTTCTCCCCTTCTCTCCACGTTCGGGCATCTTCGCTACCAGTTGACGTTTCCGAGACCATCAAGCACCCGTTTAACGATCGGCGACTGCCCCTGGGCTCCGGGAAAGTATCTCTGCAAGTTTCTGATAAAAGCCTTAAAATAGAGTAAGTTCGTCGTGCTCTATTTTTGAAGTCGCTTCTGAACTTGAGAGAGTTGCCTCTGCATAGGCTTTGCGTGCGACTCTTTTGGCTTCAGAGTTAGTCTCTGTTAACTCAGAATATGAGTGTTATAGTTTGTTTTGTGATCGGGACTCTATGGTGCAGGTTAAGGCATCCTTGAGTTCTCGGTGGGTTTGGAACTCTTAGTGAGATCGGCTCAAGTCCAGGTAAGGGAAGCTAGCGTTATTTTAATAAAAACCTTAGGCTAGCAGATTCTGAAGTTGGGGTGACGTGGTCACCAGTTTTGAATTCTATTTCACAATCCCCTGTTTTAGTGTGAAGCGGTATTTGTTGAGATTGAAGTGTGGTTTTTTTTTTATATAGTGGATGCTGTGAACTGTGTATGATTTTCGAAATTATCAACCTTGGTATGCTTTGATTGAGATATGTTTGGATTGTTAGAAAAGGTTTAAAGTATGTTATGGTTGCCTTGTTCATTTACGTGTTGGATGATATACTAGAATGATGTGAAAGAGTGATCAAAGCATAGTATTTTAAGGAAAGAAAATACCGTGTGGAGATTTGTTTAGAATGTGCATTGACTAAGGATTTGTAATAAGGAGATATCCTGACTCTCCTGAGATAATGGAATCATATAGATGAAGTTATTCAGGTGGTGAGAGTCGAAAGAGGTTCATATGTATGGGTAAGTCGTTTGAAAGATAACTGACTTGACCTGTTATATGGATTAACCTTGTCATACTAGGAGAATGATGATATTGAGATTATTTATGCGCATAGCTGTGTGGATTCACTGCGACCCTGTGTGGATTCACAGTGGTGTAGTATGACAGGTGCAGATCTCTGAGTCTGAGTCAACGCACGAGTCTTCCAGAAGTAGAGTCAAGTGTCTATGTGTTATGAGTCAGTGGAAAGTCTGACATGAGAAAGCTGAATAAAGAGAAATTTTGATAGACACTTGATGGTTATGTGGAATGAATGACACTTGATGAAATTGTGAAATGTGTGAAAAATGATGGGTTATGTTGATATAAAGTTCATATTTAAAGTTTTTTTTTAACAGCTAGCTTACCCCTTGTTTTGTTTGTGGTTGTTTTTCCTTAAATCTGTGATGATCGTGTATAATTTACACGGGAGCAGACAATGTGGCAGGTGATAGAGCTCCCCAGTGAGTTATTGGAGGAAGGGATGGAAGAGTTTGAATGCTGTATTTTCGTTCTTTTTTAAAACTATTTGATGAATCTGTATTAAAATCTCCTAGAAAAATGATGTTCTTTTGAGATATAATGTATGGGATGAATGAATGTATTTTATTATATATACATATGTTAATTTTGATATTATTATTTTATGTTTATTTTATTATATAAATATGAAAAAAATTTGAGTGGTTTACATCTTACCTCATCAACTCATGTGGGTTGTCCCTGGAATTGGCCAAGGAACTCTCCAAGAGAGTGAAATTGAAAACCCCAGATGGTCCAAATGCTGTTATTGACACTCTCAAGAACTATGGATTCTCCAAAGCTCTGCTTGCAAAACTCGTCGAGAAGAATCCCAGGTTGCTTGCCTCAAATGTCGAGACGACCCTTTTGCCCAAACTCAAGTTCTTTCACTCTATTGGGGTTTCCAACACTGACATGCATAAGATCGCGCTTGAAAGCCCCCTTATCTTGCAGAGGAGTCTGGAAAATATCCTTGTGCCACGATACGAGATTATCAGGCGTATAGTTGGTGATGATCGGAAAGTTGTTAAAGTTTTGACAAAAGTCCCATTTAGCTTCACAGTGTGTGACCTAAGGAAATGCTTGGTTCCAAACATTGAGGTTTTGAGACAGTCTGGTGTGCCTCAGGGTTCAATCTCTCTGTTGGTGGTCAACTTCCCCAGTGCAACAATGTGGAAGCCTTACAAATTTGTGGAAGTTGTCGAGAGAGTTAAGAAATTTGGCTTTGACCCTAAGAGAACAAGTTTTGTCATGGCCATCCAAGTGCTTATAACTATGCATAAAGGGGCATGGGAATCGAGATTTGAGATTTATGAGAGGTGGGGCTGGAACTGGGAAATATTTCTTCAAGCGTTTTTGAAGTATCCCAATTTTGTGAAGTTGTCCGATGAGACAGTTACGAAGAAAATGAATTTCCTAGTTAATGATATGGGTTTGTCCTCATTAGCAATTGCCGCATTTCCTCCTATTCTAGCCTACAACTTGGAGAAGAGGATTATCCCTAGATTCTCAGTAATTAAAATCTTGAAATAAAAAGGTTTGCTTAGGAGTAGTTCGAGTTTTAGTTACCATATATGCATGACCGACAATTCTTTTTTGAAGAAATTTGTCATTAGTTTCCAGAAAGATTTGCCTCTCTTACCAGATGTCTATAAAGGATTGATTCATCATGATGATGTAATGTAGTCTTTGAAGGTCTATGCCGGCTTTCTCTTCTTCTAACTTTTAACTCCTCTATTACAATGCTAAAGTGAACTTGAGTTCTGTCTGCTTCTGCTTTTTGTCTCGATATAGAAAGTTTTGTTTTACTTAAATAGATGGAGTTTTGGTCGGATTTATAGCATATGGATTTTATAGTATCTGTTTTTCAATTTCAGTCAAATCAAAATTGCATTTAGTTATGCTACTTTTACCATCTTTAATAAATGAATTATGTTCAGTTGTCTTCCGAGCCCAAGCTTACATCCCTTCAACTTGAAATTTGTCACTATTTGTTGTTAGTGCATACTGCATAATGTTATATGAAGTCATGGATACGTGTAGTTTTGAATTTTTCTAAACTTCTGGTTATCTTTGTTATTGAGGCTTATTAGTTATTACAAATTACAAATAATGTTAGTAGTCAGAGTAGTGATTCTTTAATGAAGATATCTAAGAACAATGTGCTCAGGGGTTCATTAGCATTGACTGTTGTTAGGAAAGATCGGGTCTTGTGCTCTCTCATTGAATTAAGTTTTAGCTTATAGACAAATGTTATAGCAGATGTTAAGGGTGACTTTGTTTCCTTAAATTTTTTTAGAGCTGCTTCTAGTTTAAAGGGTTGCACCATTTACAAGTATTATGCACAGGGATGTTTAACCTATTGAAACCTAAAGTTGAAGCGGACCTATTAAAGCAAAATCCTCTGTATGTGTGTGAAATGAATAGTATACTCGATGTTGTTCCTATATATTCAACTTTGATCCTTTGCTAATGCTATTGTTTTCTATTGTCCTTTATACAGAGCTAATTTTTGTCCTTATAATTTTTGTGATTGTCTTTTGGCGTTGGTCTTTCCAACAAGAATTGAAAAGATTGAAATGGAAAAAGATAATGAGGTATTGCTTGCTGATCAGATTTTACTGGAGGAACTTTCATGTCTACTCAAATATGCTTTTATAAGTCATATTCTTACTCTAATGCTTTTTATATAATTCTTTCAGTTTATATATTTGTCACTTGGTTTTGAGCACCCTTAAAATGTACAATTCGAAATTTGTAAATTCATGATATTTGTCTCTTGATTTTATAAATACTAGATTGTTTAATTTGAAATAAATTTTTAGATTACGAAATTTGTAAATGATTTGTAAATGCGTTCTGAATCTGAAAATATTCTCAGATTGTGCAATCTTCATTATCACATTAAAGTGGTTGCACATCATATTGGAGTGGTGAATGAAGAGTTCCTGACGAAGTTAAGGAATCAAAAGCATTTGAAGTATCTTAGGCTTTCAGGGATATCAAGAAATCTGAGTTGCCTCCCTCCATTTTTTAGTTTCTGTTCAAGGCCTGTCACAATCTAGAAACGCTGCTGGATGATATTGTCATTGAGAAAGTTCAGACATTTTGATTTGTCTCTGCTATTGTTGCAGAGAATGACAAAGGGGTTTGAAAAGTTGACAGATAATCGGGTACTCAAGGGATTTGTAATAGGTAGTTCTGAGAAGACTCATTGTAGAATATCAAATCTTGCAAAATTTTGGAAAGCTAGAGCAACCCAGCTCAGCATATATATTGAAATTGGGGCTCTGGTCCAAGATGGACTGTTCGACAACTTGAGAGAGTTGTCAAAACTTGATCACCTCAAAATATCATGGGGTGTGTCTGACATAAGGTACAATGATATTCAGATCATTTTGCCTTCAAGTTTGTAAAAGTTGCAAATTTCAGAATGATTGAAGCCTACACAGATGCTCCAAGGATTGAAGGAGCTGAACATAACAGGAGGAAAACTCAAAAGTATGAATCATGGAGTAACTAAGGTGTGTGGGAATCCACATGTTTCGCTTTGGTTAGTTTTTGGGAGTTTCTTGTTTTTTCAGCATAGGTTTTAGCCTAGTCCTCCTTCTATGTTTGTTTGTATATTTTTTCTGTTTTATGTTATCTTTCATGTCATGATGAATGATTGTAGAGAAAGTTAAAAAGGAAGTCTGTCATAAAATGCTCCGATTGTCTTTGCTATCTAAAGAGCACTACTATTTACATGATTGTATTTACAAATGTTTTTGTATGTCTGAATTTAGAGTGTCCACTAGGGAGAATGAAGACAAACTTAAAAGCAAACTGTCGTTCATCTATGGAACTAGACTTATGTCTAAAGCATGTGTTAGTGCATATATTCTATCTCCCAACTAATTGTTGTTAATAATATCGTCTTCTACCAACCACACATTTCCTGAACTTTTATCATTGATAGTAAGTGAATCGAGTTATACTGCCATGAAAATATTGAGCTAGAAAAAAATCTCATTATATATAGTGTAATCGGGACTAATTTTGTGCTGTCTTTGCACAATATATAGTAAATGGTAATGAAATAATATAGTATGATTATTTTGGTTAGCAGAATGCTTGATATTACAAAGGCAAATGCACAAATTGATATGAAAACTGAAGATTACTGTGCAAAGTGGCAATCAATTAGAATCTTGTGATTTTGTTGTGTGCAGCTAGAACTAAGATTTATTATTATTTCTGTTAAAGCTGAATTTTGATGCATCAGTGAGACATGAAGGTACAGGGTTTGGCTTGATTGTTTGTGATAATTATTTATGGACTACGATTGCCTGCTGCTACATACTTAATTTCTGTAGACAACTAAAAATAATAGATAACATATACTATCTAAAAATGTATAAAAGTTCTTAAAACATAGTAAATATATAATTGTAATTCTTCAAATCCAAATTAAAATAATAGTTCTTAGACATTGTCAAAATAAAAAATTATAAATTATTGTTATCATAAAAGTATTAGTACTTTATAGATTGAATATTTCATCAGTATCAGGAAAGTATCAGAGTAACACAAATTGAAATATCGGTGCATCATAGATGACTATTTAGCTTTAAGTTCTGATTTTCAATTCCTTATTTTTGCTTTTCATTTTAAGAATTATAGGCTCTAATATTATATATGATGTTATCTTAAAACCAATTGACACTCATAAAAGTTATCCAGTAGATATATAAGTCACTCTCGGTATTGAAGCTGGCCATGTAAGATTTCTAACATTTGAGTACTTTATGACGTGTTTTTTTGGTTTTCAATGCTTGGTGGGTTTTGAGGGGGTGCCTCTTTGTAGCTTCCTAGTATTGGTTAGTGATGATGTTGTATCGAGAGTAGACTTTGAAATGCTTGCTTTTGCAAATCTTGTACTTAAACTAGTTATTTTAATATGTGATGGGACCTTTTGCTTTACAAAGGAGAGGAATAAAGTGTTGTTAGGACTAGGAAATTGTTGAGGAAAAAATTGTTGCAGATTGCCACAATTATTAGCTAAATAGTTATATTTGGATTACTACACTACAACGTAAAAGAATTATGTCTTGAAAATTAACTAAACCAAAGTTTAGTAGTAAGTATATACCCAAACATGTTAATGTTACTTTCAACCACATAAACATTATGCAATACATTTAAAGTTTAAAACAAAACTCTACCACATTTAAATAAAAAACCAACAAGTTTCATAAAAGCATTATTTTTTCTTCATGTATGAGACTGTGTTTATAAGCTTTCGGAAAGAGATTATGATCCCGTTAATAATACCATTTAATTTAGTGATATCAATATTACACAAAAATAAGTATGATTCAAATATATTAACTTTATTAGAATTTAAAGAAAAAATAAAGTTACCTAAAAATATATTTTTTTTTTAAAATTTTCAAACACTCCGTGAAGTTGCTAAGGACAACCCTCTCTAACACAACTCCATGAAGGCGTCATAAAGTTCGGGTGGTCGGGCCGACAAGTATACCTCCAATTCGTAAGGATTTAATGTTATCTCAACACTATCGACAACCTGAAGGTCGTGACCCAAAAAATCAAGATTAGTTGAACTTGACTCCCTGCTCCTTGGGCCGTCTAGCGAGACCTTCCAGATGAGGAATGCTCATCATGTTGTCCCTAGAGGACCCTTCTTGGCCCTCTTTACCTGCCTCTACAGTTGAAGCTTCCGAAAATAATCTTTGTTACAGTTGTCAGGTGTTAAGCTAGTCATTATACCTGCATACAATTAAAGGCTAAGTCAACATCAAATAAAGTGAAAATTGAGACAAGTAAAAAAAAGCATACCATTGACATCAATGAGTTTGAGGGGAGACAAATAGGCATGGACGAAAGGCCGAGTTGGATCTTGCGGGGAAGCCTATCCAAAATCGATACACCTCCAAGTCGTCCTTGGTCATCAGGAACCGCAACCACATATAAAAGCGTGTCAAATCCTTTGTCTAATAAAATGGAAACTGGGAAGTCTCGTCATCATAAAAAATTGGGGGTCTTCCTCCTCAATCACGATCTTGAAGAAACTCATTTTGAAGTTCTTATAGGAAGTAGTGAAAGGAGTAAGGAAACTGGTTTTTGACTGGACAACTAAAGATACCACACTTATCTGGTCACTCAATCTCGTAGCAAAACAATGTAAAAAAAAAATCTAGGTGTAGGCTTAAGGCTAAGTGCGTCACAAAGCAATCGGAAAGCCTACATTGTGGCCCAACTATTTGGATGCAATTGGGTAAGTGATAAGTGCTTAATTTCCGTAATATTTCATATTAAAATATAGGAACTTATGAGCATTAATTGCTAATTTACATATAAAATAATCCCTAATTTATAAATTTATATCTTTTTACATTTTTTATGATCTTAAATTGAATAAAAGCATTTTATTCCCAAATCTTGTGTTAATGGCAGGTTTCTACGGAAGAATTGAGATTTGGACTAAAGAAGAATGATATATGCTAAAAGGAGAAAGCTGGAAGGCCTAGAACACACAAAAGAGAAAAAAAATTTCAACTCAACAGCAAGAATGCGTCGGATAATTGGGCTAATTTTATGTTTTTATGAACAAGCCCAAAATGCAACGCAGGAAGTCACCTAACCCTAGCAAATTAGGTTAAATAGGGGGTTATAGGCACACCCTAGTGTGTCAGATTGAGGGGAAAACACCATTGAGTGATTTGTAACCAATTGGGAGAATGGAAGGTGCTAGAAGTATGCGTGGCTAAGTCTACCCTTTGGGATTGAAAGTAATTTGTTCAAACTCTTATGTATTAAGGTGATATTTAATTATGATATAATATTTTTTTCTTGATTGATTATTGGTATTGTTGTTTTGCTTCTAAATATTTGTGACATGTTTGAGAATCTTAAATCTAACCCTAAAGTATTTTTAGGGTTCTTACCTAAACAACAATACTTAACATATTTGAGTGCTAGAAATAGACTTGAAATATTAATTGCTATTAACGTCTGAGCTTGATTATAAGTTGTTCTTATAAATATGCGAGGGATCGATATTTAAGGAATATTCTTAAGAATTTTATATGTGAGGAATCGATATAAATGACTTTTATACCGGCATCAATTTCAATCAAAGAACATAATGTTAACATGCTAATCAAAATACATAAGAGTGAGACAAATGAAACCTAATCCTTATTTTTCCAACTTGAAGCAACTAATTCTTTTACTATTTTCTTATTGATCATCGCCAACACAATCACTTTCAACACACTTTTTATTGTTCTATTTTATATTTAGCGATTATTGTACTTGATAATTCACTGTTCTTTGTGGGATCGATATCCGTCCTTCTGGACAAATTATTACTTCTAATAATGCAGTGTACTTGTCGTAGAAATTCATCAGTAGGAGCCACGTTCTAGACACACAAAGCCTCCATTATAAACCTGATTAAAGAAAAACAGACATGAATGTCAGATATCAAACAAGAATAAAAATACAAAAAAATCTTCCGGTTCCGACCCCCTTCCAAGACAAATGGTTTTCGACTCACTATACTTACACAAGTATATTATTCCATCTAGAATGTCCCCTAAAGCATATCTACACTCTCGGCAAAACACTGAAACATGGACGCAAGTCAAAACCTTGAGAAGACCTCCCGAACTAGGCTATCCACCCACATGTAGTCGGTCTCTCGAACCTCTTGTTAGGAATTATGGCTTTAAACTAGAGGGAGGGTGAATTGTTTAAAGAGGTTTTCGCAAACTTTTTGCAAGCTAGAATGAATTTATTTTAGAAACCAATTGATTAAGCAATTCAGTTAGCCAAAACAGTAAGCAAAACTGCACTGCCCGTAAAACAATCGGTTGTTTCTTCGAAACAATTAGTTGTTTATATCAGCAAACAACAAACAAACTGAATTTAAAGAGTAAGGGATAGAGAGATTGTACACAGTTGTTTATACTGGTTCACTCCAACCCAGAGCTACATCCAGTCTTCTCAGAACCCTTGAGGAAATCCACTAAGCAATCACACCTTGAAAACAACAACCAAGAGAATGACCTTGAAAACCTCAAGACATACACTCTCCTTGGCCAACACTAAGATTGCTGATCTTGAACACCTCAAGAACACACAGCCAATCTCAGCAACAATACACAGAAGAATTGTTTCAACAGTTTACAAAGATTACACTTGTTACAGATGAAGATCTGAAATCAATACAAGTAGAATCATATTCCAGCACCTTGATCAATCACTGAACTCTTAAGCAATCTCAACTCTTTTAAAACTCTCTTAGAAAAACTTTGTCAAAAGCATTCTCTGTTATTTAAAAATATTTTTTCTGAATTTATATAAAATAGTTTGTTATCAAATCTTAACAAACCCTTAATTGCTTTCAAAAAGATTGGTCAAAGCATTTAATGACTGGAGCGTATTCAGTTTCAAATCATTTAAAGCTCAGTCAAAGAAAACAGTTTTTCTGTTAAGGTTCCAGAACAAACAATCGGTTGTTTCCTCGAATCAATCGGTTGTTTTGTTACTTAACAGTTTTCTTCATTCAAAAACAATTTTCAAACTTTCTCAAAACATCCAAGTGTAAACAATCGGTTGTTTCGACAGAACAATCGGTTGTTTCAACTTAATTTGAAAAACACTTTACTTTGTTTAAAGATTGAGATGCTAATTGCTTTGAGATTTAATCTAAGGGTGGATTACAACATTAAACTACCCCAGAACAAAGCTTTAAACCAGCACAGCAGCATCAAGCAAAGCAGAGGCTTCATCATCCTTCAAAGGATTTGGATTCTTCAAAACATTGAACATCACTTGGTTCAACACCTCTTGATATCCGAACTAAGAGAGGTAGAAGATGATGATATGGACTCTAAATTGTTCCTATAGGCTCGCGAACAACCCGAGAAGACTTGTTAGTGTTCTCGATATCACTAGAGCTAGAACTAATATTTACAATCATCGTTCTCCCCACGTTGGCACCCCCTGATTCGAAAGAAAACAAAGCACTAACAGAAAGGGAAGACATGGTTACCTTTGAAGACTCTTCAACCGGTACACCCATAAACTCTAAACTACACTCGGATTGCACTCTCAGACTCTCGGAGCAAACTCACGAAAGAAGTGTAGGAAGTGGATCCCACTACCACTGTTATTTATAGGCAACAAAAGTAGCGAATACGAACCGTCACAACAAATATAGGGCATTGGATCATCTTGGCATCGATGGTCCAAATCGAGTGACTTTGTACATCCTGACATATGTCACATCCACATGCCTCAAACCTAACGCATATCTCCCTTGCTCGATCTCGAGGGCATACAAACGGATACACGACATAACTACCATTTAACAGTGCAACTTGATCACATTCGGTAGCGAGAGGACTGACGGTCAACTTCTCAGCAACTTGAACCATAAGCAAACAAACAAGGAAATTCCAGGGGAGCAGAAGTGTAGACCCTACAGAGAGTTCCTACTCGGGCCTGGGGGCATATTGCCCAAGGACATGGATGACGAATAGTTGACATCTCGGACGCGCAACACCTAACCAAAGATAAAGGAATTTTTCTTTCAAAAACACATCTAAAAAATTCAGACTCTACGTGTCATTCAAGGAGCATTCCACTTGAGCCTAGGGGAAAAATCTACTACCGGTTGGTCGACGACCTCCTGGCACACTTAAATCCAAACAACACCCTACAACGTCATTTAGCCAACAATAAGCCATTTTATCTGCAAAACGTGATTAATGAGTAATTGGGTCCCCTTTTGTGCCCTACGCGTGAGCCCATAATAACAAGGATCCAACAAAAATGTATAAATTGTTGAGATAACCAAGTGGCACAGGTAGCTTTTCAACTCTCACACCTGCAGATACTACTCGGACTAACTTGAGCGTCAGAATATCTTTACAAGTTCCCCCTGTCATTTGGTGGAAGCAAAAGGATTGGAAGACTTAAAGACCATTGAACCTGGAGGCCGAAAAGACTGGAAGCAGAAGATAAAACAATTATTTTAGGAGGAGTTCAACCTCGTAAGAACAATTACATATTTAATTTAGTGATTTACAAGATTAAAAGTTAATAACGAAAGAGTTCTTGCTCAATTACTTGAGTGACATAAAGTTAATATAACATCCTAAATACATGTTAAATTCTTATTGATTAAAAAGTTAAATATACTATAAGTTAAAATAGCTAACTTTTAGAAATTAAAGTTCTATTATTTAGAGATCTCGGATCAACTAAAGATAAGGTCAATTTACAATATAACTAGCTAGGGACAATTCACCTTACAAATCGATTTTGTAAAAATAAATTAAACTTAAACTCACTTTCTAATACTATTTGACAGGTATGATATATTAGGATAAATTTATTGATATTATTCTACCATAAGATAGAATAGTTATGTTATTTTATTTTAATTATTTTGTTTAATGCATATACGTACTATAATTTTATTATTTTATTGTTTACCTATCTCATTAAATATACAATTTTTTTCTTTATTTTGATTTAGGAGTTTGGTTAGAAAACATCCAATAAGATAATAAGCTTTTCTTTTATTCTCATATAAATAGAACCTTCTCTAAAATACTGATGATCATAAATTTATTCACAATTAACAATTTTAATCATAGATTCTTGGATTGTAATCATGAATAAATTCATGATTTACTTTTTCCTTAACAATAGGCATTATCAACTTAATCAACATGATTTTATCCATAATTTTTTTAAGAATAATTCTTTTAAAAATTATTAAAGAGTTAAAGGATTGTAATAGTAATAGGTTGTATGTGGTAATCGGAGGAATCAAACTTATTCATGAAGAATAGAAAGTTTGTTTTAATTAATTCAAAATAGATACTTTTGTGAAAAATGCAATCGTTGTGTTGTTGATGTTTACTCAATGTAAGTAACTATTTTTTATAATCAGTTTTTAAAATTTCAATCAACAAATTTCTCAATTTTATATATATATTTTTTCTATTTAGGGTATAGGATGAAAAATGGAAGGGGAGTCATTTTGATATTCAATTTGAGGGAGGATAAATAAAAAAAGATTAGTAGGTAAGTGAAGTCACGAAGTTGATCGTTGTAGGTTACCATGATAAGATCAAAATTTGTACTATTATAATTCAAAACTTTGCAAAGTTCTACAAAGAGAAAAATTAATTTTATTTCATAATTCATATATGTCATTTCATTGCATTACAAGTTCATGATATTATTATGTGTCACTCTGGATAGCCATGATAACATTCACTAAATTTTACGAAATTTCCACTAGAGGTGATTAAATAGATTGGATCTAAAGTCTAAATCCATTTTAACTAGATCAAATTGAATTGGGTTTTTCCAATCCAATTTTAATTAGATTCAATATAGTTTGCATACTTTTTATAAATTATATTTAAATTTAGATTTGAATTGGCAAGACTTGGGCATGACCCGACTAGCCCCAACTTAACATGAATTCATCCCATCAAACCTAACTTGGCATGAGCTTGGTCTTATTAGACCCAACATGACCTGATCTTAGCCAATTCCATCCTGACTTGAGCTCGACTTAACCTAACCAAGCATGACCCAAGTTGGGTTGGTTGGACCTACCATGACTTAGGCTAGGCCTGATTAAGCCTAACATTACCTTGGCTCAACTCAACCCAGGCTGACCTCGGTTAAACCAGACTTAATCTCCCACTGACCTACACTTGACACAACCTAACTTGTTTGGGTCAAGTTTGACCCAATTTGACTTGGGACCTACCTAAGCCCGACCTTGCATGACTTTGGCCTAACCGAACCTTTCCTGACCTTGTTTCATACTGACTTGAACAATTTATCCCAGATGCAGTATTCTAACACAAAACTGATAAACACACAACAAATTTTATTCGTTCAAATTATACAAATATCATCTTAATTAATATTCATCTCAAACTCAAACATTTAAAATATGTTCAAACAACAAACAACTTTACGCAAAACTCAACATACTGTGACTACATCACTCTCACATCCAGATTATGTATCCTAAGGTACTGTCAAAATCATGAATAACTTCTCTTACCTATAACCTTACTCCAAAGTAACTTCAAACTTAAGTAAGAAAACTATTCAAAATTTAGAAACTTAAAGCAAAGTATCCAAACATAACAAAATTTCAATATAACCTTTACCAAAAATCACTTTTTTTCAATCAATCTCATCAAGATTGATGACAAATTTAAAATAAAAAGAACAATAAAGAATCTTTAGAACAAATAAGAAATTACTCTATTTAAAAATTTGTTTGATTGAAAATGATTTTTAACTCCTTACTTATTACGATGTGTGATTAGATCCCGAGAAAGACGATGTTTAAATGAATGAGAGAAAAAGAGTTAAAGGAGAAAAAAAGAAATATGAGAAGAAAGAGAAAAAGGAAAGAATAATGAAACTAGTGGTTCTTGCAAAATTAAAACAAATATCATTTAAATACATTAAAATTAATATTTATACTTTTAATATTTTAATAGATTACATTTATTTAATAAGTGTACTTTGAAAAAATATGCATAAAAAACATTAAAACTTATATTAAAGTTTATTATATTATATTATCAAATTATCATTTAATATAAATAGATTGTAATGAACAAAACTGCGATCTTATAAAAAATATTTAGTAGTATTTCTTTTGTTAATTTTTTTTATTTTATGCAATTACCATTTTAAATTAGTAAAGATAACATTTGTGAAAGAAAGATTTAAAAAAAAACTTCAAATAAAGATAATATGTTTCAATAGAATATTTTAAGATTTTTTTAAATTTTAATTATATGTATATATGGTTTACTAAATAATTTTATTTATTTAAATGCTATAATAATAACTACATTTAAAATAACTTATTATACTATTAAAAGCCAATTTATCTACATAAAAAAAATTATGCTTAATTTCATTTCTATATATCTCAACACAACTATATATCACCTTTTGTAGGTAGAGTTTGATATTTGAAAAAAAAAAAGTAGGTTTGTTTCTTTAATAAATTTTTAGTGCAGATTTTTTATACATGTAATTAGCATCACTAAGTTGAGTTGAACTCAAAAATTATTTATTTTTTTCTTCTATCAATTATATATTTTTTAATAAATTAAATAAATTGTTTTTATGCAAATTAATACTTAAAAAAAATCTTAATATATTTTTCTTGTGTAATCCTTAAAATTTATGGGAGAGAAACATTTTACAAAAATTAAATAGTGTTTTTTTTTTGGGCTTATCCAAGTTCTACTATGGGGGTGCAATAAGAAATTCCTAACTACAAAAGGCAACTCCCATTCGTGCTGCTTATTCTTGAATCGAAAACCCATTTTCATGTCTCCATGATGAAGCTTGCATGCTCTCAGCCAAACCTGAGAAGACCCTTTTGTCAAAACAAAATCCCAACGGGCTTTTCATCCACCCTGCTTTGAAATCAGCTTAAGGGTTTGAATTGAAGGTTGCAACGTTGTGGAGCATTGAAATCTCAGTGAGTAAATGGTGCCTCGTATTCTCATTACTAGACTATCTGCGTCCTTCACACACCACAGAACCACCCAATTCCAATTGGGTTCTCTGCTGCTACACAAACACAATGCCTTTCTTTTTATCTTCAAAACATTCACTTCTGGTGGGAACAGTCTCAAAGGTGTCACCTTTACCGTGTCTTACCTCATCAGCTCATGTGGGTTGTCCTTGGAATTGGCTAAGGAACTCTCCAAGAGAGTGAAATTGAAAACCCCAGATGGTCCAAATGCTGTTATTGATACTCTCAAGAACTATGGATTCTCCAAAGCTCTGGTTGCAAAACTCGTCGAGAAGAATCCCAGGTTGCTTGCTGCAAAGGCAGAGACGACCCTTTTACCCAAACTCGAGTTCTTCCACTCTATTGGGGTTTCCAACACTGACATGCATAAGATCGCGCTTGAAAGCCCCCTTATATTGGAGAGTAGTCTGGAAAAAATCCTTGTGCCACGATACGAGATTATCAGGCGTATAGTTTGTGATGATCGGAAAGTTGTTAAAGTTTTGACAAGAGCCCCATTTAGCTTCACCGTGTGTGACCTAAGCAAATGCTTGGTTCCAAATATTGAGGTTTTGAGGCAGTCTGGTGTGCCTCAGGGTTCTATATCTCTGCTGGTGGTCAATTTCCCCAGTGCAACAATGTGGAAGCATTCCAGATTTGTGGAAGTTGTCGAGAGAGTTAAGAAATTTGGCTTTGACCCTAAGAGAACAAGTTTTGTCATGGCTATCCAAGTGCTTATAACTATGCATAAAGGGGCATGGGAATCGAGACTTGAGATTTATGAGAGGTGGGGCTGGAACTGGGAAATATTTCTTCAAGCATTTTTGAAGTATCCCAGTTTTATGAAGTTGTCCGAGGAGACAGTTACGAAGAAAATGAATTTCCTAGTTAATGATATGGGTTTGTCATCATTAGAAATTGCCGCATTTCCTCCTATTCTAGCCTACAACTTGGAGAAGAGGATTATCCCTAGATTCTCAGTAATTAAAATCTTGAAATCAAAAGGTTTGCTTAGGAGGAGTAGTTTGAGTTTTGGTTACTATATATCCATGACCGACAATTCTTTTTTGAAGAAATTTGTCATTAGTTTCCAGAAAGATTTGCCTCTCTTACCAGATGTCTATAAAGGATTGATTCATCGTGATGATGTAATGTAGTCTTTGAAGGTTTATGCTGGCTTTCTCTTCTTCTAACTTTTAACTCCTCTAATTCAATGCTAAAGTGAACTTGGGTTCTGTCTGCTTCTGCTTTTTGTGTCGATATACAAAGTTTTGTTTTACTTCAATAGATTGAGTTTTGGTCGGATTTATAGCATATGGATTTTATAGTATCTGTTTTTCAATTTCAGTCATATCAAATTGCATTTAGTTATGCTAACTTTTACCATTCTTTAATAAATGAATTCTGTTTAGTTTTCTTCCAAGCCCAAGCTTACACTTCCTTCAACTTGAAATTTGTCACTATTTCTTGTTAGTGCATACTGCGTAATGTTATATGAAGTCATGGATATGTGTAGTTTTGAATTTTTCTAAACTTCTGGTTATCTTTGTTATTGAGGCTTATTAGTTATTACAAATTACAAATGATGTTAGTAGTAAGAGTAGTGATTCTTTAAGGAAGATATCTAAGAACAATGTCCTCAGGGTTCAGTAGCATTGACTGTTGTTAGGAAAGATCGGGTGTTGTGCTCTCTCTCATTGAATTAAGCTTTTGGCTTATAGACAAATGTTATAGCAGATGTTAAGGGTACAACTTTGTTTTCTTATTTCAGAGCTGCTTCTTGCTTAAAGGGTTGCAACATTTACAAGTATTATGGACTGGGATGTTTAACCTATTGAAACCTAAAGTTGAAGCGGACCTATTAATGCAAAAACCTCTGTATGTGTGTGAAATGAATAATATACTCGATGTTGTTCCTATATATTCAGCTTTGATACTTTGCTAATGCTATTGTTTTCTATTGTCCTTTGTACAGAACTAATTTTTTGTACTTAATAGTTTTTGTTATTGTCTTTTGGCGTTGGTCTTTCCAACAAGAATAAAAATGGTTGAAATGGAAAAAGATAATGAGGTATTGCTTGCTGATCAGATTTTACTGGAGGAACTTTCATGTTTACTCAAATATGCTTTTATGAGTCATATTCTTACTCTAATGCTTTTTGTATAATTCATTCAGTTTATATATCATGGGGTGTGTCTGACATAAGGGTACAATGATATTCAGATCATTTTGCCTTCAAGTTTATAAAAGTTGCACCTTGAAGGCTTTCCTGGACAGCAAATTTCAGAATGATTGAAGCCTACCCTGATGCTCCAAGGATTGAAGGAGTTGAACATAATAGGAGGAAAACTCAAAAGTATGAATCATGGAGTAACTAAGGTGTGTGGGAATCCACATGATTCGCTTTGGTTAGTTTTTGGGAGTTTCTTGTTTTTTCAGCATAGGTTTTAGCCTAGTCCTTCTCCTATGTTTGTTTGTATCTTTTTTCTGTTTTATGTTCTCTTTCATGTGATCACGTATGTAGGGAAAGTTAAAAAGTAAGTCTGTCAAAAAATGCTCTGAATGTCTTTGCTATCAAAAGAGCACTGCTATTTACATGATTGTATTTACAAATGTCTTTGTATGTCTAAATTTCGAGTGTCCACAAGGGAGAATGAAGACAAACTTAAAAGAAAATGGTCGTTCATCTATGGAACTAGACTTATGTTTAAAGCATGTGTTAGTGCATATATTCTATCTCCCAATTAATTGTTGTGAATAATATTGTCTTCTACCAACCACACATTCCCTCAACTTTTATCATTGATAGTAAGTGAATCGAGTTATACTGCTGCCATGAAAATATTGAGCTAGAAAAATCTCATTATAGTGTAACTGGGACCAATTTTATGCTGTCTTTGCACCATATATAGTAAATGGTAATGAAATAATATACTATGTTTTTTTTGGTTAACAGAATGCTGGATATTACAAAGGCAAATGCACAAATTGATATGAAAACTGAAGATTACTGCGCAAAGTGGCAATCAATTAGAATCTTGTGATTTTGTTGTCTGCAGCTAGAACTAAGATATATTATTATTTCTGTTAAAACTGAATTTTGATGCATCAGATCAGTGAGACATTAAGGTACAGGGTTTGGCTTGATTGTTTGTGATAATTATTTATGGACTACCATTGCTGCTGCTACATACTTAATTTCTGCAGACACGTTTAACTCCAAAGGTAGATAAAAATAATAGATAGGATACATAACATATACTATCTAAAAATGCATAAAAGTTGTTAAAACATAGAAAATGTATAATTGTAATTGTACAAATCCAAATTAAAATAATAGTTCTTAGACATTGTCAAAATAAAAAATTATAAATTATTGTTATCATAAAAGTATTAGTACTTCATAGATTGAATATTTCATCAGTAAGTATCAGGAAAGTATCAGAGTAACACAAATTGAAATATCGGTGCATCATAGATGACTATATAGCTTTAAGTTCTGATTTTCAATTCCTTACTTTTGCTTTTCATTTTAAGAATTATAGGCTCTAATATTATATATGATGTTATCTTAAAACCAATTGACATTAGTCAAAGTTATCCAATAGATATATCAGTCACTCTTAGAATTGAAACTGGCCATGTAAGATTTTCTAACATTTGAGTACTTTATGAATATAAGTTTATGATGTGTTTTGTTGGTTTATCATGTGTTGTTGGTTTGCAATGCTTGGTGGGTTTTGAGGGGATGCCTCTATGTAGCTTCCTAGTAGTGGTTGGTGATGATGTTGTATTGAGAATAGACTTTGAAATGCTTGCTTTTGCAAATCTTGTGCTTAAACTAGTTATTTTAATATATGTGATGGAACATTTTGCTTTACAAAGGAGACGAATAACTATGTAATGTTGTTGTTATGACTAGAACTAGGAAATTGTTGCACAAAATAAGTATGATTGAAATACATTAACTTTCTTAGAATTAAAAAAAAAAAAAGTAAAAGGTTACCTAAAAGTATTTTGTTTTAAAAAAATTTCAGACACTTTTTACAACTTTTTGCAAAGAAATTATGAACCCTTTAATAGTAGTATAGATAAAGTGACATAAATACTAATTAGATCCTTAAACTGATAGAAATATTTTTAATTTTTATTAATATGAATTAAATTACAAATAATTATTCTATTAACAATAATGCAGTAATAAATTTACTATTGAAAAAAATTATTAAATTATTTTTTAAATTAGAATTTTTAATAAATGAATAATTAAAAAATACCTTTAAAATTATTTAATTTTACAATTATATATATATATTTTATTTCAATTCTTTAAAGCCTTTTTTAAACTTAAAAAAAAAAAAAGTCCAGTCGTGGGAAGAGTCGAATTCCGATAAGCTTGCAGAAAAAGGGTTTCAAAACTTGGTCCCCAAATTTCAATATAAAAAAACATGGCAAAATTCTTCTTGCAAAATACCAATTTTTAACTTATCATTGTTTAAAAATTTTCAAAATTATTCTGGACTTGAAAATCTAGAATTCAAAAAATACAATTTAAAAATCAAAATCTCATTTTAAAAAAAAGTAAATCTAAAATATAAAAAATATATTTTGAAAAAGAAAATTTAGAATACAAAATTTATAAATGCATTTCAGAAAAGAATTTCCAAAATTTAGAAATATATTTCATAAATTCAAATCTGAAAATATATTTTGAAATTCCAGAAGTACTTTTATTTACACTCTTCTTTTCATTTAAGATCATTGTAAGGATATTTTTTTCATTCCATTGGTAAATCGAGTGCGATTCAAATTGATAAAATTTTCCAACAAATGGGTATAATTGGATAAATAAAATGGAATATTTGGTCCAAAATTTCTTTGGTTTGGTTTAATTGGAAAAAAAGTTCACACAAAACATCTTTACATACAAATGACAATTACCATGCAGGTCGGTATGTAAGTCACAGAAAAATATTGGAGGAGTTTCACTATTTATTTATTATTATTCTTATAAAAGTTTTATGTTAAACATCATTATCATTACGTAACTTGGCATTTTAACTAGGCTGACACCTTAAGTAACAACAATTATCTATCATCACATGAAAAAAGTATTATTAAAAAAATATAAAAAAATATGAGAAGATTAGATCAAAATTCACATGTTAACAAAAACGATACATAGGTAGATTATACATATTCATAAATAATTTTATAAATAAATTTTAAATTAGCCAACTTATCAGTACACTCATCCTCTTTACGAAAAATATCTGTATCTATCGATTTTGAAGTATCCACGGAACATTAGTCTTAACAGTAAATGTAGTACAAATCAAAACATAATCACATTCAAGCCATACATCAATAAGTTCCATATTTTAAGATTCACTATTTTAATTTCCTTCCTAGTTTTTTATGATCTCTAACTTGTACAATGAATTAGTTTGTATATTATGTAAAAAAAGAAATTCACAAAGACAATGATAATATTTCTGAAGTTAAGATAATATAATGATTAATTATTATAGTACTTTATTAGTTTAGAATCAAAGATTTAATTTTAACATATTTATTATAATAAAATAAGGTTAAAATGAGATTGAATGATTTTATTCGCTGTGACGCAAATTTAACGTGATATAACAAGAACTTTTTGAATAATATACTCATAATTAATGAGCAAGCAAGTTCGGAAGAGTAAACAAAATCCAAAATTAAAGAAAAAGAGAAGAAAGAATAATATATGAAGGTGTGTGTTTTTGGGAAATGTAAAAACGTCTATCTATAGAAGAATGAAAATCTCGTATGCTCCATTTGCATCTGAGTGAACACTGTTCATTCAGATAAAAAAGCAACGAAAAATTCAATTATTTCTATTGAATTGCAACGATTGAAAGCCGTTAATTTGAGAGAGGATAATAAAAACTATTCCCTCTGTGAATCCAAAAAACACAATGAAAAGCAATGAAAACTTAAAAAATTTACATAATATCACTAAAATGTCAATATTACCCTTAGTTTTATTTGTAAATATTTAATAATAATAATAAAAAGAAATATAGTTATTCATATAATAATAATAATATTATTATTAATTATAAAAAATAAATATATAAATTAATTAATTTTTTTATTATTATTTAAATATTTTTAAATGTAAAGATAAATTTGTAAACTTACATTTTACACATTTTTGAAAAATTAAAAAATTTTCATACAACCATCACACTACTCAGAAACTTCAATAAACTTTTCTCACAGATCTACTCTAATATACTCCAATCCAAACAACCTCATTTTCTTCAAACTTTCCTCTCAAATCACTCTAAATTCACTCTTTCAAATCTCATCCCCAATTCGAACACATCACTAGTGTCAAGGTTAGTGCGGAGAGTCTTTGAAATCTCCTCCCCAATTCAAACACACCAGTTGTGTCAAGGTTAGTGTGGAGAAGAAGGAGAAACGGATTAACAAATCTTCGCAATGTTCTGCATTTTGTGTTTCTTTAGCGACGTTTTACAATATTTATTTAATGTAAATATTAATTTTATGCTTATTTAATTTATTTAAATTTTATTCATGAAATATAATTAAAATATAAAATATTAAAATAAATTTATTATTACAACATTATATTATATTTCTTTTAAGATTTTGTTTGTGAAAATCAATCTTATATAAAATCGAGCCAAATTAAGTCGTATTTGTAGGAGTGAGCCCACTTGAAAGCTTTTTCAGGTCAAATGTGAGACGGAGTAAACTAGCCTCTACACAAAGCAACTCCCATTCATTCTTCTGAATTTTAGAACTGCGATTCTTCAATCAAAAACCCATTTGTTTGTCTCCATAATGAACTTGTTTATCTTCAGTGCCCCCATTGCCGTTTCAACCACCCTGCTTTGAAGTCAGCTTAAGGGTTTGCATTGAAGGTTGCAACGTTCAAAAGCATACATTTCTGGAACATTGAAATCTGAGTAAGTAAATGGTGCCTCGTGTTCTCATTACAACACTCTTTGCGTCCTTCACACACCACAGAAGCACCCAATTCCAATTGGGTTCTCTGCTGCAATACAAACACAATGCTTTTCTTTTTATGTTCAACACGTTCACTTCTAGTGGGAACAGCCACAAAGGTGACACCTTTACCGTGTCTTACCTCGTTAACTCATGTGGGTTGTCACTGGAATTGGCCAGGGAACTCTCCAAAAGGGTGAATCTGAAAACCCCAGATGGTCCAAATGCTGTTCTTGACACTCTCAAGGACTATGGTTTCTCCAAAACTCAGGTTGCAGAACTCGTCGAGAAAAATCCCCGGTTGCTTGCTGCAAAGGTAGAGACGACCCTCTTGCCCAAACTCAAGTTCTTCCATTCTATTGGGGCTTCCAACACTGTCATCCATAAAATCGCGCTTGAAAACCCCTTAATCTTGCTCAGGAGTCTGGGAAACTGCATTGTGCCACGATACGAGATTATAAGGCGCATAGTTCGTGATGATGGGGAAGTTGTTAGAGTTTTGAGAAATGCCCCACTTGGTTTCACATATTGTGACCTATTGAATGACTTGGTTCCCAACATCGAGATTCTGAGGAAGTCTGGTGTGCCTCAGGGTTCAATCTCTCTGCTGATGGTCAACTTCCCCTCTGCAGCAATGGGGAAGCATTCCAGATTTGTGGAAGTTGTCAAGAGAATTAAGAAAATTGGGTTTGATCATAAGAAAACAAATTTTGTCATGGCTATCCAAGTGCTTTTAACGATGCGCGAAGGAGCATGGGAATCGAAATTTAAGATTTATGAGAGGTGGGGCTGGAACTGGGAAATGGCTCTTCAAGCGTTTGTGAAGTTTCCCAATTTTATGAAGTTATCAGAGGAAACAATTACGAAAAAAATGACTTTCCTAGTGAAGGATATGGGTTTGCCATCATTAGATATTGCAGCATATCCTCCTATTCTAGCCTACAACTTGGAGAACAGGATTATCCCTAGACTCTCAGTAATTAAAATCTTGAAATCAAAAGGTTTACTTAAGAGTAATTTGACTTTTGGTTCCTATATGGGCATGACCGAGGAAATATTTTTGAAGAAATTTGTCATTGGTTTCCAGGAAGATTTGCCTTTATTGCCAGATGTCTACAAAGGATTGATTCATCATGATGATGTAATGTAGTTTTTGAAGGTTTTTGCAGGCTATTTTTCTAACTTTTTTTCTAAGCTTTTGCTTCTAATGTCGATATTTTGAGTTTTGTTTTACTTAAATATAGTTTTGGTCAGATTTACTTACTCTGATATTCAATTGAATTATCTTGACTGTGCATCTATTTTTCAATTTCAGGCATATATCAAATTACATTTAGTTGTTGTGCTACTTTTACAATTCTTTAATAAATGAATTCTGTTTAGTTGACTTACAAACCCAAGCTTATGACTCCCTTCAACTTGAAATTTGTCAATATATATTGTTAGTGCATACTGCATACCGTTGAATGAAGTCATGGATACATATAGTTTTGAACTTTTCTCAACTTCTGTTTATCTTTGCTAGTCAGGCTTATTAGTTATTACAAATTACAAATGATGTTTGTAGTCAAAGTATTGTTTCATTAGTGAAGATATCTAAGAACAATGTGCTAGGAAAGATCAGGTTTCGTGCTTTCTCTCGTTGAACATTTGTCTTAAAGCCAAAAGTTATAGCAGATTTAAGGTTACAACTTTGTTTCCTTAGTAGTGTTTGGATAAAGAATTTTAAGAGAGTAACTCCTTTTTACAGAAAATTTGAAATGTTTTGTCACGAAATATGTTGTTTGGGTAAGAAATTGAAATTGTAGAATTTTATAAGTAATCGGGTTACTTATAATCTCAGCAATTTTTTTTGTAAACATTGGTGAAAGTTTCTTTCAGACTTGACTAAGATGGAATTTATTTCTCAGACTAATTACATATGCAAGGGGAATACTACTTGAGATTTTGAGCTCATTTTGGCTAATTTCATGTTTTGATGTCATGATTTATGATTTCTATACAGTATGTTGATTATGGCATGTTTTATGATTCATATATGAAGAAATGCTGGTTACGTAATGTTATAACTAGTTGAGTATTACAGGCATGATGTTGTGGGACTAGGGCACTCATGAAGACCATTTTGCCTCATTATTTTAAGTTATAATTTTTCAGATTAAACAAGTCATAAAGAAAAACTAAGTATCATAGTCAACACTTAAATATTTACAATTATGTTTACTATTTCTTAATTGAGCATGTTACAGGTTTTTGAAATCACCGATCTTGGAGTGATGAGGCATTTTTGGGAATGAAAATGCATGACCTTAAAGAAGGAATCTTTCTCTCAAAGAAAAACACAAAATGACTTGTTGAAAAAAAGTTCTTATTGGAGAATTGTAATCTTGTTTAAACTCCTTTTACAGTAAATGAAAAGTTGTCCGAGAATGCATGCCCCTTAATGTTTGTTCGAGATAACTTAAAGCATAGATTTGAGCGAATGAGGGAATAAAAGTTGAGCTAGCATGTCAATTAACTGGATCAAATGGTTGAAACACTTTCTTCCCTTCAGGTTATTTTTACAAGGAGTTCATACAAATTACGCTATTTTTAGAAGAACAACAATACTCGGTATACAAGCTTACTAATTTGTTTAATGACACCAATCATTTCAACAAAATTCCATTGTTCAACAATGAAACCTCCCTTAAACTGCTCATAATTGGCCTTTATCTACCCAAAGAACAAAATAACAAAAGTTAGATACAATTTTTTAAGTACTTCCAATCATTTGCTTATTAAAAATTAGTATAAATTTTACGAGTGAAAATCTAATTCTGGTAGAAGATCATATGCTAAAAACACCCAAGACATTAAATGTAAGTTTGGTCAAAATCAAAATGTTAAAAAAACAAAAGCATAGATATGCTGGTGTGTCATTTGGTGTAGTTAATCCATTTCCTGGTTGATCAATAATCATTTGGGTAGGTTGCAAATTGAATCACAGGACTTAGTTTGCTCTATATGTACAACAGTTTGAAATGTGATAGGAACACAGATAGTGAACATATGTACTCAATTCATGGCAACTTCAAAAGAAAGAGATATTATCACTTCACATAATGCTTGTTGGAGTTTATACATAATGATTAACTTAAAGCAAAATGGCAACTACAGCGAAGCCAAATATCAGTTTTCATCATCTTAACTCTCAGGCAGACAAAAATGGCTGCAAATTAGCAGTCATGTAAGGAAGAGAGATTGGCTCAGATGACGTCTGTACATGTACAACATGAACTAGTTCACTCACCCTGACTTCATCCTCCTAGAAAATTTGTACATCATATATCCTTGAATATCCCATCTTGAATAAGAAAATGCTTCATTGTCCAAATGAGCTATCTCCAACTTGATTCTGCTCTCAGATTTGATTATCTTCTTGGATTTGTGGCAAAAAAAATCTCAAGACAAGCTTTGAACATATATGGTATTTGATTGGTTACAGAAATCGAAACAAGGCCGATTGTAGAAGCTGGTTAAGTCAAGTGTGGTTGTCAATCCTATCCTTCAGTTGTTTCTCGTGCATGGCCTTCAGAACCCTTCATATTTTCAGCGTCAGATGGGCCGGAAATATCCTTCAGGGATTCAATTTCCATGCTGGCAGTGCGGCTCTTTCTATTTCTTCGATCCTGGAAGTGATATAGAATAGATGCTTAGCTTAAATTAACAAATCCAGTAGAAGTGACTGGTGAAGAGTTCATGTAATATCCAGGAAATCATAAATTCAAACATGTACATAGAAAAACTACAGAGGATCCATGGCATTCAACATTTAGTAAACGGTAACCAATCATGAAAGGGGGCATAAGTAAAGATGAATTCTGAGAATGAATTTGGGAACATGTTATTCATTATTAGTCATTCAAAAATATTAAGTACAACAATAATTCAACACAAAAAAGAAGCTTAACACACTAGAATGACAAAGGCTATTGAGAAAGTCGTGTATTCCCAATGATGTGTCAATCATTCTAGTTGATGTGTAATTCATTATTAGTCAATCAAGAGTTTCAAGTTCAACAGTAAATCTACACAACCAGAAGCTTAAAACACTACTATAACTAAAAGGCTATAGAGAAAGCATGAATTCCCAATGATGTCTTAGTCATTCTAGTTGATGTGTCAGGTAGCAAAGAGCAAAGCAAACATCCTAAAGTTCCAAATTGTGATAAAAGATTCAGATTCAGTAGCAAAAGTTAAATATGAGAGGATAGGACAATGAAGGGAACCTCTCGGAATGGATATTCATCGGCTTCAAGCATTCTCACAACCTGACTCATTTTAGGCCTCTTATCTGCTTCAGGATCAACACACCTAAGTGCAACCAGAAGAGAACGCTTTAAAGCCCGTGTTGATGGTTTCACTTCAAGCCTTGAATCCACAACTTCCTCAGCCTTTCTTGTCCCCACCATCATCTTGAGCCATTCAACAAGATTCACCTGTAATGAGGATAATAAAATATATTATCTGCTATACAAAAAGCAAAACAAAGATCACTTCTCATGCAAATCAAAGTTAGAAGAAGTAAATTAAGCACTGCTTAAGTAATTCATACCTCATTAGCAGGACGTGAGTAGTCCACAGGATCCCTTCCAGTAACTACTTCTAGCAGGAGAACACCAAAGCTGTAAATGTCACTCCTCTCATTTAACAAACCTGTATTCGCATATTCTGGTGCCACGTAACTGAAATTGGAAACAGGAGTAAGTTTCCATTCATGCAATCATTCAAAATATCTGTAAAGTAGATAAGAGAACATTTACATACCCAAACGTTCCCATTACTCTAGTTGTAATGTGACTTTCTCCCGAGTCCAGAAGTTTGGCCAAACCAAAGTCAGAAACCTTTGCATTGAACTCGGTATCAATCAATATGTTGCTTGACTTGATATCCCGGTGAACAACTTTCGGTTCTATTGCTTCATGCAAATAAGCCAGCCTGCCACCAGTAATAGGAAATAGGGAACTTAATCAGTGGAACTGGGCCTAGTGTTGAAACTGCCATAACAGTAAGTTAGGTATCCAATGGAGCAAGCACCAACATAAAACTACGGACAACATTATAATCTCAGCAACAGGTCCCTTGTCCCCAGAATCCTAATGGGGCAAATAAATTGCAAAAGACGAGACTATATATCCTACAAAGTAGCAATATCAACATTCACTCTCAAATGACATTGATGACATTCAAATAGAACTTACGCTTTGGCTGTGCCAGTTATAACTTTCATCCGAGCTTCCCAGGTAAGTGTCCCTTGTTGGCTCATAGCCCCATGTAGCCATTGTTCTAAGTTACCATTGTTCACATATTCATACACCAATAACCTGCAAATCAGATGGAAACCACTCATTAAAAAAAACAACGAACTGCATGGCAAAGAAAAAGAGCTTCAGTTCAAATTTTCAATAAAAAAGTAAGACTAAGGCCATCACAAAATGAAAGTTAGTAATGTGATGAGTATAGACGGGAATACGTGCATTTGTGATATTGATACATTAAGACCACCAAGTTTACCTGTGAACTCCTTCTATACAATAACCAAGTAAGCGCACAAGATTTTTATGTCTAACATGGCCAATAGCCTCCACTTCCACACTGAACTCTTTCTCTGCTTGTCCCCTGTGAATTCAACACATTATGCAATTATGGAGCAAGTTCAAAGATCATTGTTTAATCAAGAAATAGTGGCAACAAGATGATAGTCGTAGGATAAACCATCAAGTGTTCTTACAAGTTGTTAAGGATTTTCTTAACCGCCACCTCAGATCCATTGATCAATCTTCCCCTGTAAACAACCCCATACCCACCCTCACCAATCACATTCTCTGGAGAGAAGCGATTGGTTGCAAGTTCCAGATCTCTAAGTGTGAACCAGTGACCCCACCCAAGATGAGAAATTTCTGGCAAGCCAACTAGAGGAGAGGCAGTTACCACTCCTCCAAATGTCAATGCAGACTGCTTCTTAACAGTCCCCGAGCTTCCTTCTTCCCCAGACATTGAACTAAATCCTCTCTCATGATGATAAACTGAGCTGCACTGACTGATATTATCAGCATCGCCAGATTTGCTCTTGCGCAAATGAACTAACAACTTGTCAGAATTGTTCTCATTTGCTTTGTCATGAACAGGAATAGCTACGCTTTCTGCTTGATCATAAGAAGTCTGCACCCCAACCTTGTCAACTCTGATGTCTTTCGAGACATGCGGTATTTGTGACAAAGAGAACTTGTCCAGAGATCTCCTAGACTTTCTCCGGAACATCACCCATACAGATAATACACAAAGAATCAGAACTATAAAAGCACCAACACCAATTCCAATCAAAACCCATAATTTCAATCCCAAAAACGAAGTCTTCTTGGATAATTCCACATGCAAAGAATTGTTTTCTGACATAGTTGGATCCCACAAGTCGTCAATCAAATATGTCCACCAAACTTTTCAGAGTAGAATCAAGACATTCCCACCTGAATGCAAGAACATGGTTAAGTATTCCCTTCGCACAAACTTTCAACACACATCCGAAAATTCTAATTTACAGCAAAGTTTCAAGTTCATACAATGAATCCACATAAACAAACAACCAAAATCAGCAACTCATCTAATAAATAATTCCAGCTTTCTCAAAATCAAACATAATCTGGCAGCAGCATTCAAACCAATTTGCGGCAATTCAGGTATTCTGAACCAAAAATTATTGCAACACTTCAAACAAACCCGAAACCCATTTGCGATCACATCACTCCAATCAGAAAAGCGACATTAAACTCACAATTTAAAAGGAAAGTAAGGATCCCTCAACTATCTCAAGCAATTATAATCACAACAAAACATCCAACAAGACTAGAGAGTAAACTTGTAAAGAATCACTTATAATCCAAGCAAACAAAAGGCAAACCCAAATGCCAATTCCCCCCAAAAAAAAAGTGGCTCTAAAAAGACACAAAGCACTCACCTTTGTGTTGATCTATATCACCCTCCTTGACCCTCTATCTCCAGCACCCACAGGAGCAACAAAGGGCCTTCTCTCAGAACCCCAACAGACCCAATGAGCATAGATAGGTGCAGGAATGGCAGAACAATACCAGAAAAAAAAGAACCACAAGCCCTACAATACAAAACCCAGAGGCTGCAAAAAGATGCAGTTTCTGATATGCAGTTAGCTATAGTGGATTGTGACCTCAAGTGGGTCACAACTAAACTCAAGGCAAGACCAAGATAACAAGAAATAAATAAACAAAAATTGATTGGAATGCCAGACAAAAGTACTATTTTTATGAAGAAAAAAAAATGAAAGGAGAGAGAGAAAGAGTGAAAATGGTTAGATTTTGGAGTAGGAAAAAGCAATGGTGGGGAAAACGGTTGGTGGGTACTGTGCTTAAGGATGGGCGGGACCTAACTAGCTGGAAAGGAAACCTGGTTTGTAATGGAGGAAACCAGAGAGAGAGAGAGAGAAACAGTAAAGATAAAGCAAAAATGCAATAAACAGGTGAAGCATTTATAGCTGGAACCAAAAAGTGTATTGAATAAGCTAACAAAAAGTAGAGTGAATAGAGAAAAAGAGGAGAGAGAAATAAGAAGTGGGTTGATGAGAGAGAGAGTCAACCTCAATCCTACAGGGTTGAACTCCAAACCAAATCTAGCTTCTTCTGAGGTATACTTACCAAACTGTCCTATTTGTATCAACAGAAAAAAAAAAAAAAATTTAATAAAATGCTTACATTCCAAACCTTAAAAGCATTTTAATTTTTTGGTGATAGAAACTTTAGACTTTGATTTTCAGATTTCTCATTTTTTTAAACACCCCTTTAACACTTTTTATTTATTTTTTATTTTCCACCATATATATATATAATTATATATATATATATATATATATATATAATTTACTAAAATTAAAGATGAATTCTTGGAGGTATTAAACTTATTTTAAGAATTTAACATTTTTTTAACACATGTGGAAGAATAAATGAATTGTTTCATAGCATATCGGTGTCTAAAGTAAGATTTAAAGACTACTTTTATACTCTTATATTTTATCTTATCTAAAGAAATGAATAAACTTATTATAGCTTACACTTTATTTATTTGATCAATCACATGGGGTTATTTTGAATGATACTGATAAATGTTTACTTCGAAATATGAGAGATTGAGAAGACTAAGAAATAATCAATTAAAAACTATAAATAATAAATGATCTAATAAACAAATATGAATGGTAGAAACAGAATAAATGATAAATATTTTAGTACCTTAAAAGCATTGCATGATGCCATATCTGTTCCTGCACAATAATGCTGATGCAATTGACTGTGGAATTTGGATTTTGGACACATAATGGTGAAGGGGTCACAGAAAATTTTGACATTTTTTGAAGTGTAGCTGGCATTAGCATTTGTATTCTGACCTTTTGTTTTGGTTATTGCAGATCGCAAATTCTAGTAGTGGGAACATTTTTAGATTGTTCCCTTCTAATCAATGCCATGGCTCTGCAACTTTGCAGGCTTAGCCATTACCTAGGTTGATGATGATTCATTTGCACATGCAATTATAACTTTAAGAAAATTATGTTCTTGTTTTCAAAATTTAGAATATATTTTATTTTCATTTTTAAATTTATTTTTAGTTTTTTAATTTATTATTCAGAAACCAAGAATAGTTTATAAAGTAATAATTTTAAATTTCAATTAGTAAAATAGTTTTTTTTTTTAATTTAGAAGATTAAAATTAGATTCATCCCAAATTCTATAAGCTAAAACTGTAGTTAAAAAAACACATATTTGACTCATTAAGGATGTATAAAACAAATTTGAATAAGTGTGTACTTGTAATAATGAAATTATAAATCAATGGGAATAGAAAAAGACAATGTAAATTGAGGTCATTGATAGTGTATATAATTAAGTTGGTACCCACAGATTTAATTGTTCTGATGGAAATTTTATTGTTAAAACGTGTGGTTTAGTTTCAATTATTGGAATTTAGTAGTGCTATGTAATAATATATTAATTGAAGTATAATTTGTTACCAATTAAAAACTTCTCACTAAAAATTATTAAAACCAAAGGACAGAATATGCTTTTCATTAAGATAATGTATCAGTCATTTATGTCATATAAATATTTTAAAATATCATGACCCTTAATTGTAATAGAGTCCATTTATGTACTTTTATTAATTAGTTAATAAATGGAAATTAAGGTATGCATTATCTTGGGTGTGTCTATCAAACTATGATCCAAAATCCATACCATGTTTACTAAAAAAGATATTCTAACAATTTACAATTTTAATTTTTAATTAACTTAAAGCAAATATTCCATACCATGTTTTATTTTAAAATTCTATTATAATAAGTAATATTTGTTTTTTAACATATATAACATTTATTAATATCTTTTGTCCCTTGTACATCAACTGTACGTTAAAGAAACAAAAATATGAGTTTTTATTGAAAAATATCAATTATTTTTTAATGTGATTTAAAGTACAATGTATATTTAAAACATTTTTTAACTTTTGCATTAAATATACCGGGTATAAAATAAATATTTGTCTCTTTCACGTATAGAATTTATGATTATAATTTACAGTTAAAGTTAATATTTATATTTTAATTGTTCTGACTTTTTTTTTTATATCAATGTTATTATTATTTCAATTCGTTCTTTTTTTTCTCAGTCAAAATTTGAAAGAGAAAAATGTTTATATAATTAATTTATACGATTTTTTACGTAAAGATAAATTCGTTTTACTTTACTTATTAGGTTGAGAAGATTAAATTAAGCATTCTCATTATTAAGTAATAAAATTATAAAATCGTATATAACTTAAAAATCTTATAATTTTATGAATGATTTTAAAGTTAAATATATATTTTTTCATATAAATATAAAATTAATTTTTGTCTTTAACTAAATTTTACACTTTCTAAGTATGAAAAATTGTTACGTAATATAAACAATATTTTTAAGTGTAAATTATATTATAATATTATAATATTCAAATTAATGATAACATAAAATACATATAAAAAATATATTTAATTCTTTATTTAATATTGTATATTTTTTAAAATATAATTAAATAATAATTACAAAACCATATATAGGTGAGTACTTAATATATCTAAAATTTAGATATAATTTTTTAAATCAAGATATATATTTAATAATTGAATTTAGTAAATTTGATAAATTAATAAAATGTACTGTGTGTGAATTATTATTAAAAAAATAGAAAGGGGTAGGGTGCTATTTTTTTTATTATAAAACAGTACACAGTGCCAGAATGTTTGACTGTGAAGTCAGAGTTTTAAATTCCAATGGTTGAGAGGGGTAATTTTGTAAATATGGATTGACTAAACCTAATTTTTTCATACTCAAATAATTGCAATCTTTGATTAAACAATTGAACCTTTTCTGAGTATAATCATGGCTTTGGAGGCAGAAAAAAGCCACCAATAGAGGAAGAAACACAAACTTTCATTTTAAGCATAACTTTTTATTAAAGCATGACCCAGACAAAACCATTGCAACTTTTCTTTTTCTTTCCCAAAATTAATTACCGGCTCTTTTTAGATTAATATCTTAGTAATCTTTATGCTCACATCACACTAATCAAAACTTCTTTTAAACCCTAATTTTGTCCCCAAACTATTGAATTGTGTTTAGTTTTTTTTATGCATGTTTAGGCAAGTTTATCTTATCAAAATTTATAAGAATAAAAATAAAAATAGAGGTCAATTTCTCTTACAAATTAAAATTAGTTGGTCAATGTTCTAATTATACTAGTTAAAAACTTTAAAAAGTGTTTATTATTAAAAAATGTATTTCTCCATGTTCAGTGAAAAAAATTATCCTTTGATTTCTTAATTAGTCTTACTATAGTTAACACTTTTCAAATCAGTTCATATATATATATATATATATATTTTTTTTTTATAAATATTAAAATTACTTAATTTATAAAAAAAAAATTTGTAAAAACTAATTTTAGTTTACAAATTATTATTTACATTTTTTTTTAAAAGTACTTAAAAAAAGTTATCTAATGTTGTGAGGGCAAGAAATGTGATAATATATATATATATATATAAGAAAATTTATCAAATTAATAATAAATATTATAAGTAAGATTTGCATGTGATCTAAAATTAAAAGACTAGATAAAACTCATTATAGATTTTTTTTTTTTGAATTACATTCACTTAGAAATATACTCACCAATTAAATTGATACTTTTTTTTTTTGAAATTGAGTAATTGGTTCTGAAATTTAATTGATATTTTATGTTGTCACTTTAAGGTGATAAGAGCCTTTTACCTCATTACCATTTCACAAGGTCTAAATAAAAATAAAACACTTAAATCAGTATTAATGTGAAAGGTTAGGTGTAACTATTTTCCCTATTATAAAACAAAAATGGTGAAATTTGGTGAGTGGCATTGATTTTCTTTTAGATTTGTAATTAGGGTTTTGAAAAGCAGTCAAGTCTAATGAGTCAATAACTTGTTGAATTTGCTAACAAGTTAGTCTAAGATTCAAAATTTTAATCCTAATTAAATTATGGTTTAATGCAACTCATTCAAAACTTACTTGGCCACACTATTTTTACAAAAGGATGATTTATTTTATTATTTTAACATAAATGTACTTATTAAATCAGGTTGAATGTTAAGTTTGGGTTAAAAAATATTACTTAAAGATTTAGATATCAATATGTTTTATCTTAAATAAAAATGTTAGAGTATTTTATGATTTTTTTAAATATTTATTTATCCCTTTAATCTATATCTTTCCTTTTTTTAATCATTTTTAATAATACTTAAAATACATTACTGATAGTTAAAAAAATACCATTATATTACTGTATAAATTAATTATTATAATTTTAAAATATATGTTATACGTTATAAATATTTATTTATTTTAAATTTTAATTATAATATATCTTATGTATTTAAAATATTTATTTATACAAACTTTAATAAACTACACTAGTTGAATATAAATAACTATAACACATGTCCACTAATATATAATTAATATACAGATCATTGAAAGTTTAGGTGACCCATCACCACACTACGGGGAAATTAAAGTATCCGAGCTTCTAACTATTAGCTACAATTTCATTTTGTATAAATTAAGATTATAACTATTTACACACATACACTAAGGTGATTTATATTTTTTAAATCATTACACAATATTATATATATATATATATAATATAAACCATAAATAAATGTATTAATCACATTACAATAAAAATTTGATGACTCTTTTTACGGCAAGTGTACTGAGTCAAAAGTAATAATTTATCTTTAAGGACGGATATCGAATCCACAATGAACAATTATTTAAATCTTAATAGTAACATTCACTAAGTATAAGAATATGTACAATAATTTGATTGTAGTTGATATTGACAATAGTTTACATGAAAATTAAATAAACGCAAGGTAAAGAGTTATTGATTCAATTGAGAAAATTTGGATTGGGATTCATCCTCCTTACTTTTTGTATTTTGAAAAACATAGTAATCTTCTATCCTTTAATTGATATTGATGTCCATATAAAAGATATAACGAATCCTCGCATATAAAATTATTAAGAGAGTCTTCTAAATATTGATTCCTCGCATATTTATAAAAACTTCTTAGTATTACGATTAGATGTTGATAGCAATTAACATTTCAAATTTATTTCTAACATTCAAATATGTTAAGCATTATTATTATGGTCAGAAACTTTCAAGTACTTTTCAGTCAAATCTAAGGATCTTGATCATGGTAAACAAACATTACAAATAAAATGGCAATACCAGTCATCAATCAAGAACAAAATATTATATTTAAATATCACCTCAATACATAAGAGTTTAAATAGATTATTCCCAATACTAAATGGTAGAATTAGTCACTCGTGTTGACCATTACAAGCATGGAAAACAAGAAAAGAAGATCTAGGATGTTTCTCCTTAACAACTACCTCCTCTAGGGTTTCTAACACCTTTTATTCTCCCAATTGAATCTCTAGGCTTGTGCCTCACGCCTCATATTTAACCTAGTTGGGCTTAGGCTAAGTGACTTTTCGCCTAGGCGAGTTGGATGAAAACAGGCCCAACATCATTGGAGTGATCTTGTCTGAGCAAGATTGGGCTCGCTTGGGCGAGATCCTCTGGGAGCTTTTGGCTTGGGTGAGTGTTAGAGCGTTCCAACTTTCTCTTTTCATTTTTGTCTATTCTCCTTTTGCCCTTTCATCTCCATTCTTCTCTAGAATCCTAAAATTAACATAAATTTGGGAATAAATTGTTCTTATTCAAATTATAATCACAAAATATGTAAAAAGGTTTAAATCATGAATTAGGGGTTATATTATAGTTATTTTATCAATTAACATCCATAAGTGCTTATATTTTAATATGAAATATTATTGAAATATGACACTTATCAATATTGCCCTTATTCCTTAGATGCAGGAAATACCCATCGCCTTCATATGCAAAAGAGATCCGTTAAAGGTGCTAGCCAAAGACAATATTAGATGATTTGTTGGAAAAAGAGTTAAATCTACTTTCTTCACCAAACTCCTGACACAAAAAGAATTTCAACTCTGACCCACCTGTCTACTGTGTACGGTGTGCACTTTTACCATGAATTGGTACAAAAGGTTAAGCTACATAAGGAGATAAGTATTCAATGAACAAGGACATTTTCAAAGAAGGAACGCATTCAAAGATGTATGAAATGAAATCTAGCTCAGATGCAGAAAGGACACATATAGAAGTTGAAACTACTCAACTACTATAAACAACCTCTCAACGACTATGTTCTTTCAGTGCCTATATAAAACCCTTCATAAAAAAGACCAAAGGACATATTGTGCCAAATTGCTAATAAAATGAAAAGTACCCCTTAAAGATGTCAAGAAGCAGAAGAGAGAGAACCCCACACTCATAGCAAAGAATTTACAATATCCTTGGATCCAAAATAACTTCATAAAGAATATTGTGAGTGTTAATCCAGCTACCAAGGAATGTAAGCTTATCCATTATATACATTGAAAGGTGAAAACCCTTTTTAGAGAGTAAATAAAATGATCTAAACTGGGAGTGAGGGCTTAAAACCTTGTACTCGTTAAAAGACACTATCTTCCCTAGTACTCAAACCCAATAATTTGTTTATCATTAAAAAAAAACCATCCATTTTACCTTAGCCAGTTATGGTTGTTTAACAAACAACACTTCTTAAGTCAAGAGTAACTTGTTAAATTACTCAAGAAAGTAGCTTGGAGTGGCTAGATGTCCAAAGTATACTCGGTTAAGCCAAGAATGACTTGGTAAATAATACTTGGTCAAGTCATGAGTGACTTGAAAAATAATACTCGTTAAGCCATGATTGACTTGTGTCAATAAAATTATCCATAATTTTAAAGAGAGAATTCAAAGACAATAGAATTTAGAGGAATAAAGTTTTTAACAAAACAAAGAATAAACATGAATGACTTATTTATAGAATTGTTATTCTTTACTTATATTAAAATGATAGATCTTCAGACTTAATGATAAAAAAAAAACTTTAATGCATGCTGAAACTAAAATACAAGAAGTCTATATTTTAAACCACATCAAAGTCTTTTACTTTGATACGTGATCTCGACTCCAATCTATTTGATTAATTACAAATATTTCTAAAATATTCATATAAATTTTTTGGAAATAAAAAAATAAATGATGTTTTTACTCGAAGTGTTAATTTCATCACACTAAATTATCCAATAAGAAAGACATATTTTATTTTTTATTGTAACAAAAACTTTTATTCTTATTCGGTAAGAAGATGACCTTTTTCGTGAAAATGATTTTGTGCAAACATAATAACATTTTTTTCTAATAATATTTTTCAGAAAAAAGGAAATCAACAAAAATATTTTTCAAATTTTAAATTTAATATTTTTAATCAGATACTACCCTAAGGTACGTGAAGTATAAATATTATAAAGGTTTTACAATCTAAAACGTATCTTGAAGATCAACTCCAAATATATATACTTACTTTCTCAAACTCACTTTTTTTTTTAAAGAGGAAAGAAACATATATAGGGAAAAAGGAAAAAGAAATGAATAAAAAATGTTTATTTGAAAAGAAATAAAAATATTATTTTATTTATTAATATTCTAATGTAATAAAGAATTGATCTGCAATTAATTATAGAGGTCTATAATCACTTATAATCTATAATAAAACTTTAGATAATTATGTTTCAAACATACTATGTATAATTAATTTTCTTATAAAAAGTCTTCCAATAAAATCACCAAATGTTCTTCCAATTTTTTTTTTCTTCTCCTCCTCTACCAAAGGAACAGTAAGATCTAGTAACAAGAATTTTATTTTAATCCATAAATATCTAATATTAAAATTCAAATAAAAAAAAGAAAATGTGCTCTAGAAAGTGCTCAAACCAACAAAGCCCTTTGATAACAAGCAATTTGTCAATATTGTGAAATAGATATGATTCAACAATTGTTAAGGTCATATCCAATACCTTAATCACTCGATTCACAATTTAGTTGCTTTATGAAAAAAAATAATTTTTTATCTTTAAATATTTTTCCAAATTTAACTACACACTCTAATTGGTTTGTGATTATGTTTGTTCTTGCAATTTTTTTTTTAATGTGAGGTATTCATTTTGTGTGTTTAGATCTTTGTTCTGTGTTATTGATTTTTTTTTTCACTTCACCTTTGTTTTTGTAAATATTCAAAATTTTCTTTTGATATTTTTGTACCTCCAAAAAATGTGTAAGTTAAACCCTAAAAAAGATTGTACTTTCGTATAACTAATAAAAATGGTTTTAAATTAACAATTTTTTTTGCTTAATTGCCATATGAATATCATCATTTAGCATAGAGATTATATAAAAATGAACACATATACAGCATAACTTGCTCTTGACTAAAAAACAAGAAGGTTTATATTAAAAAAAACTATTTTTTTATGTTAATTAAAATTCTTTCAAGATAACCCTAATACTTAGAGTGCTAAAAACAACACTACATGTTGCTTATTTGTTTCTAATGCTAATTTTCTTTGCCAATGTACTATAAATAACGCTGAAAAAAATTTATTAAATAAAAACTAATTTTAAAAAAATTTAATTAGTATATTGATTAAATTAAATATTATTTTATAAATTAAATTTTTTTTATATATAAAACAATTTATGTTATTAATAAAAATTTATAAACTAGCTTCTAAATTGATATATAATATTAGTTACTCAGGTTTAGGTTTAACTACTAACTATTTTACATTCTAAAATTTTTGGTAACTAATGTTATACCAATTTAAAATGAATTTATAACTTTTTATTAATAATATAAACTATTTTAGATATAATTTTTTAATCTATAAAATAATATATAACTTAGTTAATATAATTATTAATTATTTTTTCTTTTAAAACTAATTATTATTCAATAATTTTTTATTATTGTATAGTATCTTTTATGTACCTTTTATCATCATTTGTGTTCCTAAGTATGCAAACAAAATTTTATACCACAAACAAATGCACATATACTTAAAAGTTGAAACCTAACCAACAATACCAAAGTTCTGAAAATTAATTCCAAACATCTTTAGAAACTTATATAACAGTGCAGTTCACATGCATCATGTGCAGATCACGTGAGTGTGCAACTTTTCCCCCACTTGCCTTCTCATTCATTAATTTATGGGCAATACACAAACATTTTGCAACTTTTGATTCCTTACCAATACATAACACCATCCACAACATCTTTTCCAGTTACTTTTATTGGCAATTAAAAATGTTTTGTGCATTAATGTCTCCTTGCTTCCCACAATCTCTGAAATGACTGTGAAAACAATGCATAAAAAATAAAGTTAGAATTATATAAAATGATGTAAAATAGGTATGAAACTACTCATATTCCCTTTTGAGTTCTCAATGAAATTCCACATGCTATGCCACCTTGAAGTTGCAAAAATCTATTACTACACTTACATCAATATCACCATTGCATCATTTTCATTGTCTATCTCTAATATGCATAACTTGTTCACCACATGCACATGGACCTCACATTCTTTCATATCTATTCTTTGTCTTTCATGTCTCTTCTTTTTTCTATATCTATTTTATAAAGTAAGAAGAGCAAACCCTAACTATGTAATCAAACATCAAGTATTTGGGCTTTATATTGCTATTTTTAAATATAAAAATAACATGTATAAATTTAAAATATAAAAGGTTAAATGGATAAAGAATTGATTTTGACAAAATTTATGATTTTTTTTTATTGATAGAATATTATGGTGGTGATTTCTTAGTAGCTTTTAAGTTTAATGTGAATCAAAATAATGATTAGAAAACACACGAAAAGGTAAAGTTTATCCCTTGATTTTTTTTTTTTGAAAAAAATAGTAATTTGTTTTATATAAAATTAGAAGGAACATATTAAAAAATAAAAAAATGGTGACAACAATGATTACTCTATATATTGTTCTTGAAAATGAGAACTTAAATTTATTATTTAGAGGTAAATGTTTAATACATATATTTTTGTTCCCCCTTTTACTGTTTTTTTAAGTAATTTCTAAATATTTTAATTTAGAAAGAAAACTAAAGTAAAACAAAATTAGTGATAAATATTCAATTTTTATAATATTATAGAAGATTATTAACCCTAGTATTGTTCATGTAAATTATTCACATGTAGTAAGATTATGCTTCAGTGTAACAGCTCAACAACAATTGTCCATATCCCTCAGTTCTCTTTGGGAGAATAACTAGTCTGTATTTTATTTTGTTGTGAATGTAGAGAGAAATATATTTTAAGTGTTTTATAATATTAAATTAATAAACTATTTTTTGTATTTTCAGATAAAATATATTTATTTTTATTTGTTCATAATTGAATTAGTAAAAGAATTGGTAAAAGACAACACATCATTCAAGATAGAATATCACAGTGCTACAACTTAAAATTTCTGCAACTGTGCATTTGGTTGGTTTTTCTATACTATATTTTCTATTAACTTTTTGTTTGTTTGGGTAAGGTATTGATTAGAATAAGGGTCTGGGGTAAAATTTAATTTGACACCTATTATATTCATTTAATATTTAAATAAATTATTATTTTATTATAATGATATTTTATTTTTAAAAATAATTATAAAGTAGTCATTTTTACTGTTTACACAGTATCAAACTTTATTCAAATTTTCTTGAGTAAGATATTTCAATATTGTAAAAAAGTACTGGGATATTTCGGATTATTCATTATTTACTTGTAAATACTTATCAAACCCATATAATTATATTTGAGTTTATATCTTTCTCTCCACATAAATATATCCTTAAAAAAATACAATCTTGATTATTTTTTACAAAACTCATTTTCTTAGTCATATATATATATATATATATATATATATATATATATATTAAACTTTACCATTCAAGTTCTTTCTCAATATTTCACTATCATTTAAATTTCATATTTCTTAAAAATTTCATGATTTACATTATTAATAAAATAATTATTTTAAAAGCATTTGTGATAAAACAACGTGATTTTCTAGTTACATGATAGTATTTAGAGTGAGAAAAGGGTAATGAAAGGTGAAAGAATATTGTATTTAATTTGTTGATTACAATATACATATATAGTCAAAACCTGACAGTATATAATCCTACAATTAATATCCAGTATCATGACACTACAGCAAATAAGGTAACAATCAATGCTGATAATCATTGATTGATAATTACAATAATTACAAGGATTGACACAATCAAAGACAATCATTGGAATCCACATATTAAGAGATCTTGTCTCTAATTCCCCCTTTCAAACTGATGGGTGAGGGAGTCACCCCAAGTTTGTCTCTGAGTTGGCTGAATTGTGTATGAGTTAATGCTTTAGTGAGACAATCAACTATTTGATCAGCTGATGGAACATAGGCTACAACAATCTCCTTTTGTAGTACTTGGTCTCTGATGTAGTGCACATCAATTTCAATGTGTTTGGATCGAGTATGCATAACTGGATTTGAAGCTAGCGCCTTAGCACTCAAGTTATCACACCACAATGTTGGTTTTCTTGGCAGAGGGAGTTTCAATTCATCAAGAAGTGAACGGGTCCATGCTATTTCAGCAGCTAAGTCAGCCAATGCTCTATATTCTGACTTTGTACTGGATCTTGAGACTACCTTTTGCTTCCTCGAAGACCAAGAAACAAGTGTTTCACCAAAGAAGACACATTGACCAGCCATGGATTTTCTATCATCCACACTTGTTGCCCAGTCTGCATCTGAGAATCTTACTAAGTCCAAGTCAGTTGATGGTTTGATGTGTAGACAGTTTTGAATGGTACCTTGAAGATATCTCAATATTCTTTTTATGTCTCGCCAGTGATCTATAGTGGGAGAGCTCATGAATTAGCTGAGCTTGTTAACTGAGAATGCTATATCGGGCCTTGTGTTTGTTAAGTATTGCGAAGCTCCTATAGCTTGTCTGAATATGGTTGAGTCTTGTAATTTCTCCCCTTCAGCTGTAAACTGCTTGCCGGTTATCATAGGTGTTGGACAAGATGAAGTATTTTCCATTTTGAATTTTCTTAGGATATCTCCTATGTATTTTGATTGCTTCAAATACATGCCAGATGCATCTCTTTGGACTTCTATGCCTAAGAAGTAGTGCAATGGACCAAGATCCTTAAGTGAAAACACATCATTGAGTTGTTTGATGAAGGATTCCAAGAACTTGGTGTTGTTCCCTGTGACAATTATATCATCCACATATATGAGTGGGAAGGTAATGTGATTTGTACCTCTTAGAGTGAATAGTGAGGAATCACTTTTTGTGTTCTTGAAACCCCAGCTGACTAAGGCATTTTTTAGGCTGTCAAACTAGGCTCTTGGGGCCTGTTTCAATTCATAAATTGCCTTGGATAACTTTCAAACATGTTCAGATTTAGCTAAGTCTACAAATCCTTCTGGTTGATGCATAAACACAGTTTCTTTGAGATAGCCATTAAGAAATGCATTGTTTATGTCCAACTGCAATTGAGAGTATGATCCGAACTGTACTGGCCTTGACAACTGGACTGAAGGTCTCTTCATAGTCCAATCCAGCTGTTTGTTGAAATCCTTTTGCTACTAGTCTTGCCTTTCTCCTTTCAATTGTCCCATCTGCTTTGTACTTGGTCTTGAAGACCCATTTAGAATCAATGATGTTTTCTTGGCCTTGATATGGTACCAAGAGCCAAGTTTGATTTGACATGAGTGCCTGATACTCTTTTTCCATAGCTTCTTTCCACTGTGGTCTTGTGAGTGCTTCTGTGACATTTTCTGGTTCCTTCTCATCTATGGTAGTTCCAACAAACCCAACATATGGCTTCTTTGGCTTATGAATTCCAGCTTTGCTCCTGGTCCAATGAGTGTTGATGTTTGGTTCACCAAGATCTTGGTGATCTCCAACAAATGTTTCTGTGAGATCAGAAATTTGAATGTTGCTTGGTGAATTATTTTCAGAAATTTGACTGCTCCTTGTTGAATTATTTGCAGCCTGATCTTTGCTAAAATTAACTACAACACTCTCAGTTGGATTGGTTGGTTCTTGTTCATCACCAAGATTGTTATCATCTGGAAGTGTGGTGGCTCCAATATGTGGGCTACCTGCAGTAGGCAAAGAAAAAGGGAGAGATGAATTCTCAGTTAGTGTTTTCAAGGGACTTCTTGTATTGAGAAATCCATCATGGAATGGAAAATGTTCTTCATTGAAAACAACATGTCTTGAAGTGAAGATTCTTCCATGAGAATTTATGCATTTGTATCCTTTGTGAGAGTTACTATATCCCAAGAACACACATCTGGTTGTGTGGAATTGTAGTTTGTGCTGATTATAGGGTTTAAGACAGGGATAGCAAGCACACCCAAAGGCTTTTAAGGAATTGTAGTCAGGTTCCTTTTGAAAAACTAATGAGTAAGGGCTTTCATTTTGAATGACTAGAGAGGGAAATCTGTTTATGAGATAAACTACTGTGGAGAAAGCTTCCCACAAAAAATATAAGGGCATTTTGGCTTGTGCTAGCAATGTCAAGCCAAATTCAGCAACGTGCCTGTGTTTTCTCTCAGCCATACCATTTTGTTGTGATGTGTAAGGGCATGACATTCTAAATTGTATCCTTGCTTCTATTGCACGATTTTGCACAACTTTGTATTCACCACCACCATCACATTGGATTGTCTTAATTCTCTTGTTAAACAAATTTTCTGCCATGTTTTTAAATTGAATAAAGGCTTGTACAGTATCTGATTTCTGTTTCAGAGGATAAATCCAAGTAAATCTACTAAAATCATCAATAAAGTGAACATAATATTTGAAACCAGAAGAAGATATTATTGGTGCAGGACCCCAAATATCAGTATGAACTAATTCAAGGATTTCCTTAGCATGAGAGGAAGATGTTTTGAAGGGTAAAAAATGCATTTTGCCATATTGACAAGCCTCGCAAAAGTTAAAATGATCTCTAGGTGATAGTTTCACATTACAACTTTTCAAGACTTAATCTAGGACTGTATTATTTGGATGACCAAGCCTTCTATGCCAACTCTCCTTGACAGATACATAAGCACACGAGTCCCTTTCAGTCCTTGAGAGCTGATATAAGCCATCTTTAAGTTTTCCTTTTAGAATTGCCTTCCCTGTTAACTTGTCCTTCACGAAGCAACAATTTGCATCAAACTCAACAAGAATGTTATTGTCAGCCGTTAATTTTGACACACTTAATAAATTTTTGGTAATGTTAGGCACATATAAGACATCATGTAAGTTGAGTGAGTTTAGTTTTGAGGAACCTGTGGCAACAATCTGCAATTTCTCACCACTTCCAACTATTAATGAGTTCTTACCATGATGTTCGGCTAGATCCTCAAAATTTTTCAGTTTGGTGTGTCACATGATTTCTTGCACCACTGTCAAAGTACCAATCATAATCTTGAGCAGCGCTTTGTGAGGCTAGGAAGGCATTGTGTGCTCCTTGTTTGTCACTGTCTACTGAATAATTTGAGTTTGAATAAGACTTATCAAACCTGTACCAACAGTTTACAGCTGTGTGCCCAACCTTGTTGCAAACTTGGCATGCTGGTTTAGACATTCTTCCTTTTCCTGTGCCTCCTCTCCAACTTTTGAAGTTAGAGCCTCTCCAGTTGTTCTTTGTGTTGAATTTGTTACCTTTGTAATCAGTTTTATTAGCAACATTTGCTGATGCATCAAGAGAGAGTTTGGTGAGACCATTCAGTTGATCAAGTCTACTCTCAAAGGTCAGTAATTGGACCTGCAGATCAACCCAAGTGAGACTAGTTTGATCAGATAGTTTGACCACCACAGGGTTGTATTCAGAATCTAAACCATTTAGGGTTTGAATGATTAGATCTGAGTTGGAAACGGGACTCCCTGCAAGTTTAAGTCTATCAATAAGATTCTTCATCTTGACCAAATATTCCTCCAACTTCATTTCTCCTTTCTTGATGCTGTGAAACTCAGATTTAAGGTAGGTGATTCGAGATCTTGTGTGTGCACCGGCTAGGCTTTGGGCTTCATCCCAAAGTTGTTTTAAGGTTTCACAATGCAACAATTGTGTTGCTATTTCAATAGTTATTGAATTCATCAACCATCCAAGGAGTTGTGAATCATGAGCCCAGCCTGCCAATCTCCAAATGCGGGATTTGGTTTCTTGCTTGAATCTACAGAAACTATGAATTCTTTAGGACACTACTTTGTCCCTAGCATGTGGCCATCGAGCCTGCAACCTTTGACTATAGAAATCACCAAGGATTTCCATAATAGATAGTTGTCTCTGTCCAACTTGACAGATACAGTGAATGGAAGACAATTTTGGGATTTTGAATCTGCAGCGGATGCCATGATTTGAATTGGATCAAGAAAGCCTTCAGAGCTTTACAGCTCTGATACCAAGTGAGAAAAGGGTAATGAAAGGTGAAAGAATATTGTATTTAATTTGTTGATTACAATATACATATATAGTTAAAACCTGAAAATATATAATCCTACAATTAATACCCAGTATCATGACACTACAGCAAATAAGGTAACAATCAATGTTGATAATCATTGATTGATAATTACAAGGATTGACACAATCAAAGACAATCATTAGAATCCACATATTAAGGGATCTTGTCTCTAATTTTTAGTTAGACATTTATTAGACTGTAAAATATTTAAAAAAATTAAAAAGCATGATAATATAACGTGGGAAAAAATTTAGACAATAAAATTTTCAAAATAATTATATTAAGTGATAAATAATAATATTTTGTGACACTCTTAGTCATATTATGGCATAAAATTTATGAATTTTTTTTTTTTACATAGAGAGGTATATTATGCTTCCAAAAGGAAATTCATTTTCAAAATATTCATACAATATTATATTATAATCATAGTACAAGTTTACAATTACGTGATTATCACTATATTATTGTGCTTAATAATTAATCTGTCTAGGAAAAATTATAAACTACTTATAAGAAATATGAAAATCATAAAAAATCTTTTTAAATATTAAACTTTGTCGTATTATATAAATTTTAATACTACAAAGTTTATTTTCTCAATCATACAATAACTAAGACTTTGACACATAATACGAAGAGAAAATTGATTTAAATCAATTACTTTGACATATAATAGGAAGGAACACAATTGATTTAAATCAATTTTAGTATTAGAAGAATTAACTAGTGACTTGTTATTATCTATATAAACCTTATTAATGAGATCTTCAATCACAAAGGTTGGATTACTATCACTTATTTGTTTTCAATTGGCTTAAGTCTTATTCTCTTTGAAGTTTCTAAAAAGATGTTCCTCCTTAGGAGTTTCGTTAAAGGATATGCTAAATTTCGTTCTAACTTAACTTAATTAATAAAAATTATTTCACCATTTAGCAAGTGCTTTAACAAACTACGTCTCAACATTTTGTGTTTATTTTTTTTCATTATAAGTTTTTGTTTTTAGTTGTAGCTATTGTTGATTGACAATCATAATGCATTGACACCGACGAGATTAATTTAATTTCCAATGGATTTTTTTCAAGAAATTTCTCAACCACTTAACACTTTCGAAAGCAACAATTGATATCATTGTCGACCTTACAATAATGGTTTCTTTAGATAATCTCCATGTAACTGCACTATCCTCAAGTGTAAACACGTAATCACTTGTTGATTTCATCTCATCTAAATTAGTGATCTAGTTACATCATTGTACCATTCAATACAACATGAAATCCACTATATATTCAATAATATTATCCATAATACCTCTTAAATATTTCACGAGTCTTGCAAGTGCATCGTAATGATCTTGATTGAGATATTGAATGTACCTACTAAGTATACCTATTACATAAACAATGTATAATATAGAAAAACTCATTAAGTACAATAAGCTTTTAATGATTTAGGCATACTTTGAAAAATTAGTTATATTTTTCTTTAATTTATATGATTAGCATCGTAAGAAGTACTCATTAACTTAAAGTAATAAACTTCCTAAGAAGTTTCTCAATATATTTTCATTGAGATAGTAGTATACTATATCCCTTCTTTCTGACTCCAACTCCCACCCATAACTCTCATTTCAAACTTAAATCTCATAAATATTTCTTTTGAAACTATATAATATTAACATGTCATAAACATACACAACCAACTTTTTTAGATTTAGTGTATAAGCATTTATTAGCATCATTAGTCAAAAAGTAATTTGTTAGTAAAATATTATCGAGTTTTTCATGCCACTTTAGGTGCTTATTTTAACCTGCTTAAGGATTTCAAAAGTTTGAACACTTTATTCTTTTAACTAGGAATCACACATCCTTTAAGTTGAGTCATATAAATCTCTTCTTCTAGTTCACCATTCAAAAAGACCATCTTTACATCCAATGATGAATAACTAACTTATGTATAGATACTATAACTAACAAAAATCAACTAGAGGAAAATTTGATAATTGAGATGAAGGTATTAAAGTAATCTATGTTGTTTTTTTTTTTTTTGTGTAAAACCTTTTTGTTACTAACCTCACCATATATTTTTTATAAATTCATTATGATAATGATTTTATCTTAAAGATCCATTTACATTCAATGAGTTTGACTTCTTTAGGAAAATGTACTAAAGTCTATGTATTGTTTTTCTTAATATAATCAATTTCAATTCTAATGGTCTTCTAAAAACCTTATTAGATCATTTCAACAAGATAAGTGTGAACATCCTTAAAAGAAATTTCTTTTGTCTTTTATTTTTCCTTAATTCCTCAAACATGGTGTCAACACTATAGTATTAACCTTTAAATGAAATATATCTTCAAAGACTCATATGACGTTGAATTACACCACTTTTTAGAATAAGAAACCTATAAACAACATTATGTTTTTCATATCCTAAAAATATGTTATCATAAGTTTTAAAACCATTCTTTTTTTTTCGTAGGATTAGGTAATATTATTTTCTCTAAACACCCCCACACTCTTATAGTGTGCTTGAATAAAATTTTTAAGAGTGTAATTCATTTTATAGAAAAATTGAAATGTTTTACAACAAAATATGTTGCTTGGGTGATAAATTCTTCATATTATCAAATGCCAAAAGCAAGGAAATCACAAGAGAGAGTTCAATTGTGTTTTAGTTTAGTTTTAAAAAAAATCACAAATATTGTTTGATTGACGACACTTAGGTGATGATTTAGTTGATCAAACAATCAGACTATAACCCTTTTGTCTAATGTATCATTGATAAATGTCTAATTTCCGTAATATTTCATATTAAAATATAGGCACTTATGAGTATTAATTTCTAATTTACATATAAAATAATCCCTAATTTATGAATTTATACCTTTTTACATTTTTATGATCTTTAATTGAATAAGAACATTTTATTCATAAATTTGGTGTTAATTGTAGGTTTTTATAGAAGAATGGAGATTTGGACTAAAGAAGAATGATATATGTTAAAAGGAGAAAGTTGGAAGGCCCAAAACATGCAAAAGAGAGAGAGAAAAGTCCAACTCAACAACAAGAATGTGTCAGATTAATTGGGTTATTTTTATGTTTTTATTATTAAGCCCATAAGTGTGACCCAGGAAGTCACTCAACCCTAGCAAATTAGGTTAAATAGGGGACTAGAGGCACAACCCTAGGGTGCCAGATTGAGAGGAAAACACTAAAGTGAATTGTAAACCAATTGGGAGAATGGAAGGTGCTAGAAGTATGCGTGGCTAATTCTACCCTTTGGGATTGGGAGTAATCTGCTCGAACTCTTATGTATTGAGGTGATATCTTATATTAAAATATTCAGTTCTTGATTGATTATTGGTATTGTTGTTTTACTTTTAATTTTTCGTGACAAATTGAGAATCTTAAATTTGACTGGAAAGTATTTTTAGGGTTCTGACCTAAACAACAATACTTAACATATTTGAGTGCTAGGAATAGACTTGAAATGTTAATTGCTATTAACGTCTGAGCTTCGTTCTAAGTTGTTCTTATAATTATGCGAGGGATCGATAGTTAGGGAACATTCTTAAGAATTTTATATGCGAGGAATCGATATAAATGATTTTTATACGGGCATCAATTTCAATCAAAGAACTTAATATTGACATGCTAATCAAAATACATGAGAGTGAGAAAGATGAAACCTAATCCCCATTTTTCCAACTTGAAGCAACTAATTCTTTGTCTGTTTTCTTATTGATCATCGCCAACACAACCACTTTCAACACACTTTTAATTGTTTTGTTCTATATTTAGCGATTATTGTACTTGATAATGCATTGTTCCTTGTGGGATCGATATCCGTCCTTAAGGACAATTATTACTTCTGACAACGTGGTGTACTTGCCGTAAAAAGTCAACAATCATGTCAAACACAACTAGCTAACTCCTAATAAAATTTGATATTTTCTCATTGACTATAACCAATGATCAGATTATAATTCTCGCGTCTGATAGATCATAACTAATACAAGTTTGACCAGAGTTGATCTGTTGAAAAGATAAACTTGATGACGTGTGTTTCATAAATAATTTTCCATAATTTTCGTCCGATAAGATATAGAAGAAGTATCTTTAGCATATCATAATGGATTTGGTCAGAAAAACATATTTGAAGTCTTATTTTAAATGTAACTTTTTTGCCAGAGGTTACTAAAATTTGCAACTCAATTGAATCACTTGATTAACATATATTATTGTTTAATTTAATAACAGATCATATCATAGTGTTTGCGTCTAACCAACCACTGCAAGTGCAACTTAAATAATCGATTTTAAAAGCACTTTGATACAAACTTATTCAATATGCATTTTCTAAATAACTTTTTTTATTAGGTTAGTGCAGATGACAATAACATTAATGTAAAGGATATAGGGAAGAAAGAAAACATGCACAACAATTTATACAGGTTGTTGCAATAGATTACATCCAATTTTTGACTAACTAGGAGACTACTTTTGTTAAGTACATTTCGAGTATTCTTTGGGTTTATAGTCACTTTTGACTAAGTCTTGAAATATTCTTTAATCAAGCATTGTTATATCTTTAGTTAATATAAAATTATTTTTTATAACATTTTCCTTTATTGCAAATACTAGCATTAGTTGGTTTATATTGTACCTTTAAATGGGAATTATTTGCATTAAATAGCATTTGCAAGGGTTTTCATAATATTGAGTCAGGAGTACAATTTAAATATGCTCGAGTCTATCAAAGCTATAAATCTCTCATGAAAGGATCTTCCTATTTTTAGAGCTATCTGCACTTAACATTTTTGTTGGAGGGTTTTTATTAGTAAAATTTGTCCTTCAATTTCTACTTCCTCTTGATAAGTGTCATTTAAGTTATGATTTTCTCTCTCTTTTATTTCTTGTGCTTCTAACTTTATTAATTTAATTTCTTCCTTTAGATCTTTTATTTCTTTGTGCAAGTCGTTAATAGTAATTTTCCTTTTTTTTTTTATCTCTGCTTGCTTAGGAGCTTTTGCAAAGTCATATTCAGTAAATTATGGGTAGAAGTAATAGGGCTTTTATGAGGTGTTTTAGTCAGAATTAAATCCTTTATTTTTAAGCTTTTCTTCTTCATTAGTGATATTTCCTATCAAGCCAATTTTGTTTCTGCCCTTATCATATTTATTTTATATATACAATTATAATTCTCTCCCCTGTCCCCATAGTCATCATCATGTATCATTTCTACTTTTGAACTCACACTAAAAAAAATATTAAGTAAAAATTAATTTTAAAAATAATAAATAACTAGTTATTATATTGATTAAATTAAATATTATTTTAAAAACTAAAAAAATTATTAATATCTAAAATAGTTTTTATTATTGATAAAATTTATAAATTAACTTTTAAATTAGTATTTAAGTGCATGACTACCCTACAAAAATAGTTAGTAGCTATAAAATAGTATTTTAGATTATATTCTAATATTTTAAGAATCTATAGAAAAAAATATAAAGTATTTTTTCTTAAATTCAATTAAAAGGAATGGGGTTGTAGTATAAGCCAAAAAGATGCAATTAGCCCAAACCACGAAATTTATTAGGGAAAAATAACTCCAATATCAAGAAGTGTTGAATTTGCTAAGATATTCTCGAATGAAATAAAAAATAAAAATCATTTTAGCAAAGATTTTGCAAAAATCTCTTCAATAGATTAAGGGAAAATCCAAAACATTGGGAAGAAGAGCATACCAAAGCGGTGGAAAAGCTTAAAAAATTAGTTAAAAACCTTCCCAATTTAGGAATCCAATGAGGAATTCTTGCCGAATTTGTAATTAAAGAACAATGTGACTCAATTATGATTCTTGAACTAGAATTGGAAGAAAAAGAGTCTTATCGTAATTTCGCATCTTGTTCCACCTAATTGGGAATGACCCTTTTCACATTTCAAAAATTAATATTATTAAAGAAAATGAGGAACAATTAAATAAGATAGCAAAAGGAAAAAAAACAAAATATTCTAAGAAAAACTTCAAATCCCATAATTAGGAACTTTTACAAAAGCCTACCCTTTCAGATATCTAGTTTGAGAGGCTTTGTGGAAAGAAAGATTTATTGCAAGAATACCACTGGTGTTTGCAGAAAAGGTTTGGAGAAAATCTACAACTTGAACCCCTTTAAAAGATATCACATATGGGATAATTAACTTCATTGTAAAAAACAATACAGGAATAGATCTTTGTAATAATTTTAAAATAGAAAATAGAATTAAGAAGAGCCAGATTTTAGGCATCTTAGAATTATGAGACTTTTGTACTCAATATGGATCCGAAAAGAAAAATCTCCCTTTAACCATTAAATGATGAAACTTGAATAGGAATCATCTAGATAAGAAAGGAACCTGAAATTATCAAAATAACACAAATACTCAAAAGAGTTACAACTAGTAAGAATAATACTACTTACTCAACATGTAAGTAGAAGATAATATGCTTTAAATGAGGAAGAGTAGGATATGTGAAAGGAGACCCTAAGGTAAAAGGAAAAAATAATGAGTCTTTAGTCATTTCTGACTAACCGAGTATTCTTTCATATTTCAACCACTTTTGCATGTGTTAAGACGCTAGATGGTCTATCAGTCTTGTGATACGAAAACCTAAATGTTTTGATGATAACAAATATTAAAAAATGTGTTATGTTTTATAATAAAGTTCACACATGTGCAATATTAGAATATCTTAATAATAGAAGAAGAACAAAGACTCACTAGACGATCTTAAAATGAAAAGATCCATTAGACAGTCTAATAAAGAAACATAAGACGATTCAATCATGCTCTCAACATTGAACAAATCTCTAAGTGCTTATTTGATATAAAAAGAACATTCAAAATGAGGAATGTTGTCCAAAAAGATAGTGATCAGACGCACCAGACAATCTCATAGGATTTGATCAGACGTTCTCACTAGAATGTCTCATCATATGATTCTGTTGCTCATGGATACATCAGAAGATCTCTCCAGACAATTTCAAAAGGAATAACTAATTGGACAAACTCAAAGCATGTGAAAGCTCAATCATACATTGCCTCATAATCACATCAGACAGTCTCTAAAACATGCACATGATAGACGATCATCACGTCTTTTACACATTTGATGGTCTGCTATATCAGGGAATGTCTATACTTAACTTTTACATTCTTTGAATTATTTATGACACTACTCAAATGTTTTTCAATCTTAATTGACATTCTTAAATCATATAAAACAAATTTCAAATAAGATTAATGATTAAAAGATTTTGGAAAGTTCGTATTTGAGAACATAACATAAAACATACTGGAAAACTACTATGTGCTTCAATATTTGTGAATAAAAAATCACTTTCCAAATTGATTATAAATGTTTTTTAATACAATTGTGCATTTACGATTAAAGTTAAAACTGTATTGGAAAGTTTTTAAATGAACAATGTTTTTACTGAAAAGCTTTTGAAAAACAGAGCACATATATTCTCTATACAATTTTTTTTTTGAAATATATTTTATGGAAAGATATCCAGGTTAAAATATGATTATACTTCAATGATAAAATTTTATATTAACTTGGAAAGTATTTGAAAATGGATTTATAGCGAAAATCTGAGATAAGAAAGTCTTTGATGATTTGTAGAATATAAAATATATTGTTTTAGAGATACCCATGATTTATTGTTTGATTATATTATCAAACGTGTAACAGGAAAACAATGAATTCAGAAAGTGAGATTTGCACAGACAAAGATCAAAGAGATATCAAGCTGCTGAGAATGAAGATATACAAAGAGAAAGAAGATTCAAGATATAAACAAGTGATACGACGCAATGAAGGCTCATATATGAACATTTCATATTGAGCGTCTTATACGAAGAAGACAGTGAATAATGCAAAAAAGAAAATATTTGTGCAAAAAGATAATCCAAGCTTCAACATTTGACTTTATATATATACATATATATATATATATATATATATATATATATATATATATATATATGAAGTATTTGAAGAGCTAGTAATTGTTTAAAGATGCAAAGAAAGTGATGACTTTTTACAGAAAGTGCACCGTGTTATCAGAAGTAATAATTTGTCCCTAAGGACAAATATCGATCCCACAAGGAACATTTGAGTTATCAAGTACAATATTCGCTAAATATAAAATAGAACACTAAAAAGTTGTTTGAAAATTGTTATAGTGACAAGAATTAACAAGAAAACAAATCAAAGAGTAATTGTGTCAATTGGAAAAATGGGGATTAGGTTTCATCTGTCTCACTCTCATGTATTTTGATTAGCATGTTAACATTATGTTCTTTGATTGAGATTGATGCCCATATAAAAGTCATTTATATGGATTCCTCGCATGTAAAATTCTTAAGAATGTTCCCTAAATATCGATCCCTTGCATAATTATAAGAGCAACTTAGAACGAAGCTCAGACGTTAATAGCAATTAACGTTTCAAGTCTATTCCTTACAGTTAAATATGTTAAGTATTGTTATTTAAGTCAGAACCCTAAAAATACTTTCCAGTCAGATTTAAGATTCTCAATTTTTCATGAAAATTTCGAAGTAAAACAACAATACCAATAATCAATCAAGAACTGAATATTAATATATAAGATATCACCTCAATACATAAGAGTTCGAGCAGATTACTCCCAATCCCAAAGGGTAGAATTAGCCACTCATACATCTAGCACCTTCCATTTTCCCAATTGGATTACAATTCACTCTATGGTGTTTTTCTCTCAATCCCGCACACTAGGTTTGTGCCTCTAGCCCCCTATTTAACCTAATTTGCTAGGGTTAGGTGACTTCCTGCGTCACGCTCATGGGCTCAATGATAAAAACATAAAAGTAACCCAATTAATTTGACGCATTCTTGCTGCTGAGTTGGACTTTTTTTCTCTCTTTTGTGCATTATAGGCCTTCCAACTTTCTCCTTTTAGAATATATCATTATTTTTTAGTCTAAATCTCCATTCTTCCCTAAAAACCTCTAATTAATGCCAAATTTGGGAATAAAATGCTCTTATTCAATTAAAGATCATAAAAAATGTAAAAAGGTATAAATTCATAAATTAGAGATTATTTTATATGTAAATTAGCAATTAATAATCATAAGTGCCTATATTTTAATATGGAATATTACGAAAATTAGGCACTTATTAGAAAGCGCCAGAGCTAAAGTTTCCATTTCGAGCATCTGACACATTGAAGATGAAGATCAATGTGGCATATTTGATCAAGATATTGAAGTTAAGAGGACTAAAGCTATAATGTTCACATTTGAGAAATATAAAGGAAGAATTCAAAATGCCTCAGACGTGAAAGACACGCAAAGATCAATTAGAGCAAAAATTTCTATATTGAGTGTCTAATGACTATAATGAAGAATGAAGAACGCAAAGCTTCAACTGTCTCACTCTGAAGGCTATATAAAAACCTTGAAGATGAAGAACACAACAATAAATGTAAATAAAATGAAAAAGAAATGCCATCATCAGGTGATATTCAGTTGTGTGTTAGAATAACACTTATACAATTTACATATGCTTTGAAAAGCGACTTGTGAGATTGGATTGTGTGCTTAACCTTTGTAAATCCATCACACTATGAAGTATACCCTTAGAGATTTCATTGTTATTTATGTAGAGAGGTTTCTCATAGTTAAGAGGTCATGATCTCAGGGGGAGATTAGGACTAGTTGCTTGGAGAGGTAGATAATATTTAGTGACTTGAAGAGGTGTAAGAATACTTGTGTACCTAGGTGAAGAATAGTTAGTGAAAGCAGTGGACATAACCCTTGTTGTTTGCTAAACCAGTATAAATTATTGTATCCATTTATTTCTCTCTCTCTCTCTCTGTCTTTTATTTGTTAGACGTTGTGCTTGCTTTGTTTTTTTGGTTTGCAAATTAAGTTCAGGCTTCATTCAACCCCCCCTTCTAGAACCAATTGTATCTTCAACTTGACCTCGTCAAGGAGTATTCTTTACTCAAGTCACTCTTAGATGAAAACGATTATTCTTTACCAAGTCATTCCTGGCTCAACAAGAATTGAAGGTTTGTATTAATCATTTTTGTTTGAATATTAGGGAGGATTTCATTTGACGACATATACAATGTTTAAGTTTTCTCTCCTATTTTAGATATTCTTGCACTCTAGGGAGGGGTTTCGTCTTTTGACGTGTACAATGGATAAGAACTCTCTCTTAGGTGGTTGAATGAACACTTTCAGTGTTTTTCTAATGACCTCTTTTGATCCATAAATATAATAGTGTTCCTTCTTTAAGCTCTAGGATCGCTCTTCTGAAGCTTTAAGGAGTTCTTTACATTTTAGTAGCATTTTTTCATAATGTCACCTTTGCTCTTGTTTTTCTTCTTCTTGATGGTAGGCTTTATATAGGCGTTGGAAGAAGATAGTCATAACCATGACCGTTTATAACTGTTGAGTAGCTTAAATGTTCTTGCATGTCCACCTTGCATCTGATGAGCTTCAATGTGATTGTTTCATTTAATGCTCTTCTTATATACGCAACATCCTTAATAGCGACAATGCTTATCTCCCTAGGTAGTATAGCTTTTCGCACTAATTCATGGTAAAAGTGCACATCGTATAGGGTAGATAGTTGGGTCAAAGTTAAAAAGCTCTTTGTGTTAGGAAGTTGATGAAGAAACAATTTTAGCTCGTATCCCAAGTGATCTAGATATTGATTTATATTTTATATCTTAAACAAATCTTTTTTGTAGATAAACGTTCCCTACAACATATAATAAGCATAAGGATATTTGAAGTACGAAATTAGCTTAGTCTATATACATGTTTCATTTGTTCTTCTAAGAGCCTTATCATACAAAAAAAAAAAAAAGGCAATACAGTGTTGTATCGTCTATCAGATGAAATAGTTACATCTTACATGATATGTTGTTTTCATAGAACTATTGTGTTTTAAATGAAGTATGACCATGTTATACACTTAGTTGTTTTTAGCACTTAATCAAAATCTTAAGGTGTTGGACTTTTTCCTTAATATCAAATTCATGTCTTCATTTCATATTCTCTTCTAAGATCAATTTTGGTTGGGATATCATCTTGACTAATACCGAAACATAAAGCTTGACTAAGGTCTGAGTGTCATAATCTCATAATTGTTTTTTTGATAAATGTTGACAAATGTTTCTTTCAAACTAAAGTCGAATGTGTTTATTTTTTTTTACCAACATTATCAAATTTATTTTATTGCTAATGTTAGTTCAAAGATATTTACCAACAAACATTAGTCAATATTTTCTTGGTCAATAACAATGGTGTTTTTCGGTTGATGTTAGACAATTTCTTTTTTCCAATTTATGTAAACTAAGGTTAGTTTATGTTAGTTGGGTTTTAAACCAATATCAATTATGATTATTTTTTAGACAACATAGTTCAAGATAATTTCTCAATCAACGTTTGTTAGGATTTTGCTAGTTAGTATTGGAAGGATTACTCTTCAATAGAAATAGACTACCATCATTTTAATTAATGTTAGTAAGAATTATTTTTTATTTACATTGTTAGGATTATTTTGTTGTTGTAGATCACTATTATTTCTTCTTTGATATTGGTAAAAAATTTCTTAACCAATGTTGAAAACACTATTTTTTCACAAATGTGAAATATACTTTGTTATTATTTGTCAATGCTTATTAGGACTTTCTTTTTCTTATGTTAATTAGAAAATTTTTTAATTATGATTTTTTTTCCAATGTCAATGTCAGTTGAAAGAATTTTTCAGCAGATATCAATCAAAAAGTCAACGGAAAAACATCAACTAACAACCTCAATCAAAATAAGTATAGATAATTGTAGTTGATATCAACTAGAAACAATCTTGATTAGGCTATATATCATTTCAGATTGGCACCCAACATGTCCACGTGAAATTGCTTTAATATCCTTAATGAAGTAGAAACTAGATTACATTTAAGTGCACCCAACACCCAGCAGCCAATATCAGTTACCTTCTGGATATTAATATCCGAAAGTTTAAAAAAAAAAACTTTCGGATGTAGAAATCTGGAACCCAAAAAATTATTCTGGATATTCATATTCGGAACTTAAATACTCTTTCCAGATATAGGTATCCAGAACTCGTATTACACTTTCAGACATGTGCATTCGGAACCTTAAGCTGAAAATCAAATTATCTTACGGATTTTTATATTTGGAGATACTGACATTTCCTTCCGAATTCATGCATCCATAAGCCTATATCCAAGCTTTTGAATATCATCATCTAGAAATAGCTCATTAAAAAATGGCAAAAATGAAAATGCAATGTTCTTTCTTACCTCAAAATAATGTGCACAATAATTAAGAGTGAAACTTTCTCTCCACCACCACACCAACATCAACTCCACTACCGTTAAAACAAACACCAAACTCCTATGCAACTTTTTTCAAAAAGAAGAAGACAAGGACAAAGTTAGATTTAAAAAATTATGTTGGGCGCTCATAAAAAATGATATGGTGCAGGGAGAAACTGTCCCTTGATTATCATCAATCAAGAAAAAGAACTTTGTAAAGTGAATTGAGGAAATATTGACCAAAAAATAGCATAAACAAGAAACGACCAAAAGAGACCATCAATAGCGGTATTTTTAAATTATTGACAATAATTTAATATTTTTTTTTTGTATATTTGGTTATAATTAAAATACTTCATCCTAATAAAAAAACTACAATTTAATAAACATCTTATCTAAACAAAATATTTAAGAATAAAACAATTTAAAAAAAGATGAATTCAAATTTAATATATTTAAATATATTAAAAAGATGGAATCTCCTGTTTAATATGTTATATATTTGATATTTGATATTAGGTTAGTATAATTTCCGCGGCTCATAAGTGAACATGTTCCCTCTTGAATCGTTTTCTGTGTTCGTTACTTTATTTATTAAGTATGCGCTGTTATAACTACATTCATCTCAACTTTGATATTCCAGATAAAATTAATAATCTTAAACATACTTAAATATTATTAATAAGAAAAATAAATTACACTATAATTCTCTACATTACGAAAAAAAATATAATATTATTATAAATTTTGGCAACTATCAATTTATGTCATCACTAAAAATCCCTAATAGACATTAGCATCAATAAATAATGTTCTCTGTGAAAAGATCAATCAAACAAACTGCAGTAGCCATCAAAATATTTAGGCAATTGCTTGCTGCACCAGATGACTGCACCTAATGCCAAGAAAAAAAGACGAAAATACCCTTAAAAATGAATACATACAAAATACTTTCTGGACCCCCTTTTCCGGAACATATTTTTCAATTCTGAATTTTTTTATCCATAATGGAATTTTGATTTTTGTTTCCAGATTTTCATATCCAGAATACAATAATCTCTTCTAGATCTACTTTTCCAGAATGCATTATTTTTAATTCCAGATTTTAATTTCTGGAATAAAGGATATTTTTGGAATTTTTTAAATTGTGTTGGGTACAGATTCAAAAGTGTTGGGTAAAGGAAGCAATTGCCAAATATGGTAATGTCAAACAACAGTCTTTCTCAGTAGAAGTCTTCAAGGTTCAAGTTGAAGAACTTAGCAGGCACAATATTCATTTGAATCTTCAAGATAATGTTTGTTTTACAACATCTTCAACACAATGTTAAACAATTCATTTACAATAAAAGTCTGTCCATAGTTGTAGAAAACTAATTCTAAACCTGACTCTATTCAAGTTTCATCTAATTGGTCCTCTTGTTCTCTCATTTAGCTATATCAACATCTTATAAAAGGGTCACATGATCATCAATCTCAATCCAGGTTTATGTATATGAAAAAAAATCTCTAAAAGAGAAGTTATCTTCTAAATGGATCTCAATCTCAAAGTATTAGTACTTCATTAATGAGAAAAAAGATATCTTGAGCTCCCCCATGAAATTAAGAGTGTCACATACCATCCCACTGAACTACCAATGACAAAACCATAAGAACCAGGGAAAGAAAAGGAACTCTCAATAAGTTGTCAGTAAATCACAGAGTATTGAGCTATGCAGAATTACACTGGCTCTAAACTACTAAAATCATGTTTCCATCCATGACTTCGGTAATGAAGATCCGAATATTTGGTGGAGCAATATTTTCTCCCTTTTGCTTAGCTTGTTTATACCACCATAGCCTCGAAAAACTCCTAATTTCAATGCTTCTCTTCCTTCTTCCACTGCCCTTTTCCTCACAGCTGTCAATAAAGATGAACCATGAGGTGTTTCACTGTTTTCAGTTTTTTCTGTTTCATATGCCACCTTGTCTTCCCCTGCTTTCTCCTTAGGTTGAATATTGGCTCCGCTGGCATTAGTGCCTGCACAATCATCATGGTTCCTATTTCCCCACCATTTATTTGAAGTGGCTGATAAGCTTTCTGACGGAAATCCAGACTTGAATTCATCCATTGTTGTCATTGCTTTGGTCAAGCCAGTATTGACCACATTCTGTGTCCGAGCACTTTCGACATTCTTGTTTCCTTGCTGTGAATTCTGAAGCACTGTAATACCTTGTGCTTTGGCCCTCTCATCATTTGCTTGTAGCAAGACACTGCCGTCAAACATCAGATTAGCATAGATCAGTTATAAAGGATAATCAAATAGGTTAGAAAGTCCATGCCTATTATTAGTCGTTACAGCATCTGCTCATCTGTCCTCATGCCATTCAAATAAAAAAGTTTCATTTTTTTTTCACAAGACTGATAATACCATTCATATAAATGACAACAATTATTTTGATAACAAAGATAAATGTCAAACAATGCTTCTGAAAGAATTCGAATTAGGTATCCCCTCCATATCATATGAAGAGATTACTTTACACAGCCCAAGCTACAATGGGTGAGTAGTAAAATAGTTTCACATTGTAATTTTTTTGAAGAATTTGATGACTTCACTATCACACAATAAAAAGAGGAACAGCGAAAAAAAATAATATAATATATGAATATATAGAAATGCATATTTCCTTATGATGAATGAGAGAAGTATAAAGAACAGATGGTAAAATATACCAAACCATTAAAAAAATGGTAGGCAAGAAAGGACATAAGATAAGCAAAACTGTCCAAGCTCTCAACTTATGCAGCATTGACAGCACTCCAAAATTACCATTATCTGAACCGAGAACCAAAAAGAATCCTACAAGATTACTTTAGCTCATTAAGTTGGCAACCGCAAAAAATAACCCAACAGATTCTAAGATTATTTTCCAACCATGAGATGTAGAAATTAGATAACACCATAAATTTCACATTAGCAAAAGCAAGCTTGGCTTCTACACACAACTTCTTACACAACCTATGAAAAAGTACTCCACATTCTGTGGACAAATCCAACATTTACCAAAAGCACCAAAGAAGTCTACTATTCAAATAAATAGTATTAGTTAGTGTAAGAAAATGGCAATTGGTTCAAAGAAACAAACAAACTGGTATGTGTATATGTGTGAGACAAGAGGAATTGAATGAGTACAGAAGTGCAACTCTGTAATATTATTATTGAAATATGAGCTTATCACAATGGATGGTGGCTGTTACCCCAGGAATCACTCAGGACCAATCTATGGATGCATGTTGCATAACCGGATGGAGCTCTTTGTAGACAAAGGCAAGAGAATGTAGGGTTGAGTATGATAACCTTGACAAAAGTGTTGTAAATAACAAGTTATTAAGATAGAAATATCCTCAAGATCTCCACAGTGACTAGGAAAAAATTTCCTTAAAATTTGATCTCATTTTTATTTATTATTTTAAAGGATTTGATTATTACAAATAGAGATGACGAAAATATAATTGATGTGACTGATATCAATAATAATTTTTTATTTCCTTACATAATTCAAGTTGGTGTTAGAGATTATGATCTTTGGAGCCCTGTTTCCGCTGCCACATTAACAGTCACCACCGCCACCTTTGCAATTAGTGGTGGACCAAAAAGGTGTGCCACATTTTGGCAATTACAACGTCCACATTTGCTTTGTCAACAAAGTTCCCCCACATTGTCGCATGCCACCAACAGTATCAACGCATGTAGCCCATGTGCCTTTTGTTGCAAAGCCCACTCGCCACCACCACAAACAGGGTCATTGTTGGGACCTCCTGAGCCCATTCCAAGAGGCGTTGACTTCTCATTTGGCTCCAATTTGAGTAAATACGAATTCTTTTGGCTATTTTGCCAAACGGTTTCTCTTTGTTACATCTTTGTTTTGTGTTATTTTTTCAATGTCCCGTATGAAAAGTTATAAAAAGGAACTTGATCGTTTGAGAACAATGATTGAATCAATTATTATTGTTGACCCTTTATCTCAAGGTGTTTGGATTCTAAATTCAGGAACAATTGATCACATGCCTCCATTTCCTATGCTCTTCAAGTCGTATGTCAAAATGACAAAAACAACTCATTACAGTTGCAAATGGTGATAGTATACCCATATACGAATATGCGAATATGAGAATATAACAATACAATATTAAGGATGTTTTATATGTCCCACAACTAACCAATAGTCTTATTTCTAAACAAAAGCTTAAGATTTGAAATTGATGGCTTAAATTGAAATGAAAGACCTATGAAAACTCAAGTATTTCTGTGAAATAGAGGTTGCTTATTCCAAAAAGGGGATTTACATCTCCAAATAAAATATGTACTTGATCTCCTCAAAGAAACAGGTAAACTGGGATGTAGAACTCTGGGAGTTCCTACAACTGGTTCGAACTTCATTAACAAAAAAAATTTGTTTATCTTGTTACATAGTTCAAGTCAAAGTTTGAGCTGTGAATAAAGGAAGATTGGATGAATCTTGGTTGTAGGAGGCAGTAGCAGCTTATAAGCAACCTGGCCTATTCTCTCTGGTATAGGAAAAGGACCAAAATACCGAGGCTTAGTTCTTGGTTTCAAGGTGCCCTTTTTTTGTAGGATTGCAGCTTCACTAAGAACATATCTCCAACTTGGGATTCCTTATGAAGTCTTTTTTTGATCCGTATACATTTTTAACTTGAACTCTTTGAAGGTTGCCTTTGAATTTTGCCAAACTAACATCTCTTTGTAGTAAATAGTTACTGCAGTGAGGCTAGATCCTTTAAATTAGGGACATACTTCAAAATCTGTGGAGGGTCACGACCATACACCACTTTGAAAGGTGTCATGCCAATACTAGTGTGATAAGAGGTATTGTAGTGCTGCCAAAATTGACAAGTACAGACTTTTCTTTGTAAGAGACTATTGTTTTAGGACAACCATGTAATTTCACCACTATGTTCATGAAGGACTCAACCACCAACTTACTGGTATAGTCAGATTTCAGAGTTGTAAAGTGAGCATATTTTGACAACCTATCGATTACCACCATGATTATTGTGAAGCCATGAGGGAGAGGCAGATAAATTATAAAATCCATAGCCAAATCTTCCCATATTTGGTTAGGAATAGGTAGTGGTTGAAGCAACCCAGAAGGTAAGGTAGTAGCAGACTTTGCTTGTTGACACACAAGAAATTGTGAACATATTCCCTTATATCCTTATGCATGCCTTGCCAACAAAACAGTGCATTGACCTGAGCCAGGTGTAACTAGCATGTCCAAACCAACTCTTATTTCATTGGCCTCTTTTTCCCTCTTATCATTCCATTCTTTACACAAATAAATGATAAAAACAATTGCAGAGCTGGATGTGTGGCATACCACGACCATAAATTCTTTTTTTCCATAGAGAACTTTTAACAAAATACAATTTTCAAGGAACAAAATCGTACACACACATCATTCGGTGCACACAAGAGGGTTGAAATATAAAAAAAGAAATGATTGAACTTAATTGTTCGGCAACATGTATGTTGTATGAACCATGAGAAATGGATGTTAATATACTATATCAAGAACAGTTGCTGATAATGACGACAAAAATTTTGGTTTCAAAAGAATAGTCAAAACCAATGGCAATGAATAAACTTTGCTAGACTTGAAAACTTACCTCTTGTTGCCACTAATCAAAACCATTGTCACAGATCCCAGTAACACAACACTTTAAACCCCACCTGCATAAAATTAAAATGATACTCATAAAACACTAAATTAAACTAGTCAAAACCACAGAATGGGCTAGTTGCCAGAAGCTTGTCCAAGGACATAGCAATATATCAAAGTTCCTATGTTCGAGTACATGACCAAGTATCAACACAAACACTAACATCATAATCAGGAGTGAGGGGAGAAAACAATGAACAAATAGCGTGATGTAAATCATCTGTTCAGAAGTGATAAAATAAGACAAGAACACAACCTACAACATAAGTAGCTTCCCTGCAAAATTTGTCATAGTTGTCATTTTCTTACTTCTTTATCACCTATCCGAGAGTTTCTAAGATAAACTAACCCATGCTTATTTCAATTATCCACCACTCCCAACCATCAAAGAAATATTTTCACCCAAAATTTCATTTGATAACCTTATTTTTCTCACTTAAAATTTTCAAATTTTACTTTCAGATTCCTAGATTCTCTTCCCAGCTTCTCTACTGCTAATGCCAAACACATTATTGCTTCAATTCCCATTTCCCCTTTTGTAGTTCAACATGCCAAAATGTTGGAAGATTGCATAACAATTACCAATAGTAAGAACAAAAGGAAAACATAAAAAAAAAAAAAAAATAAAATAAAATATATATATATATATATATATATATATATATATATATATATATATAAAATAAAAGTCAGATACCAAAGAGGTAAATTTTGTGGGTTCTTCCTAACAGGTTTGGTGATTAGGGGTTCTTTCTGGCTGTTATAAAAATTATAAATTGAATTACAACAGAAAAGAAAATCAAAATTTGATGAAAAGGGGCAGGAGGGATGGAAATGGGTAACTAAAACATTGGTCAAAGAAAAAAAAATTCAGAAGAAACACCCAGAAACAGAAATCTTAAGATTTTGTGTTACGAGTTAAAAAAATAGCTTTTTGAAGGGAATGGGAGGAAAAAGAGATTGAGGGTTTTGCGAATTATTACCTGAGAGTAAGAACAATTGATCAGAGTTGCGTGCCTGCCTCTGTTATTTTGTGTGAAGCTGAAACTGAACTAAAGTGACTTATGTTGTGTGTCCATTCTATATAGGCCAATGGAGTTTCCTATAATCTTCTTATCATGAAGGTTATTGTTATGAATTTACTTTTCAGTGAAAAAAAGTTTAGATTTTTCTATTATTAACATTATTCAAAAATAAATTATTTTAAGAATAAATTTGATATAATTAATTCATATATGTATACAATTTAATAATTTAGTAATTAAATTAAAACTTTTCATAGAATAAATTAAGTTTATAGTTTTTATTAAAATTTAAATTACTTAATTATTTATTAAAAACTTAATTTATAGTATGATAAATTTTTAAAAGATAATTTATATGACTTATAAAAATATTTATTTAGAAATATATAATTTATTTAAAATTGGATATATATGATCATTGAGTAATATTGAAACATTTACAGATTATATGGTTATAATTTAATATTTATAAAAATATTGAATACAGTGACTCAAAAAATTTGTTATTATTATTATTATTATTATTATTATTATTATTATTATATTAAAAAATAGGCCTTTGGCACCTCTCCAAATAAACACAACAAAGGAGAAAGCAAGTTAAATCAAAATGATAGTATATGGTTGAGTGAAAACAAACTTTAGTGATAGCTCAAGAGTGTAATCAGTTCTCACACGCAGTAGAGAGATAAAGATGTCTAAAGAAAGTTGAAGATAAAAAAGTATATGATTAAGATATTTATTTTTAAATTTTAATAATTTAATAATTTAAGACCATGATTTTTTTAAAACTAAATTTATTGAATGTATCCTTGTGACTACTACCCTACCTCAAACAGTTCATAAATCAACCACTGAACATTTTTTATTAATTGCAATACATTCACCAGCATAACCAATCCTCACTTTTTGCTTTCTGTTTTTCAAAAACTGTCACAAAATTTATGCATCCTTAAAATATTTAAAACAATTTTTGTTAGTTTCATACAACATTCCTATCCCATTCAAAATCCCAACTGAATGTAAACTAACTCTAAACTTAATACTTAATATATAAATATTCATAATTAAATTATATTTTAATAAGTAATGATAAGTACATTATCAAGTATTATATCATCTAGCATAACTTTCTTATAATGTAATTGAAAGTAATATTCACTATTTTACATGAGGTTGCATGATGAAATTTAACCATAAATAGAATAATTGTTTAAGTCCGAATTTTAAATATATTTGTTCTCATCTCAATCTTAATCATTTGAAGAGATTTTGGACCTTATTAGTGTTAACTATGGAGAATTACAATGTGTTCAAGTATGACAAGTCTCATTAGAGAAGGACTAGATGGTCCCACTTGTTCACCCATTAGACTATCTTCCTAAAACGTTTAATGTTGAAAAATCTGCTCCAAAGAAAAAGATTCAAATTTGTTCATCTTATGTGAAGATGTTGAAGATTTTCTAGTAAAGAATTATGTCACTTTGAAGATTGGAAGACTTGGTTATGGAAGGATGAGACGCTCCCTATGCAGAAAGCAATTATACTATCTTCTTGAAGCGTTTATTGATAGATGCTCCATTACAGGAAAGGAGAATATCTGTTCGATGATTCTATTACATTAATTGTAGCCAACATCTTATGCAGTGATATTATCTCGAATTTTTTAAATTAAAATTTCTTGTTAAATATACCAAAAACAGAGCAAAATTTATTTTCTTTACAGATATGTTCAAATAAATCTTTTCCAAATATATTTTATAGCAGCACTGAGTTTAATCAATGCACAAATTTGAATCAAGTTTAAAAACAAAATATTTGAAAGAAAAATGAGAGCAATATTTGGAAAGAATATATCTACTTAGTAATTCAAAACAGAAAGGAAACATTTGATAACTGTAAAACAACATCTTGAGACAGATTCTGAAATTGATTTTGCGTAAAGAAAAAAAGAATATAAAAGTGAATTATAAGGAAGGACAAGGCATTGCGTTTCAGCGCATTTCATCACATTTTCATCGAGTTTCATAGACAAATAACGCTCTTAAACTTAGATTTATTTTTCTTTTTATTTCATCTTTCTCATAGAAGACTAAACCTTTTGGGTTGAGTCCCTTGTGATTTCTCATTAAAATTTGAGGCTTTATTCAATAAAGTTTTGTTCTTCAATATCCTATAACAATTTGTTTCAATCCTTGGGTCTATTTGAATTCAAGTTTTTGTCAAAAAATTTATTTTTGATTAAGTTCTTTTCTTTAATTAGAACTCGTAGTTTGTTTAGTTCTAATAGATCTCTTGTTTGACTAGTTCAAGAGGTAAAAAAAAAACATCTCATGAGTAAATGCTTACAGACGAGTGAGATACTAAATACTTCAATAAACACTTGTTTTATAGATAAGATTTTATTGAATTTAATTGACGCGACGCTTGTTTTACAAACAAGATTTTGTTGAATTTGATTGACACTTGTTTAATTAAGTTTAATGTGCTAGAGTAAAATGACGATAATCTTAAAATAACCAATGAGGAATTTTTAATGAATAAACTTAAGAATCAACTTGTTTTCTCTACTGTTTTCTATCGTCTACTTTACTTTTCTGTACAACAAATTAAAACCCTCTTTTACTTTACTATTATTACTAATTTTTATTTCTCACAGATATGTTTTGAATTTTGTTCATTGAACTCACAATTAGATTCATTAGTAGACAACTTTGGATCATTTAATGTCATATCTTTGATGTTAGATGATCCACACTGAAATCTTTTCAATTTGATTGCAAAGCGAAAACTATCATTATCAATGATTAACAATGATGTTGACCTTTGAAATTGTCTGTAACAAATAAATAAAGATCTCTTCTCTTAGTTCATACATATACATTGCTAATACAATTGTGCAATTTCAAAATGTCAAAGTCCTGCTTTTGTCATTTGTCATTCCTATTCTGTCACTAAAATATAGTATGAAAAGGAAAAGGGAATCCTATGAACTCCCAAAAATTCTAGTATGTGGAAGACCAATTTCTCTCCAATCTGAAAAAACTTCAAATTCCTGTCAATATTTGGAAACACAGGAAACCAGTGAGCAAAGTAAACAAGTATCACTTTCTTTCATGCATGGTACAAAAATAAGTTTGATGTATGCAAGATTACCTCACCAATTCAGTAATATGTCAATCAGATTTATAAGTGTCCTTCTTTCCAGCAAGAATCATTGAAATTTGAAGCCCTCTACTAAATGCTTGATTAAATAGCAACCGGGTTTGAAACTCTGACACAAATGGGAACCATGACAAAATGGCTGTTGGCAAGAATATTATTAATCCCATTACATATTCATAAGCTCTGGATAGCTCTTTCACTGAGTCCCATAGTTTAGCTCCTTTCAAGCATACCTTGCATGCTTGTGCAATCTTGAATGCGAAAAAGAAGGGAACATCAGTTTCAATTTGACATAAAAGACAAAAAGTTGTTCTTAATTAATGCTTCTATAACGTGCAGAAGTTTTAACTTACCAGAATAATGGCCCATCCAGAGGGCATGAAGGCAATAATGGCAGCAAACAAATCTGATATGGTGAGTCCACACACCACAAATAATACAGTCATGACTGACAAAAAGCCAAGGAAGAGAAGGGCCTTCAGGATACGAAACATGAGCTGAAAGTCGGTGCCAAATCTCCGTCTACCCATGGATACCATCTGATATATACAGACAGCAGAAAACAAATGAATTAGTACTGCAGAAAAGTGAACGAATTTAACTGTACAGTGCCCAAAATGATCTAAAAACTCCCTTTATTTTATGAAAATAAATGTTTTACGTCTGAAATTTAAACTAGAAACAAAAAATCACTTAGTTAATAATATTGTGTCAAGCAAATGATTAGGCTTAAATTGAAGCAGTAGTAGTCTTATACAAAATCACTCTTGATCCCCAGCTAGAATTTGTACATACCTTCAATACGATAAGTATTATTATTAGAACTGCCCAAGAAAGTCCAAATACCTACAATGAAAAACCAAAGGTAGTAAGATGGTGCCAACAAAACTTGCAACCATTAATAGGATTAGAGAATACACAAAAAGAGTTACTCTACCAGCAAGTCCTTGTTATGATGAGTAATATCCATGTGGTAGACGATACCATATTGGTACATGAAGAAGCGAAATGCAAGAATTATCTCAAGTATTTTTCCCCTGATATTTGAGTGTTTCATATGTTCATTTTCTTCATCCCACCAAGATTCCCAGCTTTTGTCAGCTGAAATACCAATACCGCCACGATTTCCCATCCAGCGCTTCCAATCTGACCAATCATCCACAGTTTTTTGCCAATCAAAGCCAGAAGGATTAAACAAGAAAGGAGCAAACAACCAAGAAGTGGCCAAAAACCACATTGAGATTGTGATGAACAAATAAAGATGTGAGCTGCGATATGACTCCCCATAGACTTCATAAACAATCAACAGTATAAGTATCTCAAGGCCCTTCACAAAATGACTTCGTGAGTACATCCTGTAGTTTTCAGCAAACTTTGCATGGAAGACAACAAACCCACGACCAGTCGGTCTATATTTAGAGCCCCCATGTAAGAGTGTCCTTCCATAATAATGAGCTTTTGTTCCAAGCTGGAAAGTAAAGAACACAGAGGCTAGCTGCAGCTGCATGATGATAAAATCACCCAAGGCAGTGCGAAATCCCTTCTCCAAGCCAATTTCCATAACCATGGGCAGCACAAGCAGTACGCCCAACTGAACAACAGACTGAGTTGCCAAAGCCTCTTCAAGGGCTTTGCTCTGATGTATGTTTGGACTTTGAAGAATTTCTTTCTCAACCCCACTCAAAACCATATATAAACGTCCATATAAGAACACATACACAGTCAACACAGTAATCTGAAAAATTCATAACATCCAAATACAGGCATTAGCACAAGTCCATTTTAAACATCAAAAGGAGAGACATGTGCTTTTGTATTTAGCTGTCTGGTAATATCTGTAATTGTATTGTAAATTCTAGTTTTCCAATATTTCACTATACAGTCAGTAAAACACGCCAACTAAAAAATTAAGTTGTTGTCATAGATTTCTTTAAGAATTTAGGAATGTGCCCATATCTAATATCAGATTAAGAAATGTGATTTTGTTAGAAGATACACCTTTTCCTATCTTCCACTTTCAAAAGGTCAACACAATCTCAAATGAGCCTGAATTAAATTAAAGAGAAAACCCTCAGTTTTTCCTTCAAAGTTACATGCTGGTATGCCCATCAAAAGTGTTGGTTGCCAAATCAATCTTTCGAAGATTTAAATTATCACCATAGTAGTCCTCTATATATTGTGTCACCAAATTATTTCAACTAGGATAAAAAATGTCACTATATAGGTCCATGTGGAAGACTAAACAAATTTTTGAAAGACTAAACATTAGAGCAAGGCTACTCTAATATTTAGTCACCAATTAGTTTAGGATTATATATCGGCAATTTAAGGTTTCTCTAAACTAAAGGAACCACACACATTAAATACTTATTAAGCATTGTCTACACTCCTTGTTTTATGTAGTACACGTGTCTAGGCAGAAAGTGCTTAAATTAAGCCTCAAGAAATCACTCATTTCATGAAAAATTGTAGATAGATTTCTATCCATGTATCTTAAACTATCTAGATAAGATCCCCGAAATGAGATTTGATTCATTACCATGCTACTGAAGTAGAAACCAACTGTTGTGAAGTAGAATGACAACATTCTGTAGAAGTCAAATCGTCGTCCAAGTCGATAAACATCCCGGCTAAGTGATTGTTCTCCATTTCCATTTGCAACCTTGGCCTCGAATAGTGATATCTGATTCATGCCCACATCACGCCCCTTACCTACTTGTATGTATTCATGATGTGTGATAAATCCTTGACGTAGAGTTGAATTGAACCCTGAGAATGTCGAGCATAATTAGTCAAAATTTCCCACAAACATAACTGACCAATATGGATTTGAATGGAAAGCACAATCAGTAGAAAATTTAGATCCGTAGGATAGCATTTACTATTAGTACCTGCAAATATATCTTCACTTAAGTTTATAACTTTTGATGCTTTGCTTAAGCCACCTCTTGTTATGTGGAAGATTCGGTCAAATATATCAGGATGACCATAATGAAACCGGACCCTACAAATTCAGAAATGTGGATTACTTAACTGGAGTAAAAATAAAAAGGTACTTCATAGAGAATAAAGCAAAACTGTCCTATTCTTGTATTAAATTCTGTTGCAGCAAAGAGTAGTGACCTGTCTGTGCTCTGTTCATGTTTCAAGGCTAAAGGGATTTTAGGTGGGAAAGTAGATAAATAATAAATCAAACCCTTTCTTGTACATTAACTAAGCGGAGGAAACAAAATAAAGAATAAGGTAAAAGGTACAAAAAGTGTGAAAACAATATGAAAATCCCAGGGGATTATTATACTTACAGTCAGTATCACAGGAAAAAAAAATTGAGACTAACCTTAATGGATTTGCCAAAATTCTTTGGCCAATGGTCACAAAACTTGTCTCCTGGTTTGACATAAACCAAGCAAGTGAAGAAACACTGCAGAATAAGAAACACATAAGCATATATAACTTGGGCCAATTCAAGTTTGAAGATATAGAAGTATATATTTTCTTGATCATGAAAAAAATAATTCAAACAAAACTTAATATTAGATATTGTGATAACGCAGACCTTCCAGTAAATATATGCTCCCTTATACCCAATATGGTGGGTTTCCGTCTCCCACTACGTCTTTTCCGGAATTCTTCCAATACATTTCTCATTTTGAAAGCTTCTTCATAGTAATTATCCTTAACAGAAGAAACAATGAATTAGGAGCATTGAATACAGAAACTGCTACTTAATTTGTATTAAATTGAAGTCCACATAAAAGTTACCTGATTCATGTCTATGGTCTGCAAGGCTTCTCCACGAGTAAATATAATGGCATGATTTTGGTTTTCAGGTTTCCCTTCACCAATTTCTGTTGGAGGACCAGGTAGCTTGATGCGATAAATTTCCTAGTAATGCAATACAGAATAATTTGAACTAAATGTAAGGCTATTCATAACGGCAAACCAACTTAAAATGAATTGAGCAAGATGTGCACAATATCAAACTATTTCATCATATAATAAGGCACAACAGTAACACACAATAGAAAACCTCTTCAGTTTATACTTTACACCATGCAAATAATAGCACATAACATCCTTTAGTTTGTCACCCTAATAATCTTTTATTCTAGAATTATTGTAGCTGTAATCATATCTTTCCATTTGCTTCAACTCTAAAGTATCTGCTCCATATTTGTTTCTCCATTGTTAAAGAAGTGGTTACTTAACTGTTGGATAAAAACAACGTAAATTGCTCCTTTTAGTTGAATTTCTGTCTACTTTCAATCTTTTATTTTCAACAATTCAAGAATTCCATTCTCCATACATTTGAATTAAAACTTTTAAAATATGTGGTTTTATGTAGAGAGGATAGAAGAGAAATAAAGAAGTATGAAAGAACTGATACTAACTAAGACGCATTACAAAGTATTGATGTGCTGCTATGTTCATAAAAACCAGAGCGCTAACCTTTACTTACACTAGTTATGACCTTAAGTAATTAGGAAAACGAATTATGATATGATAGGAAAATATAGGAATAAATCCTAAGAGATAATGAGAATTTGGTAAAATTAATCTTAGAGGATAATCTCAAGATATGATAAGATATTTTCATACAATTCTAAAATCCAGATTCCAAAGCTTGGAAGAGATAAACCCAGGAGATTTACGACAGCTTTTCCCATTGCCAGCAATGACCAAATGCATTCTACCCATTGCCTCCAACCATTTCAGGATCCTCTAATCAACCAATCAAACTAAAAAATCACACCAGCATGTGGTTGTCACATGTTAGATGCATTAATTGTCTTTCCACTATTGGATTGAGTGCTAATCATTAGGCCAAAAAGTATTAGCCAGGGTGCAACATTTTCTACTTAAGAGCATAACAGCCTAAGCATTACAATTCGATTGTAACTTGGCTCACTTAGCCTACACTATGAAACAATTGATGCCACATGCAACAATCTTTCCCTCAGCAATTTCTTCAATTAATGCTACCTACAACAATCTCCTCTCAGCAATTGTCTATTGGGAATTGAACTCATGACTTTGATATCAATTGTTGGATTGAGTAATCGGTAAGCGTTTTATAAGCGCTCAATCCAACATCCACAAGTTAATGCTAGATTATTCAATCAATAAACTTCCATAGATGGCAACCACACCATATGCTAAAAGTGAAAAAAAAAGAGACCCAAGATAATTTTGACTCGTCACATTCCCACTTTTGCAAAGACAAATTAAATAGTCATCAGATTTCACACTATTCTTTCCTTTATAGTGAGTGATAGGTATGTTTTAAAAGAACAATGTACAAAACAAAACTTTAATTTATAACATTTTAATTAGTAAATAGTCTCTGACAACCTCTTAATTTTGGTCTTGTTCGAGATTCCACATCGACTAAAGATAAGACCAAATTATAGTATATATTATCTTTCAAACCGATTTTGTGCGGTTTGAGTTAGATTTATAGTTTACTTCCTAAAATAGAGATCATGCATCGACTAGATATAAGTGGGAGCAAGCCCTATCTTACAAGTCGGTTCTAAACTCAGGGTCATTTGTGTCTGCTTATGTGATAGGTGAACCTTGGTTGAAATTTAGGAATAGAATCCAAATGTGATTTTATAAGGTACGATTGGATTTTATTTGGTATGATTTTATTTAGGCTGTTTTTTTTTTGACAAACCGGTTTGGGCTACCGGTATTTTGGTTTGCTTGTCTTTACATGGGTTTGGTTTGCCTCCATGGTTTGATATAATTCTTTTTCCTTTTTTTCTTGGTTTTCAATGTATCCTTACTCTAGAAGCATGATGCTATCTGGAGTAAATTTTCTATAAAATATATAGTCTAGCACTGAGAGTGTGAGGTGCTTTTGCACTACAATAATCACAAATTGTCATGTATGGTAAATTTGTTTACTTTTACAATAATTAACTTAAAAGTCATATTGATGAGCCTCGACTCAACACAATGAACCTCCAATATATTACAATCTAATATTCAAGGAAATATGAAAGCGAAAGAAAGATTTTTTTAATTTTGAAATATTCAGTAAAGTATGTACTAATAGACACTCTGAGAAGTGTTATTTGCAAGCTAGGGCTACTGTGCTGACCCAGCACTGATGTAACAGTTAACAAAACAGTTGTAACAACTAGAGAAACTGTTGTAACTAACTGAGATATAGTTACAGAGATTAGGATCACCAACTAAGAGACTATGTGTGGACTACACTAACTGTTTTATAGATACAATAACATGATCAAAGTCAACAACAGGACAAACCGAAGGAAATAAGGGTAGTTTGGGAAATAGGTATAGAATTCTGTTATGATTGTATGACAGACGAGACACCTGCAGCAGAATACTGGAGAGGAGGGTACAGAAAATTATAGGAAAGACATATTACACGGTGTGCTGAGGAGGTAGTTTTGGTAGTGGCTAGGGTCAGAAAAGCACTGCTTCTTTTATATATTTTCTTTTCAGTTTAACTTTTGATATTTCCTGCAATTTTCAATGTAATCAGTGCTTATTCTCTGAATTTCTTTATATCATTCTTATCATAATTTCAGTATCTATCACATACCTAGCATAATTTCTTATTGTTTGAGCATAAAAAAAATTACACTGGCAGACAATAGAAATTAAATTCCATTAAATATGGAAAAAATACAGCTCTCAATAAATCATGAAACAATGATGTTTTGTCCATACCTCATCATACTTGTCCCCTCCCTTGACAAGAACAGAGTAATAAACTTTCTGAGATTTTCCATCCTTTGTCTCTTCTGTTTCATCTATGTAAGCAACACGAAGGGCTCTATTCCTGCATGGAATGTTCCATTTTTCCATTCAATCCCATTGTTGTTTTACAAATACAAGAACTAATAAAGTTCAGCAACTTGTTGTATTGACTCACGTTAACATCAGATTGAGAATGTTATTATAGCAGCTTCTGTCTCTAGGATTTTTGGACTTCTTCTGAGAACCATACACTTGACAAGAAACAACATAGGTGAACTTTAAATCAGCCATAGCTTGTGCATCTTCGTGAAGCTTTGTGTCATAAGAATACATTGTCCGGTGGCCTTCAGAGAGAGCTGCAAGAGAAAACACATGTATTTCATCTATAAATGAAAGGCTTATTCATATCTCAGAATTTTAACTTGAACACAGTATGCAAATAGAGAAATAACCATTGTCTCCCGCAGATTCTATGAAGCACTGAAGGATCAAAGCATGCCAATAGTACATCATTCCTCTCACTAACAAAAACAAGAAGTTGAAAAACAACATTTAAATTGGAATGAATATTAAAATCTAGCAATGAAAATACTGTTCATTACAACCAAGACCTGTTCGATAGAGTGTCTGCCCTCTGTAAGATGCCCACTGGCGCATTAACTCCTCCTTTTCTTCTTCAGAATCTTCACCTTTTATTCGTTCATGGAAATTGGCCCATTCATCTGTAGTACATTAGTTTCAGTCAGTAAATGAGTGCACGTATACAAGAGAAACAGAAATAAAAGTAAGCATATAAAAATACTCACCGGGATATATCTTGGTTAGGTAGAATAAAATTGATATCCCATCTTCATTTTCCTTATTGAGTTCTTCATCAGAATATAGAACATCTTCTTTGAAATAGGGTGTCAGAACACTGAACCAATATTCAGATAAGTTACATATCACAGTAGTATGAAGGAAAATTGTCAGGATATTAACACTAATGTTCAAAGTTTATTATTTGAATATGCTGTGAAGTGTATTTAGGTTTTACGTTAGAATGATCAATTGCAGATAGTTCGGCCAGATGTTAGTTAATTTGTCACCTTAGTACACTGTAATTAATGGTAAAACAACAAATAAATATCAGAGCATGTGGTTAGGTTTAAGCACAAACTTCTCCCAATAATTCTCTCAGCAAAAGTAAACAATCATCCATATTTGGGGAAGTCAACATGTAGATACTTCGATGCAGCCACAATAAATGAGGTGTCAACATGTAGTGCTAACCTAGTTAGGATTATAACCTGTATAGTGATGCAATAGCATTTTTATCTTGATTTAGAAAGAAACAATAAAGAGACTAATGAAAAAGGACATCTGATTAGTATCTAAATCATTCTTCTGTTTCAAGCCAGTCAGAAAATTTGTTTAGTAGACATTGTGCACACACAACAATTCATCCATCATTTCAACACAAAATAGAGTATACCAATGTGTTTATTATAGAAACTGAATCGGAAAACTTGTAAGATAGAAACTCCCAAAAGGAAAAAAGAACTTCTCTGTATAACACTTGCAATGTCCAGACAATTTACACATACAACACTGGCACTTCGAGGGTCCAAAACCTCCTACTATCAACACAATCTTTTTCTGCCTTCCCTCCCCCCAGAACCTGCAAACACATTTATACACAGCTTCCTAACATAACAATCGCTGAAACACTAACAAACTCTTCAGCTACTTGAATTAAATCAAATAGCTATATTTCTCTCTCCCTTATTCTCCTTCCATGGACCTTAATAGGAGGTCCTGTCCTAACAGTTTGTCCATGCTTTAAGCTCAAAGCACTCTTGTTTGAGGCAGTGGGTCATGTAAAACCATTCATGAGTTTGTCCTTCAATTTAATCAATACTCTTTCTATTTTTTCCCTTTCCTTTCAATATATAATTAGCCTATCACAATGACTGACCTGAAGGACAACATGTCCCGAACTTTGGGAGCCTTTGGCATGTTCATAAATAAGGAATTTGCAAAGAATGTAATACGACGGCGGGCTTCTATATTTTGGGGAACATTTATGGCTGATTCCTTGACTGTTAAAAGTAAATGAAGCCTAATAACCTAGAGAGAGAAAACAGAAACTTGTAAGCAACAACACATTCAAAAGGAAAAATGTAATAAGTTCACTAAATTATAATTGTCAAGACTACCTTCTCCATCACTGGTCTATTGTGTGTAAAAGAAGTGTCAACGTTGACAAACCTCTGGCCTCTCTCTAAATGATATTGCTGAGGTGTTTGCAAAAACCTGGAGAAGGAAGAACCAAATCAATATTGTAAAGCAGTACTTATTATAGCATTTAAGAAAAAAAAATCTTAAACCAAAGTTCCAGTCACTGTTTCAAACATACAAATGGCCGTCAACCATGACATCCTGTATGATAATTTCTACAATATCTTGAAGAACATTGACTATTTGGGATTCAAGTTTTCCGTCTTCAGATCGCTGCCAATGGGTGAAAGATAATATTTATAAGACCGGAATAAGTCTTACAAGAAGGAACTGAAGTATACTGAGAAAAAAAGGTAGCATGATTGGGAAATCCTACCAGTAGAGTTAAGAATTTCTCTAACTTCTCACTGAGTGAAGGTAAGCCACTCATATTGAATTCCTTGACAAATGTTTCATCACGTATACACTGTTCTACTTTATCACATATACTGCTCACAACCCTGTCTCGTAGATGGAAAAAACCCAATACTCATGAGGATTCCATTAAGAAGAAAATTAAATGGGAGAACAGAGGCTATACAAGTATTTCTCTCTTACAGCTTATCTTCTTCTTCTAGCAGAAGGTGCAATATGATCTCCCTGAGAGTCTCATAGCATTCAACAACTGCTGAATGCATATACCCATCACTCTTTATCTTTCTGAACAAATCATCATCAGTCTCCTTCTTATAATCTTTTGCCATGTCAACAGCAATAGGAATCTATCACATTGAAAAAAATTAGAAAAGAAGCAAAAGACATGTTCATTCAGTCATGATAAACTTCTGGCCATGAAAAACACTCATATGACACACCTTACTAGCAAGCAAGAATGGAGGCCACTGAATTACAGAAACATAACTTGCAGTGTATGGGACAAGAAGCAAATCTCTATCCCTGGATAATTAGAGTTAAAAATATAATCAGAAGCTTGAAATTCGGGACCAGGCATGCAATTCAAGATGTATCAGGCCAGTAGTTCGCACCTGTTACTGATGAGGTCTTCCTCTCTCATAGAATTTATAAATGCATTCCAAACTTGAGAGAAGTATGTAATATTGTTCCGTTCAAAGGTCTCATCCTGGCACCGAAAATTCATTCACAAGACACCAGATACTTATTCAGCTTTTACATAGTTATATAACTTCATAGTACATAAATACTAAATTTTGAAACATGAACTGCAGTACCGATTCCTTCTGTTTAGTCTCTCTGTCTTTTCCTGTCCAAAAGCGCTGACTGAAAGCTACTGGAACAGACTGAAATCTGGACCGGAGCATTCCAAGTGTCCTTATCTAAGGGATGCAAAATATTAGGAGAAATTACCAAGAAAAAAAAAACTATGTTGCATGGGTATGGGTACAAGCACTAGCTAAAATAAGATACATAACAAAATTTAAAACTTAGGATACAAGTACATTATATATTAAAATATAATGATTATAAATTGCGTATATGTTATTGGTTTATCTTGACTTCTTTATATTTCTTAAATATATAATATGATATTTATATTGTTTTCCATCACCATCCTCTTATTGTTTGTCTTTAATATCTTGAAAAAATTATAAAAAGTATATCTGCAATCAAATTTATATAGAATCATTATAATCAAGTTAAGATAATGATCCTTTTGTTATCCAAAGAAAAAATGCAAGTCGTTTGAAGACAAGGCATTCATGCTTTGGTACAGAAGCAGCAGTATAACATATATGACATGTCCACATCACCAAATTTAAAGGTATATGTGCATCATAATCAGAATTGTATTATATCACTAATATGCCAAGCAAATGTTCAATTAAAGAAAAAGAAATCATGAACAAATTTATTTTATAAGACAGCTTAGTATCAAATAATGCAATTATTTTCTTGTGGTATTAAATAAGAACTCGACTAAGAAGGGGGGATTACAAAGGCCAAATATAAAATGTTGCAATAAACATGCCACTAACCTCTCCCAAATGGCTGAAGGCTCCAATAATGCCACCAAACAGAGTGGCATAAATAGCATACCATATTTGTGTATCCATAAAATAAACCTATATATTAATAAAACATATAACAATGGAATGAATTAATGTACAAATGTTAAGGAAGAATAATGGAATAAAATGAAGTTCAATAGTCCAAAATTCCTTTCCTACTATACTTACCAGGATAATTGGAGCCCATATTGCAATGATGATACATATATTGTGAGTCTCTGTAGCAGTTACAGAATGTGAGTTGAAGCTAGTTATGCTGACAGAATAAGTAGCAAAGATAGGTAGATGTGAAAAGGACATAAAGTTTACCATTTTCTGGAAAGAACTCATGCCACTGGTAGTTATTAATGGACATCCCCATGATTAATTTTGTGGGTCCAATAAGGGGCAATATCTGTGGAAAGATAAATTTAGTACGAAAGAGAAACAAATTTAATGAATTACAGTTTAAAATATTGATGAGTTTTGTATAATCATGACATGGATATAAAGAGGAAAAAAGAAAATACAAACATGATTGCAAGAATTTGGTAGTTCGTTTACTGGGATTGAGTACATTATCTTTTTAAATTTTGCACAAATTTATAATTGAAGAGAAAATGAGAAAAAGAGAAAGAGAGGCCTGAGATGTATCATTAATGTAATGAGAAAGTTTCCTGATTAACATAATTACATGATTTGGAAATTATTTAAGCTAAAGTCAATCTTAAAAAACTGGCTTGTAAGATGAAGATTACCTCCATTATATAGTGTATTTTGCCACATCTAGTGCTACAGAATTTGGTACGTATATAACATGGTGAGTGGCCTTTTTAATGGATCTATGATAGGTGCTGAAACCATCTTGAAAGGATTGCTTGTAGTTGTGTGTTTTGTACAAACAAGAGTCATATATTTCCCTATATAATATAATCAAATCATAGTTTTAGTATTCCCCCTCAAGTTGGACAATATGTATGATGAGTGAAGCTTGTTACAAATGTTATCAACATACGACCCCTTGAGAGACATAGTGAATATGTCAGTCAATTGGTTGTTGGAGCTAGCAAAGTCAATAATGACAAGGTTTCACGCATAAATTTGGTGTAGGAGTAGCATAATGGTTTCTAGAGAAGTACATTTTTTATTGCAATAATGGAGAGCAAAAAGCACTCAAAGAGTGCGATGATTGCTCAAGTAAAAAATACTTGGAGAACGCAGCAACTATCGAGCCGCTATCGGACCACCCACGAATAGATTTACACACAAGATGTACATGTCTTTACGTGATAGGGGTGTTGAAGATCTCACATCGACTGAAGATAATGTCAAGTTACAATATATAAGTGGAGACAATCCTCACCTTACAAGTCGGTTTTGTAATGATGAGTTAGGCTTAAACACACTTCTTAATATATAACATGCAGTTTATATGATATATTTAAATGTTGTTGAAATGTAATGTTCTTTTTCTTATTATTATTTTTTCTTTTGTGGGTACTTAGATTTAGGGTTAGGGTTTTAAGCAAGTGCCTTTCCCTTCTTTGTATCCTACATATACATCAAAAAGTCTAACATTGTAGGTTAAATACACTATCTTTTAGTCCTCTCATTTGTTCAAGTTGGTATTAAAGCGGGTACGACGCTGTGTCTTCTACATTATCTCCGCTGTCATGGTCTCGTTTGGCATCATTCAGTTAAAAACACTTAGTGTTAGGTGTGCATCAAGGAGCACGATCCAACCTCGGTGGTCATGTGACCAATTAATCAGCCATGCACCCTCAATTGTTGATCTACGTGCATTCCTTTTGTGGCACATGTACTCCACACACTATCTTCCCCTCATTGATATTCCACACACTATCTTCCCGTCATTGATATTCCACACACTATCTTCCCGTCATTGATATCTCTTGGTGACACCTCTGTTTGACTCACCAGAATCTTCTGTCTTTAATTTTTACTTCCTTTTCCTGTTTTGATGTGCCTATAAGCTGGGCCACATGCTCTCTCATGGTTTTTATGGTTTTTCTTCTCTGCCTCAAGTTTGGTCATTGTTCTTCCTATTTGAATTGGCTTCAATAGGTTATGGTCCATTCTTCTTGGCTACTCCAACCATTACTAGTGCAAGGCTTAATTGGAAGAATTATTTGTCTTGGTATGCCTCCATATAATTATGGTTCCTTGGTCAATGATACATGACCACTTAGAAACAAAACTCGTGTGTATTCTTGAGACAGACAAACCCAAGTGGCAAAAGATTAATTTCCAACTATGTGTTGTTTTATGGCAGTCAATTAAGCCTAGTGTTTTAGAGATGCTAAAGTCCTTCAAAACATGTTTATCCTTTTGGAAGAATGCACAAGAATTTTTTTTTTTCTAATGAAATTCAACGTCTCTTTGATACAACTCAAAGAGTAACTTGTCTCAAATAGACCAATCATGATATTGTCTCACATTTGACAAAGGCTAGCACGGTAGTAGAAGTTAAAAGATTCCTAGGAGCAAACTTATTAAAGAAACTCAACAAGAAACTTGATAGATATTATATAGTGTTTTATTCTGAGAAGCTTACATTTAGATTGTGATCATGTTCGTGATCCAATTCTAGTTGGTGATCAAATCCCTTCTATTAAGAAGTGGACTTTAAGCCTAACTCAACTGTAATTGAGTTAGGCTTAAAGTCCACTTCTTAATATAGTATCAGAGTTATTTAGAGTCATTCCTAGTGAGAGTTCGTTGGAGGCTTATTAGGTCACCCGCTATCGAATAACCCATTATATAGTCCCACGCTCGAGTTAGCAGTCTAGGCGTAAGGGGGTGTTGGAGATCCCACATCGGCTAGAGATTAGGACATTTCATAGTATATAAGTGGGTGCAAACTTTATCTTATAAGTCAATTTTATGAGGTTGAGTTAGACTTAAAGTCCACTTCTTAATACTCCTCAATGCCAAGTGTGTCAACTGTATACATTTCTAAATCTATGGAGGTTCATAGTCCATGGATTCTTGATTCAGGTGCCTCAAACCATATCTCTGATAACATTTCTTCATTTTCTTCCCTTTTTTACCAAAATATCCTCACCTTGTTACATTTGCCAATGGATCCAAAGTGGCATCTCAAGGAGTTAGCCAAGTTTCTTTATCTCCTTCTCTAAATTTAAATTTTGTCTTGTTCATTCTTCATTGTCCTTACAATTTAATTTCTCTGAGTCAATTGACTCGTTCTTTAAACTGTTTTGTGACCTTTACTGCTAATTTCTTTGTTATACAAAAGACATGGTACAAGTCATCTGATTGGAGAAGGACATGAGTCATTGGTCTCTATTATCTAAAACCAAGTCCCTTAGTGTCTTGTTTTGAAACTCCAGCCCCTAAACTTTTGGATGATTGTTTGGGTCACCCAAGTTCTACCACCTTTTCTTACATACCAGCGTCAGGGATAAAACACTCCTTCATTCTTGTGTAAAGATACATGTTAGTGACTCATCCTCCACCAACAGATTCTCATACTATGGATCCTTTATCCTCATCACATTCTCCTAACTCTGACCATGCTTGGCCTATTACTCTTAGAAAAGGCATTCAATCTACTCATAATCCATATCATGTATATAATTTTTTAAGTTATCATCGTTTCTCTCCTTCATATTCCTCAGTTGTTTTCTTCTTGTCCACCATTATTTTTCCTAACCATGTTCATAAGTCACTTGGTCACCTTGGATGGCGACAAACCATGATTGATGAAATGCATACACTTTAATAGATTGATACTTGGGAGCTTGTACCTCTTCCTCATGGTAAGAATCCTGTGGGTTGTAGATGAGTTTATGTTGTTAGGGTAGGTCCTATGGGTGAAGTAGATCGTGTCAAAGTTCGTCTAGTAGCTAACGGATACACTCAGATTTATGATCTCGACTATTGTGATACTTTTTCTCTTGTGGCTAAGATCAACATTGTTCGTGCTTTTCTTGCTATAGTTTTCATTCACCACTGACCTCTTCAATAGCTTGACATTAAGAATGCATTTCTTCATGGTGATCTAGAGAAGGAGATTTAAATGGAGTAACCTCTTGGATTTGTTTTTCAAGGAGAGTTTGCTTTAGTTTGTAAATTACATCAGTCTCTATGTGGCTTTAAGAAATCACCTAGAGTATGGTTCGGTAAATTTAGTCATATTGTGCATACTTTTCGATTGACACGAAGCGAGGCAAGTCATTCAGTGTTTTATTGTCATACTTCTTCTAGGAAATGTGTTTATTCTATATTGATGATATTGTTATTACCGAAGATGTTATCACTAGAATTGCTCAATTAAAACAGCATTTATCAGCCACTTTTGGACCAGATGTAGGCTATCTAAAATATTTTCTTGGTATTGAAGTAGCACAATCAAAAGAAGGTGTCATCATTTCACAAAGAAATTATGCTCTTGATATTTTGAAGGAGACAGGCATGAAAAATTGCAAGTCCATTGATAGTCCTATGGATTCAAATCAAAAGTTACTGAGAGACCAAGGAGAACTTTTCTCAGACCAAGAGAGATAGAGAAGGTTGGTTGGAAAACTCATTTATCTTACTATAACATGACTTGACATTTCTTATCTAGTGGGAAGTCAATTTATGCAAAACCCCCACATTGATCACTAGAATGTTGTGATTAGAATTCTCAAATGTGTAAAAGGTAACCCAAGATAAGGATTTTTGTATGAGAACAAGGGAAGTACTCAAGTCTAGGGGTATAAAGACGTAGATTAGGCTGGTTGTCCCATTGATAGGAGATCTACCATAGGATACTGTGTATTCCTTGGAGGGAACCTTGTATCTAGGAAAATTAAGAAACAAAGTGTTGTTGCTCGATCCAGTGCAGAAGTTGAATATCGATCTATGGCCCTAGCTACATGTGAACTTGTGTCGATTAAACAATTCCTTCAAGAGTTGAAATTAGCAGATGAAGTTGTATTTGTGACAACCAAACAGCTCATCATATTACCTCCAATCTGGTGTTTCATGAGAGAACCAAACATATAGAGATTGATTGTCATTTAGAGAGAGACTGTTGTCCAAGGATCTTATTACTGAGTTTGTCGACTCTAACGAACAACTTGCAATCATTCTAACTAATCTCTAAGAGGACCTAGGATTCAATTTGTATATTCCAAGCTTGGTGCATAAGATCTATATGTTCCAACTTGATGGGGAGTGTTGAAATGTAATGTTATTTTCTTTTTTTTATTATTTTTCTTGTGTACCCAACTTTAGGGTTAGTGTTTTAGACAAGTGCCTTGCCTCTTCTTTGTATTTGATATATACATAAATAAAAGTCCAACCGTGTAGGTTGAATAAACTATCTTTCAGTTTGCTTATTTGTTCAAGTGATGTGATATAGAAGACAATGCACTAACAACCCTATTTATAGTAATCTATTACACATAATATTTGTCCTCTAAAATATTTTGTAGATATTGTAACACTCAAAATAACATGAAGGCTTAAATGTGTTTTTTGTTATTGAAGTATAGTTGTACTTTTTTATATCTTTATAAAAACAATTCTTAACATCGGGTGCCTGTAACTTTTTTTTATTTTGGTCCTTGTTATTTTATTTTAGTCCTTGTAAATATCTATTTTTATGATTTAGTTCTTGTTATATGTAGATTCTTTGCTTTTAGTCCCTCAAATATTTTCAAGAGACTAATTCAAAACTAACAAGATCTTATTAGGACTAAAATTAAAAAATAGATATTTAATAGGGACCAAAATAAAATAACAAGTACCAAAAACTTCAAAAAAGAATTTACTGGGACTAAAAGTCATACAAGGTTTAGGAATCAAAACCAAAATTTACCTTATTTCAGTGCAATCTGAAAGGATATTTTGACAGAGAAAGCAAGCTAGTCGTTGAAGATTTTAATCACTCTCGGAATTCAAGGCATGTTTTTTATCACTTACATGTGTTTTATTGTCAACAAGACATGCAAATTAGAAGAAATCTAAATAAAAAATCAATTACATAAATAATACCTCCACATAGTAGCTGAATGCTAACTTGCTAATCAGCAGCATGATCCAGAAGAGGGTGTACCTGCCATAACAAAATATATTTAAAGCCATAAAATATGAAAAGATACTTAATAATAAAAGCAGCAAATATTATGATTGAATTAAATACCCAATCATTAGTCTGATCAAATTTTAAGGGAAAATAAAAAAACTGTTGTCTCTATATGGGCCAAAATAGTCTTGTAAAACATATGAAGAAAAAAGTAAAAGGAAGTTGATAGATATATTAATCAGTATGTCTTTAACTAGGAACGTGCGTGCATGTTTGAATATTTTTGGGGTAAAAAATCTTTGTTCTTAGCTTCTTGAAAAAGCTTTAAGGAAAAGAAAAATATTATTTTCTATGAAAAAAGGGTTCCCTGTATACTAAAGTACAAGTATCTCACAAAGCATAAATAAATCAAATCATGTTTAACATAACAAAATACAATAGGAATTGTACAGTCATTTTCATAAATATCATCTTTCTAAACAAAAGATTAGCAGAGCACAAACTAAGCCAATTAAAAGGAAAACTTGTGGTTGGAGTAAAACGAAGGTTTCCACCTTGAAATCCTCCCCCCTCCATCCCACAAAAATAACTGGATTCAAAAAGGAAAATGATAAGAAATTCTCACTCACTTCAGCAGTGAGAACATGTTCTCATGCATGCCTCTACCTACATACAATTTTGGCTGCAGCAAAGTCAATGTTAGACAAAGCACACCAAAACCATATTTCAATTAGAAAATAGAAAGAAATGAAAATATAAATACATGAAGCATGTGTTAGGTATTTCCACAAAAAAATAAACAAATAAATGAATATGTTGCTGACCTGAGCCCACCACATCAAAATGGTAAGGATTCGCATATTTGAGCGCTCCAATTTTCTCCGCAGAGGAGGAAGGAAAAAGAATATTGTAGCCACTATGTTTGGACACATATATAATACAACAATATAGGTATAGAGGGACTGATTCCCCCAATCCCCAGCCCAACTAGTGACAAATTTGATAAGCCCTGATGGATTCACTAGTGAACTGGAATAACAGATTGGCAAAACAACAACCCAAACAGCTGCTACCACAAATTTCAAAAAATATCGAAGCAACTGAGTAAATTTCATGTTCTTCAATGCATTCCATGTCAGTATAATATCAAGAGTTACTGCAGATAAAAGATACGAGAAAAAAATTAATAAATGATACCAGTAATTGCAATTAAAATAACATTAAGAATATAGTCATTCAACATTAATAAAGTCATAACACAGACCAGAACAGTAATAGTAATAACACAGGAATCAAGTACCTTGAATAAAATTGAGAAAAGCATATGTAATGAATATAGTCATAACATTTCTGAAGACATCTCCGTCAAAAAACACCCCAACAGGTCCCAAGGAACTCCATCCTATGATAATCATTGCCTGAAACAAATACTTCCATATTTGAAATCAATTTTGCATGGTGAAGTTTAAAGACTTAACCATAGATCTAGAAATTTAGTTAAAGTCAACATAAAGAACATTCCACAGGTCCAAGTACTACAATTACCTGTAAAGCCAATATAAAGAATATCCACATTCGATCAAAACTCCTATACAGATGCAAAAATGTACGGACTTCAACAAAATTTGTTTTGGGCTTCCTCTTACCAACTCCAGTGTTGGCTTGGCTACGGCGCTGTCATTGAAATTTGTACATCAATTAAGGTGTCTTTCAAAAAGAAATGCAAGTTCATCTGACCAGGTGAGTATAAAGTTGCTTATAATCAATGCAGCAATTTTATTAGTGTGGAAGGAAAATACAAGTAGGCTGCAATTAATGTCTATTGAACACACTAGGGCAAGGAAAAAGAAGTAGAACAAGTACAAAAATCAGCACACGAATAAATAGTTATACATGAAACTCAGCCTGAGCAATATGTTATATACATAAATGACATATCCAATTCAAGAAAGGCCTCCACCTAGCAACTTAGCTTTTAGGAGAGATGGACCTTCAAATATCTAAAAAAATATAATATTTACCAAAAGTGTATCCTAATCCAAATTTCTGATGCTGGAATCCTTCATGAGGGTGCCATGAGAATTAGCACGTCATATCGGTAGTCATAGGATTATTCTTGCTATAGCCCTTTGTTTCTATGTAACTTCCAAAACATAATGGCATCTTTTGAACTATGTAACCAATCCCAGCTTGTGGAAAAAGGCCTAGTTGATGTGGCTGTTCTTATATCTTAGGGATGAAAATGTCTTAATAAATAAAATTGTTCTTCAATAAAGGGGTAAAATAAGATATTATTAGGCACATTGGCATAGAATATAAAAATATGGCACTTAACATGAGATGAGAAATTATTCAAACAAATAGAATATAAAGTAAACGATATACTGAAATAAATTTTCTTTTATTCTAACTACATCCAATACATATATGAGAGAATTTGACAATTGGAAAATAGCACATATATACAGAAAGTAAAGGAGAGAGAAAGAGAACATAGACAGACCCGATGTCTTGTTTGTGTCTCGTCTGAATGCCTAAAGAAATCTGCTTTGGGATCCCATGGCCATTTTAGATCTTCAAAACATTTTTTAGACCTGGAAAAGGACAAGTTTGAGCTTCGTTTTATCCAAATGCATATAAAAATATCACTGTTTCAAGAGTTTTCAATATTTGATAAGTAAAAGTCTAGTGAAATGTTTACCAAAAGTATTCATTAAGATCATCATAGTTTCTCCAATTGGAGTGACTTGCCTTGCCTTTGTTGTTTCTCTTTGCTTCCTTTTTCAACAAATACAGAAACAAGTTTCAGGCAACATTTCAACACACACAGCAAAACAAGTTCCAGACAACATTGGAAAACATACTGCACATCATACTGACCTTCATTAAAACTTGATAAATAGGACTTATAACTTCCCTCAGAAAATATTCATCATCACGTGCTTCTACTAGCTGAGTGCTCCCAGTTACACGAGAGGGATTCTTATCTAATATTCTATAGACTTCATGGCACATCTTTGCAAGGAGAAAAAAAGAGAGAATTATTAACATGGCATCAAACCATCTAGCCCATGTTTGCTATGTTGCTTGCTTAAAACATGAAATTGAAATTAAAATTTTGCGAAACTATAGGGTCAGGATCAGTGCTATAAGGTAAAAGAGTTCCTACTACTAGAATTAGAAAGAATGATGCTGGAACTAGGTCTGTCATTAGGTGAAACTTGAGGCATGTTCAGAACAGGTCTGATATTGATATGGCTTTTGCTTTGTAAGTTGTTTGAATGTTGGATATTAATAATAGATATTCTATTATCTATTTATGCTTGAGCACTAGGATCATTCACTAGAAATAATAGATATAATTTATGCCGTAGAAGGTAAACACTCCTACAATTTTATGACTTATTTTTACTTCCCCTCCACAAGTACACCTTTGTGTTTGAAAATGTTACATAGCTTCCCAAATCAGGTATAAAGAATTCTGGCATATGCAGTGTTTTGAAAATTAACTGGGAAAAGTCTCCATTCCACACACTTTCTTTGGGGTTTTCACATGAAGGTATTTTTTCAAAAAAATTTGATTAAAACTCTGTAAGAGAAGTGATACCCTGAAGAAATCCTTTTCCTTTCAAAAGACATTCAGCTAGAAAATTAATTTATGAATAAGAAAGTGAATCTTGTGCTGAGTATACAAGGTTTTACCTATTAGAATGACTTTAGGTAAACAATTAGAATGATATTGATTCTTTAATCTAAAAATATAATCTACGATGTTCTTTTTATTCATGAAATTAATTTCAATGCTGTCATTCTGTCTAAGAAGAATGATTCAAGACATTAAACATATTGATAAGTATGGTTACAGATGGAAGCTATAACACTTGTTATTGATGGAGATGAGAATGATGGCAAAATGATAATTTAAAAGATGTAACAAAAAACATTTTGCTAACCTAATGAAGCACAAGCTTGTTATGAATAATTAGAGCATGAGATTAAGATGGTGGACTCACAGTGCAGGCACAGCAGAATAGAGAACTTACATGATGGAAAATATAGCAAATACATTCAGGCATAAAGCGGATATTCGAAGCTTCTCCCCATATTAGAAGATAAAGTGCAATATATATCAGCTCTATCTGTTCCAAGTCATAATCTTCTAGAAACCTAGTGTTAAAAAATTAACCCCAAAATGAATCAATGAGCTCTTGTTAGTAAATAAACATGGTATCAAATGCAATTTAGAGTATGCTTGGATAACGGTTTGGAGAGAAAGGGAAAGGAGGGTTCGTTTAAAGTTTTAAATTGGTAGCTATAAAACATTTATATAAAACAAATAATACTTCTATTTGTTTCCTTTCATTTAAAAAAATGTTAAAAATGTTAATTCAAATTGAAAACTTAACCTTTCTTTCCCTTTCCAACTCCTCATTCCAAATATACTCTTAGGGTACAAATCTTTGGGTTTTATTATCCCAAAATAAAACATTCAATTACCTAAGATTGGATTCACAACGCACATAATGACACCATGACTCATAATTTTTGAAAATTGTTCGCATCAACTTTTCTATAGTTTCTACATGAAGCTGCAGCAAGCTTTGTGTTAGTTTTTTACTATGATAACTGGAAGTGTAATTACAACTCTGAATTTTAGCATCACCCTGTCCATTAAATATGAAAAAAGATAAAAAAAAACAAAAGTTCTATGTGGGAAATAATAGTTCACCTGAGAAGATGATTCAACCCTATCCCGAATATTCAAGTTGGCAAGTAATAATATAAGGTGCTCCCTTTGATTTGCCACATTTCCTTTCTTCATATCCCAAAAAGAGAAGGAAACATTATATCAGATCATTCACTAGAAATGTGCATGACAAATATACCTACCTGTATTTGTCATTGGCTGATTGCAATAAAAATTGAAAAGTATAACTTTCGTACCAAGGATAGATTCAAAATGAAATAAGGAAGGGTCAGCTAAATTGAACTCTTCAATCCCTTTATAAATTTATTAATAAAAGCTCATCAAAGAAGCCAAGCTTTCAAACGAATGACTAATACTTGTTTATTTGCCATGTTTGTGGTGAAAAAACCTAATGTCATAAAAGGTTAAAGGAGAATATCTCCATTGAAAAAACACTGACATTATGCTTCAGCCAAAAACAGACAAACCTGCAAATGATTACGCTATAAGCATGCTCAGACGTATTTTCGTTACCAAAGAACAACGAAAAATCTATTTTGAGAACCTTCTCAAATTCCAACCTAAGTTGAAACTATGGTTCATACCTATGAAACATCGTTTTTTCTAGTCATTAATCCTGTTGCTTCCAGATTAGCCATACGTTAACACAAGTTCAACTGAGTGCATATTTGGTAACACTTTTTGGGGATAAACAAACTATATTTCAAAAGCTCTGTGGATAAATTGGTAAAAAACAGAAATCATTAGTTCTCTTAAATATGCTTAGCAGAACATATAAAATAAACCCTCAATCCACTCTTTTGAAACTAACCCTCATGCGATCAAAAAATGGAATCCTTTTATCAAATAGTAAAAACTAAAAAAATGATTCCATGTCTCCAATAAATACAACTTCTAAAACCCAATCATCACTCCAATCAAAATCTCTTCATCCACCCCACCACCAACTTAAACCAAGAACTAATAATAAATGTAGCACCTTATTCACCTACATTTGTAACAAGGACAATTTCCAATCAAAGTGAAATTAGGAAATAGAAAGGCGAGGGAGAGAGAGAATATCCATTACCTGAAACCCAAACACTGAGGCAATCCAATCAAGTATATCATTTACTTTTTTAAGCCTATCGGTAGGTGTTGTATAATCATCATTAGATGCATCAGGTCTTGCACGAATTATGGGCATTGGAAGATTGTCCACTTTAGATAAAGCAAGAATTGCTGCTTTGATCTTTAATTTTCAAGAAAAGAAAGAAAGCAGATTAAAACTTTAAATTTTCAGAGAAATTATATCATTAGCAGAAGCAAAAGAAACACTATATCCCAGACACACAAACCTCGGGAAGTTCCATGATTGCTGGCTTAACACCAACAGCATATAATGGAAGGATGTTATAGTGTTCATATTGTCCCCTCTTATGCTCAACATCCTCAGCATACCTTTTTGTCTGTCAGTAAAACAACATCCTTAGTCCAGGTCTGAGCTATGCTTCTAGAATTCTAAAATTTTAGACATGGTAGCCTAGTAAAGCAAAATAAACCTTCTCGTCAATATTTGGTGGAGCTACTATAGTCTTCAGCACTTCATACAATACGGTGGCAATCTGAACATTCTTGGCCATCTCCTCACTTCAAGAGCAACATCAGAACAATAAAACATCATATTACAATTCACAAAACTTGAAAGCACAAGATTTAGATCAAGCCTCACGGTCTTTGGCTAAATTCTCCATCCCGGATTTTCTTCTCATAGAAATGTTGGTAGTAGGTCTGCAGCTCCCTGGCATCACTTCTTCCAACAAGTCTTTCTGTAAGCTCCCCTTCCTGCAACCAAGAAATTTAAAAAATGTGTAATACATAAACTACTTGATTTTTATTTCCGGGTAGCAAGTAAGAAATGACTGCTCTTCTTATTTGTAAATGATCAATCAGTATAATCATTGTATAATGCTTTTCCTGGTAAAAAGAACTTTATTAAAATGAAAAAGAGAAAACCCTATCAGGCTGAGAGTAATATATAAAATATAAATCAACGGGACACCCATCATTACCAGCATATAGACACCAGAGGAAACAAAACAGAACCTTCAATAACTATAAGAAATGTAAGAAAATAAAAATAGCCAGTGTACCTTTTCGAGTTTGTGCAATAGGTAAGTCTTGAACTGACGAACACCACGCCCACTTGATGTTGGATCCATTGTGTGGGCCTTCTCAAATGCATGGAAGCGACCTAATTTAACAAGCAAACATCAGTACCATATACTCTTCTCCGAATAGAAGGTATAAACACCTTTGAGATACTGAAGGAACACTTCCATTCTATATATTATTGATTCATTTCTCTTTTAGGTGTTGACTTTGAATTTGTGTTCACCATCAAAGTAAAAATTCTAAAAGCAGAATCTGGCTTTAATGTGACACTTTGCAATAATTAATATGAATTTTTTGTATATATTTTACTAAAATTTATTTTGTTATACCCTTCCTCTTCTTAGTTTTGTTTGGATTATGTTAAACAGACCAAAAATTTAGGTTCGTCGAAATTTCCCTTAGAAAAAAGGATTTTAGAGAGTAGTTGAAGTGGATCTCCCTCATGAAGGCTAGACAGAAATTGCTTCGTTTCTGCCCGAAGACTTTGAAATCTATCTGAGTAACCACATGTTGTTCTTTTGAGAATGAACTGAAACAATTTCAAATAAGTGACAACTGCAGTCACCATTCATTTTTCATAAACAAAAGCCTTTTATCATATAAATCTAGAACACAGTTTGAAGTAAACATATATGAAATTGTTTTACAGAGTATTTATCAATTCAAGAAACAAAAAGGAAAAGAAAGGATGTCAGTTTAGCAGAAAATCTATCTGCACATTTTTACAGGAAATATTTCTCTAAATAAATGCTATCACAAATGATGATAGTATCATAAACAATATAAAGACAACTTTAATTTTTGTCTTCGTTAAGTAGTGCATGTCAAGAGCGACAACATGCACAAGAGTTACTAGAGGCTTTGGTGTTCACAAAAATTGCTCTAGTGGTTATGCATGCTTGGTTTATTTAATTTTGAGAAAATAATCATTTTTTTTCAAGAACCCTCGGAAAGCTTTAAAAACAAGTAATTTTTTCTTGAAAATAAGTTGAGCTAAAAAACCAATCATTACAAATAATATAGCCAAATTGTAAAAGGGAGAAATATTAGTATGTGTTAACAGGTCTGCAGTCATAAGGAAAACATTGGTGGTGAAATGCAATGCTAAAGATATAAGCATCCACTGTAAGGGTTTGAATCAATCAATTAATGAAAATGAACACTATTTTAAATTGATAACTATTGCTGAATTGAAATTCAATATTGTTGTACCTCAATTTCATGAATATTTGAAGTGCCAACAGCTTACTTTCTTTTGTCCACTAAATGATTTTCATTGAGTGATTATTTGGCCATTTTAATTGTTCATTTCCTTTTCCCTAAGAGGATTCATTTCCAAGTCTCCTATAACTTCATAAAATCCCATCACCAGTTACTACTACATTCTTATGGGGTCCGTCAGGAACAATGAATTCAGGCTGCACATCCTTTCATTTTGAAATCATGTGAACTCTCCACCACTTTGCATAACATTTATGATATATACAGTTGAGAGAGGATTTGAAAAGTAGAGGGACAGGAAAGTTTTAAATTTTGGAAAACATAATTAGTGGTAACCAGTGATCCTCTTAACTGATTTTCATTTCTTTGCAAGGGACTCTTACCTTTTTATATTCAGTGCAGTGGTAATATCTCAGTTACCAACCACTTCTATACTTGGAAGGGTGTTTACTGCCCTTGTACATGATCATATTATTTTCATTTAGGCTTGTTTATCAAGCTCTTCTTTTAACAGAACACTATTTCAAAGTTCAATCCAAAGCTCATACCAAAACTTTGTATTTCATTTGGATAGCATTACTCAACAAGATAAGCAATAAAGCTCTGTTGGAAATCCAGTGATAGGTTTAACATGGACGCAATCTGACACTTATTTATAATCACCCTACCCCCTAAACCACACAGGTAAACCCTTTATTTATTTATAATCACTCAAACCATAATATAGGGAAACCTAATAATGGCTAATAATGGAGAATATCCCTAATTATAAGCCGTACATGTTTCCCTAATTACTTAGATCAAATCTTATCTTTTACACTACTTTTAACACCCCCTCCAACAAACGGTACAATCATGCAATAACATGAGATACAAATCTTTTATTTTAAGTATTTTATCATTGGTTGTTAATTTTGGCAATTTGCAACTCTAAATTAGAGTACCCCAGCCTTAACTTTTGCACTCTTCTCTTCCATAATAAAAATTATTCTTTCATTCTAAGAAATGAAGAAAAGAAAAAGACATATTGCCCAAAATATCCAAAGGAAATCCACACAGCCTTATATACTTCTACTTCCATACACAAAACACCAACCATCCTGGTGAACATTCCCCGTCATTATACACCTACTAACAACACAAAACCTCACTATTTGCACACATCATGCAAAAATTAAAAAATAAATCACCAAAACAACCCAATGAAAAAATACTCACAAAGATAGGCAACTCTGGGATTCTCCTCCTCAATCTCAAGGGCTGCTCTGAGAATAGGCACAAGCACAGCAAGTGAAGAAGGCACAATCTCACTGTCCACCACACCCTCTTCATTTCCCAAGTCCACATTTCTCGTAGGAGCCCTCATCATCCTCTTTGATGGCTGCCTACCAATCTCAAAAGGACCCTTTGTGCCACTGGTGCTGGCCATGGTCCTGCCACCAACACCACTACGGCAAATGCAACAAGGTTCAAGATGTCTTCCACAATTTCCTTCTTTTTTTTCTCCTTCACCACCCAGAAAGCACCACAGGTATTTGGGTTTGAGTGAAGAGTGAGGGAAGGTAAAGTTGCCATCTTTTGTACTGGGGTACAAGAAGGAACCAAAAAGATTGATACTTTGATTGAGAGAGAGGTTTTGGGATTGCTCTGGAAGCAAGGGAAAAGGAGGGAAACAATAAATAAATAATTATCAAAATAAAGAAAAAGAAGGGAACAGAGGGTGATGCAGCTGCTACTCCTTTTTTGCTGAGTGCTTTTTCTTTTGGTGATAAATAAAAAAAGGAACAAACCAGAAAGGAAAGCTCACACTTCACACATCAGATTGCAATTTCATTATTTTTTTGTTTGGTTTGTTCTTTTGTGAGAAAAGTGAGAGTCTTTGAAACTGTGATTTGACGAATTGTTAATCCTTACATGCCAAGGAAGCTAAGCTAAGAAGGACCTTGGAGTTTGTAGTTGCTATCAATCATTGTGTTTGTTACGGAAAACATGTAACAAAAAGAAAAGTGGTTTGTGAGAGGAAAGTCTACAGTGTCACTCTGTGCATGCGCTCTCTGTTCTTCACCAATCCTAGAATTATGACAGCATCTTTGTTTGTACTAAGTTTCCCCAATATTTATATGCTTTGATTGGATTGTCTTATTTTTGTACTTTTAAAATGAAAAAAATATATATATTTTTCTACAAAATAAAAAATAATAACTTTAGTTCAATATTTAATCTCCTAATTAATCTTATAAATTTGAAAAAAGAAATCAAATTAAAAAATATGATATTAGTCTTTTAATTTTATTTAGAGATTAAAATAATTATGAAAATATGTTTTAATTTTTCAAAGTTAATGTTAGAAACTAATAGATTTTCTTGAGTTTGAAAAAATGAAATGAAATTTCTAATTTAAAATTAAAAAAAATAATGAGATATGTTATTAATAAAATTAAACTCAGAACTTCTAATTAAAGTTTTGAGTTGAGTGACTAAGTGGCATAATGCAAAAAATGTAGTGGGTAAGCAAATAAATCAGTAGATTCTCCCGGCAGAAAATGCACAAATTCTAAATCAAGAAAATTATAAGATTTTATTTTGGCGCACTGATATTCTTAATATGATGAAGAAGTCTTTCCAAAACCCAATTTAGATATAGTTTATAAAGAAAGTACATATTTTAAGTTCTGAATTGAAATAAAAAAAGGTGTATAATAAGACTTCTTGTAGAACCATCTAATTGATATTGTTTATGGAGCGCCTAATGCAAAAAAATAAAGGAACCATCACATTTTATGTTTATTATACTAAAACTAATTCTCATACATCCAATACATCAAACATATTATTTTATGCTTCAAATAAAATACTAAATTGAGTGATACTTAACAATTATTCAAATAAATATATATATATATATATACATATATTTATGTATTTCTATTTTTATATTCATTATATAAATGTAAGCATTAACTTTTCTTTTTTGGATTGAAGTGTGGTTAAACTTTCCTTAGCATTTCCATAAAGGTAAATTTCTCCTTACACTATATCATTTTGAACTTGCTTCCTACAAATAAAATAATTTTATGAAATTTTCTTTAGTGAATTTGAAATAGAATTTAGGGTTGGCAAGTTTTGTCTGTAAGGAGAGTGTGCAGCGACGACGATGGTGGGCGACAATAGGTCTGTAGTGACGGGGTTTGTAGGTGGTGGTTCTTTGGAGGCGCACTTATTGGAGAATAAATGTGAGTTTGGTGTTCTTTTACTTATGAATTTCTTGTGCTGGAATAGTTGCAAATAGTGTTGTCCCGTTTGGTAATAATGAGGTGAGAAAGGATGTCTTCTGGGTCATGTAATCTAGAATGGTGTTAACCTTTTGATATTGTAATTTTTTAACATATCTTATTTGAGGTCATTTATTTGATGATAAAAAAAATCTCTGCCCATTTATTTGGTATTGTTTGTGTTGTGTATGTTGAGTTGGTGTTGCATATGAAATTTTTTGTTATTGAATATAGTGGTTGATGGTTATGTGTAATGATGGTAATTATGTGAATGCATAAAAAGATGGTAAGATGGTGAGAACTAGAGTGATCTCCACTAGTTTGGACAAGAAAATCTAGCTGACAGAAGCACCACCAAAGGCTTTTGATCTCGCCGCGGACTCAAGCGTGGAGAGATTGCCTCGTCAGTCCTTCGTTAGACTTTCTAACTGCTGCGCGTTCTGCAAGGAGGCTCCAGGGACCTTCGTCGGGACTCCAGGCGGTACCTGCAAAACACGCGAACGGCGCCTCTAGCGGCCGTTGTAGCTCCGACGCTCAAGTCAGGCAACGAGAACACCAAAAGGTCCCTCTCAGACTTCTCTGTGTGAGACCGTGTGTGTGTGCCCTCAGTCCTCTTTGATTCGAAGACTGAGTGCTCTCTGGGTTTGTGTTGTGTATCTGAGGTTTAGATTGCATACCTTGGTTTTGGTGTTCTTCTTCCTCATATAAACCCTGCGTAGCCCCTACAGGCTACCTCTAGGTTCACTTAATTACCCTGCAGTGCCGTTTCCACTCCCCAGGGTGCTTTGCGTGCCAGCTTTCTTCACTTGAGTACCAGGTCTGACAGGGGAGGCCGCGTGGGTTCCTCTCAACCCCTCGACTTCTGTGCCTACCTGCCTAACCTATTCTCTGGGAACATCTTCACCATCCACGTGGCAGACATGCAATCCACTGGGAGATTCCAAACTTAATGGGCTCTCGTCCCAACGGTATTCTGCACCTAACTGCGTCTTCTCATCTTCCTGCGTGGTCGTTTCGCGCCTAAGGCCATTCACTGTCTCTGGGCGCTTTACTGATCATCGATTGCGTTGTTCACATCGCGCGGCCGATGTCACCTCAACACACACCGATGACCGATGTGATACTTCACGTCCTCGTGCTCTGCTTATGGAATCAGGCGAGGTCCTTGAGTAACGTTCTCGCTGGGAGCCTGGGTCCCAGTTTAACACGTGTTGACAAGGAACCCCCGACGACTGATCACTCTTCATGCACCGATGACTGATCACTCTACATGCACCGATGACTGATCGGTGCTTCTCTACTTCTCGCGCCCTTCTTCCAGGCGTTCAAGTAGGAACTGATCTGCTGGTGGCGGTCACCTGGTAGCTGACCACTGATCGCCGTTCTTGAACGATCTCCACCCTGGTCTATCTGCCTTCATGTGCCACGCGTCACTCTGTGATTGGCCAACGTGGTCATCTGCTTCTGACGTCATCGCCTACCGATGACCGACCGGATCACAAGCCCCCCAGTCTCGAGCTGTGAACTTGTTCTCAGCGAAGAGACTAAGTGGTCTTCGTGGCCAAAGAGAAGAAGGAGCTCGAAGCTGATGTACCTGAGACCATGGCTGTTGATGCTGAGGTTCTGATAGATGGGTTCCATGGGTTGGCAGCAGGTCTACTGCGTCCTTCCAGACTTGGACTCTACCCAACCTAGCCTCCACCATTCAGTGGCTGATGGCAGGCTCATTCCTCCTTCTTGAGCTTCTTCCCTTGTCACTTCTCCTTTCGCGTAATTTCTCTTGCTGCTACAAACTTGTATATAATTCTTTTATGCATAAGTTCATGTTGGATGACTGACCTGATGGCGTCTAAATGCTTCGACTGATCGTCCAAGACCTTGTTTGGGCAAGCTTTCATACTAAGAGCTTTGCTACCGACCACCGACTAGCATGTTAGCGCACCACCGATCAGTCATCGCGCTTCATGCTTCGCATTATTTCCGCGTCACTCTAGCGTTAAGTGCATAGAGGACCCGACCCCTGAAGATGATGCTTGTGTTTTGGGGAAGAGGAGTGTTTCTTCGTGACCCCTCTTGCCTCAGCCTCGCTGTAGGAAGTCGAGGTGAGGTCTTTCTCCTCTCGCTCTAGCCTCGCTGTATAAAGTCGAGGTGAGGACCTTTTATCTCGCCTCAGCCTCGCTGTATAAAGTCGAGGTGAGGACTTTCTCTATTGCCTTAACCTTGCTGTATGAAGCAGAGGATAAGGACTTGGTTCTCTTGTCTCAACCTTGCTGTAAGAAGCAGAGGAAGAGGACTTTCTCTCGCCTCAACCTTGCTGTAAAAAGCAGAGGTAAAGGACTTCTCTCTGCCTGCACCCCACTGTATAAAGTTGAGGGTGAGGACTTTCCCTGTTGCCTTAACCTTGCTGTAGGAAGCAGAGGATAAGGACATGGTTCTTTTGCCTCAACCTTGCCATAAGAAGCAGAGGAAGAGGACTTTCTCTACTGAGTGGGTGCATGCTCCCAGGGGAGCACCAGGGGTGGCTATCTAAGCGCACTCGCTAGGCGCATCCCTGCCTGCATGGTATCACCGTACGCCCTTCGAGTGGGCAACTCTTCTTCTTCTGGTTTGGGAATCATGCGGGGTACATGCGTAACGCTCCCGCTGGGAGCCTGGGTCCCAGCTTAACACATGTTAACAAGACCCCGATGACCAGCCTTATTTTGGAATCATGCGAGGTGCATGCGTAACGCTCTCGCTGGGAACCTGGGTCCCAGCTTAACACGTGTTAACATGACCCCGATGACCAGCCTTATTTTGGAATCATGCGAGGTGCATGCGTAACGCTCTCGCTGGGAACCTGGGTCCCAGCTTAACACGTGTTAACATGACCCCGATGACCAATAGACCGACCGAGTACTTACCCCGACATGCACCGACGGCTGATCTTGCTTCGGGTGCACCGATGACTGATCGAGTACTTAACCCGACATGCACCGACGGCTGACCTTGCTTCGGGTGCACCGATGACTGATCGAGCTTTGCTTCCTGGTGCTCAAACGCGACGGCGATGTCTTATTACGGGGAAGAAGAGTTTTACTTGTTGACCCCTATTGCTTGCCCCGAGTTCATCGACCCATGGGTCTGATTCCTCTTGGACGTTTCTCGAAATCTTCCCTTTCCTCTCTTGGTTTTACTAGAACTCCCGAGTTCCCAAACCTTGGCCACCTGCACCCACTCCTGGGGTGAGGAGAACATAGGTCAGTGGTCCGTACTCGCGCCTGGGGCGAGCAGGCTCCAACTGATCCCTTTAACTTGTATTTGGGGCAAGCAGAACTTGAACTAGGAAACATGCGCACACTTGACATACTGAAATCTTTTTTATTGGGTGGCCTCGTTAAAAACCCTCTCGGGAAAAGAGTGCCCCCTGACTTGCTTAACTATTTTTAGTAAATACATTGAGTGTGCTAGAACGCATCTACTTTACAACTTAACTGAAGTAGAATTTCAAGTGCGTAGCGTTCCATGTCCTGGGGATAGGTGTTCCATCCAGAGTCTCCAGCCGATAAGCTCCATTCTCCAACGCCTCAACTACTCTATATGGACCCGTCCACTTTGGAGATAACTTGCTCTCCATCTCATTGTGGTGTGCCTTCCTCATCACCAGATCGCCCTCCTGGAAACGCCTGGGCTTCACCTTGGAGTTGTGTCTCCGTTCCACTCTTCTTTTGACAGCTTCTGCACTGACCCTGGCTCCCTCTCGCACTTCGTCCAGGAGGTCCAGATTCACCTTTCGCTCCTGATTGGACTCTTCGGCGATAAAGTTCAGGAATCTAGGGGAGCTCTCCTGTATCTCTACGGGGATCATAGCATCCGTCCCATAGACAAGACTAAAGGGTGTCTCCTGGGTGCTAGACTGTGGGGTGGTATGGTAGGACCATACAATTCTGGGAACCTCTTCTGCCCAATTCCCCTTGGCTTTCCCTAGTCTTCGCTTCAGCCCCCTAAGCAGCACTCGGTTGGCTGACTCCACCTGCCCGTTGGTCTGCGGGTGTTCCACTGAGGCGAATACTTGCTGTATTTTCAGCTCTTCGCACATCTTTCTCAACTGATGACTGGTGAACTGAGTGCCATTGTCGGATACCAGCCTCTTGGGTACCCCGAAACGACAGACGATATTCTTCCAGACAAAATGCTCGACCTTCTGAGCGGTGATGTGGGCCACTGGTTCCGCCTCCACCCATTTCGTGAAATACTCGATGGCCACTATGAGGAACTTCATCTGTCTGATCGCCAGAGGAAAGGGTCCCAGGATGTCAATTCCCCACGTGTGAAAGGGCCATGGGCTATGGATGGACTTCAACTCCTCCGGGGGCGCCTTATGCCAGTCTGCATGAAGTTGGCATTGTTTGCACCGCTGAGCGTACTTCACACAGTCTTCCTTCAGCGTTGGCCAGTAATACCCTGCGCGGAGGATTCTACTTGCCAAAGCGCGACCACCGACGTGGCTCCCACACACCCCTTCGTGCAACTCTGACATGAGTCTGGTGCATTGCTCTCCATGCACGCACGTTTGTACTGGATGGGAAAAGCCAAATCTAAACAAGTTCCCATCGATTAGAGTAAACTTACACGAGTTTTTCCTTATCTTCTTTGCCTCTGTTGGGTCCAGTGGGAGCACACCATCCTCTAGGTACAACTGGTACGGTGTCATCCACGTATCGGGCCCCCTGACAGTGCAGACTTCCATCTCCTCATCGGTCCTCGCCGGTCGCGCCCTCACCCTCGGCGCTCCCAGCGTTTCTTGAGTCAGGGACCGATGACTCATCGCCGGACGCTCCACCGACTTGGATACTTGAAGTACTTGGTTGTCAGATATGAACGCTCGTGGCACCTTTAAAGTCTCTTGGATGACGGTCCTCTGTTTTCCCCCCTTGCCTGAGCTGGCCAGCTTGGCAAGCAGATCTGCTCTGGCATTTTGCTCTCGGGGCACATGTACCAACTCGAACTCATCGAATGACGTCTTCATGAGCTGGACGTACTCCAGGTAGGCTGCCATCTGAGGATCTTTCGCCTGGAACTCCCCTGTAACTTGCCCAGTGACTAGCAATGAATCACTCTTAGCCACCAGACTTCTTGCTCCCATTTCCTTTGCCAGCAACATTCCTGCGATCAAGGCTTCATACTCTGCCTGATTGTTGCTAGCCTTGAAGGCAAAGCGAAGGGATTGCTCAATCAGTACCCCGTTCGGGCCTTCCAAAATGACTCCAGCGCCGCTTCCCTGCTGATTGGAGGAGCCATCTACTGATAAGACCCATCTGAAAACTACGCCCTCTGCAGGTGTCGCGACCGGCGACAGTTCAACCACGAAGTCGGCGAACACCTGCCCCCTGGTCGGTCCTCGGGGCTCGTACTGGATGTCGAATTCTGAGAGTTCTACAGCCCACTTGACCATCCTCCCTGCTACGTCTGGTTTCTTCAACACGTTCTGGATGGGCAAGTCTGTCATGACCACTATGGTGAAGCCGTGGAAATAGTGTCTTAGCCTTCTGGCTGAGAAAACTACTGCCAGCGCTGCCTTCTCCAGGGCTTGATACCTCGTTTCCGGGCCCCGCAGTACCTTACTTACAAAATACACAGGTTTCTGAACCTGATCCTGCTCTTGTACCAGAACCGAGCTGACCGCCTTCTCTGTCACAGCAAAATACAGGTGAAGAGGGGTGCCCATTTGTGGTTTACACAATACTGGTGGGCTCGCCAGGTATTCCTTCAGTTCCAAGAAGGCTTCTTCGCATTCTGGTGTCCACACAAATCTGCTGCTGCGCTTGAGACATTGGAAAAACGGATGACCTTTCTCTCCCCCAGCAGACATGAACCGTGACAAGGCGGCCAACCGACCGGTGAGCTACTGCACCTCCTTCACCGTCGCTGGGCTCCTCATTGCCACGATTGCCGCGCACTTCTCCGGATTCGCCTCGATTCCCCGCTCTGTCAGAAGGAAACCCAAGAACTTCCCAGCCTCCACACCGAAGATGCATTTCTCAGGGTTGAGCTTCAAACCATACTTGGCTATGGTGGTGAAAAGTTCTTCCAGATCAACTACATGGTGCGCCTTCTCCCGTGACGTGACCACCATGTCATCTACATATGCATGCACGTTCCTTCCAAGCATGGGTGAGAGTACCCCATCCATAAGTCTCTGATAGGTGGCTCCTGCGTTCTTCAACCCAAATGGCATTACCTTGTAGCAGTAGCAAGATCGCTCCGTCATGAAGGCAGTTTTGCACTCGTCCATGGGGTGCATCCTTATCTGGTTGTAGCCTGAGAATGCGTCCAGAAAACTGAGGAGCTTCCCCCCTGATGCGCTGTCCACCAATGCATCTATACTAGGGAGAGGGTAGGAGTCCTTGGGGCAGGCCTTATTGAGATCAGTGAAGTCCACACACATCCTCCACTTGCCATTTGACTTCTGCACCAGTACCACGTTTGCCAGCCACTCGGGGTACTGGATTTCTCTGATATGCCCAGCGGCAAGGAGCTTCTGCGTTTCGTCATGGATCACCTTCTTCTTCTCCTCATTAAAACTCCTTCGCCTTTGGCGCACTGGCCGCGCCTTGGGGTCCATTGACAGGCGGTGGCAAAGGAAATCAGGGTCGATTCCAGGCATGTCAGAAGCTGACCACGCAAAGGCGTCCACGTGCTTCTCAATCACACAGGCGATCTGTGATCGGTCTTCCGCAGTGAGCGATTCCCCCAACTTAAATCTTTTTCCTCCTATCTCCACCTCTTTCCATCCCTCAGTAGGATGGGACCTCCTTTCGCGGGCGACGACCGCCCTGGCGACGTCCAACTCGCGAGGACCGATCACGTTCCCTGCCTCTGCTTCAACTCGAGCTACCTGAGAGCCCCCCAGCGTAGCATCCCCCATTGCTTGATCTGGCCACGCCCCAGGAACCACCGATCTGCCCTGGAGCGCGCCTGCTGGCGGTGTTGTAGTGACATGGCAGATGCTTCTCTTCTGCTTGAGGCTGTTCTCATAACAGGGCCTAGCCTCAGCCTGATCTGACTTGATGGTGATGACAGCCCCTTCCACCGATGGCAGCTTCAGCTTCATGTGCCTTGTTGATGACACTGCGCCCAACCTGTTGAGCGTGGGCCTCCCCAACAAGATATTGTATGCAGATGGGACGTTCACCACCAAGAACTTTATCTTCTCTGTGCGGGACGCCACCCCATCGGTAAACGTCGTCCTCAGCTCTATGTAGCCCCGCACCTCGACCTGGTCTCCCGCGAAACCATACAGACACCCATCATATGGCCTCAACTGATCGGGGGACAGTTGTAACCTGTTGAACGTTATCCAGAACATGACGTCCGCTGAGCTTCCTTGGTCTACGAGCGCCCTGTGTACTCGTCTTCCCGCTGTCACCAGGGTGATGACCACCGGGTCGTTGTCGTGGGGTACTACGTCTTGCAAATCGGCCCTTGTGAAGGTAATGTCCACCTCGGGAAAATGGCCTTCATCCACCGAGTCCACGGCCATCACTGACTGTGCATACCTTCTTCTCTGTGACCTGGAACACCCTCCACCGGAAAAGCCTCCCGCAATGGTCATTACCTCCCCATGCACAGGGATTTCGTGTTGCTGATCACCTGCTTGAGACCCCGAGGCGCGATCGCCCTGTACTCCCTGTAGGTAATCGGTCAGGAGGCCTGACTTTACCAACTCAGCGAGCTGACGTCCCAATGTCAGGCAGGTGCGGAGTGTGTGCCCATAAGCATGATGGAACTCGCACCACTCATCCTTCTTCCTTCCAAGTACCTTGTCAGTCTTCTCGGGTACTCGGAGCCTCGCAGCCACAGCAGGGATGGCGATCAGCTCCGCCAACTCTACAACGAAATCGTACCTTGGGGGTGCATCGCGCTCCCTTGCGCCCCCCTTGACCTGGTCCTTCCTGGGCATATAAGGACGAGGCCTGGCTTGCGCCCTCTTTCCTTCCTTGGCTTCATACACCCGCGCCTGTTGCTGTTGCCTCCCATGACCCCCGCGTGGCTTAGATGGTGCAACACTGCTTCTCTTCTCGGAGACCTCTGTCTCCGCTACTATGTGCGCCACCGCTCGCCGCCGAATCTCAGCAAAGGTGGCAGGGTGGCTCCTGATGAGCGATTCGCCAAAAGGGCCAGGTAGCACGCCTTTCTTGAACGCATGTACCAGCATGCTCTCGTCCTTGCAGGGCAGTCTTACCACCCGCGCACCAAAGCGGTTGAGGAAGTCCTTCAGCGATTCACCCTGGTTCTGGCGCACGTCGAACAGATCGTAAGCTACCACCGGCGGCGCTTTGTTGACTATATACTGCTCCGTGAACAGCTTTGAGAACTGATGGAAGGAGGTGATGTGGCCCTCCGGCAGGCTCACGAACCACTCCATAGCCACTCCGCCCAGCGTGCTCATAAACATTTTGCAGTACACTGCGTCTGATCCCCCAGACAGCATCATTTGAGTGTGGAAGGCTGTCAAATGTGCCTCTGGGTCTTCCATCCCCGTGAACGACGCCTTCACTCCCACCAAGTTAGGGGGCACCACCGTGTTCATGATCTCGGGGGAGAAGGGCATGGGAAATGCTCTAGGGGGCGACGGCGGCATTGACGTTCTGTCTTCGGATACGCGCTCATTCTGCGCCTGCAGCTCCCTGCGCAACTCCTCGTTCACGCGGTCCAACTCTTCATTCCTGCTGTGCGATGCAGTCAGCTCTGCATGCATCTTCTCCTGCTCAGCTCTCGACGCCGCAACGTTCTCCTGTAACGCGCGCATCATCTCCATGACCTGCGCCATGGTCACAGCTTCTTCACCAGCAGGTGGGGGAGGTGTCGTTTGTCTGGCTCTTCTACTCATCTGTGCGATTTCTTATTCTCGTTCTCGTGTATGGGGGCTTCGTTTTACTCCGTGCCCCACGGTGGGCGCCAAATGATCTCGCCGCGGACTCAAGCGTGGAGAGATTGCCTCGTCAGTCCTTCGTTAGACTTTCTAACTGCTGCGCGTTCTGCAAGGAGGCTCCAGGGACCTTCGTCGGGACTCCAGGCGGTACCTGCAAAACACGCGAACGGCGCCTCTAGCGGCCGTTGTAGCTCCGACGCTCAAGTCAGGCAACGAGAACACCAAAAGGTCCCTCTCAGACTTCTCTGTGTGAGACCGTGTGTGTGTGCCCTCAGTCCTCTTTGATTCGAAGACTGAGTGCTCTCTGGGTTTGTGTTGTGTATCTGAGGTTTAGATTGCATACCTTGGTTTTGGTGTTCTTCTTCCTCATATAAACCCTGCGTAGCCCCTACAGGCTACCTCTAGGTTCACTTAATTACCCTGCAGTGCCGTTTCCACTCCCCAGGGTGCTTTGCGTGCCAGCTTTCTTCACTTGAGTGCCAGGTCTGACAGGGGAGGCCGCGTGGGTTCCTCTCAACCCCTCGACTTCTGTGCCTACCTGCCTAACCTATTCTCTGGGAACATCTTCACCATCCACGTGGCAGACATGCAATCCACTGGGAGATTCCAAACTTAATGGGCTCTCGTCCCAACGGTATTCTGCACCTAACTGCGTCTTCTCATCTTCCTGCGTGGTCGTTTCGCGCCTAAGGCCATTCACTGTCTCTGGGCGCTTTACTGATCATCGATTGCGTTGTTCACATCGCGCGGCCGATGTCACCTCAACACACACCGATGACCGATGTGATACTTCACGTCCTCGTGCTCTGCTTATGGAATCAGGCGAGGTCCTTGAGTAACGTTCTCGCTGGGAGCCTAGGTCCCAGTTTAACACGTGTTGACAAGGAACCCCCGACGACTGATCACTCTTCATGCACCGATGACTGATCACTCTACATGCACCGATGACTGATCGGTGCTTCTCTACTTCTCGCGCCCTTCTTCCAGGCGTTCAAGTAGGAACTGATCTACTGGTGGCGGTCACCTGGTAGCTGACCACTGATCGCCGTTCTTGAACGATCTCCACCCTGGTCTATCTGCCTTCATGTGCCACGCGTCACTCTGTGATTGGCCAACGTGGTCATCTGCTTCTGACGTCATCGCCTACCGATGACCGACCGGATCAGCTTTGAATGGAAAATCATTCCAAACTACACATAAAGGACTTTCTATTGAGCATTGTGTTCTTCACACATAAAGGACATTATGAATCGTACCGAAAATTCAAATCCGATTTTCAAATTATCAAACCAGATATTAAAATCTATAATAACATTGAAAAAAAATGTTATATGAATGTACAAATGCGAAAGTAATTAATTAAACACATAACAATATGTCTTCTGGATAACTCGGTCCAAACGAAATTTTTGTGTTAAACAATGTGATTAAAATGTAGAAATGTGGAAAGAAATACAACATATACGTGTTATGGATGAGCATATCTAGAAGTGATTCATACCATAAACAATATGTTTCAAATGAGCATATTTGAAAGTGATACCATAACATCAATAAGTTATTCGATAGTCATTCCATAATAAAAGGTATGTGTTCCACATGAAGGCATCCAGAAGTAATGTATTTACATAACATTTTTCATTCATTCCACATTTCTTTATTGAGAACTCATAAAAAGTGTAACTTGTATGATTTCAAATATCTTCATCCATAACATATTTCTAAACCCCGAAATCTGAAATTCGATTTTCTACCATTTCCTCTCCCCAATCTATTTGAGCACACCTACTTATCTCAAACACTACACCCAAGCTTATAAACACGAAGATAACCTCCATCACATATGAATGTCGCCTCCACCACTAGTGAAAACCACCAACACATATAAACCTCATTATTGAAGTTTCTTCATGTCATCATGTCAAATGAAACAATGAAGAACAATTGTGATATTTAAAAATTTTATAGGATGAATTTTCAAAATAATATGGTGCCTTTCATAAATCCAATCAAATTCATAAATAAAGTAGTTGAAACTTTACATTACTAGAATATATTAAATAAATTTTTTTAAAGACAATAAATAATAAATTATTATATTAACTAAATTAGATACTATTTTAGAGATTAAAAAAATATTAATTTTTTTATTAAGAAATATTTTTTAAATTAATATTTAATTAATTACCAAGATTTTAATTATCAATTATTTACATTCACGTAAACAACTATATTATTAATATTTTATTAGTATATTATAATATTATATATTAAATACAAAGCATCAACCTTTTATATTATAAAAGTATTATAAAATAATTAATTAAAATGAAATATTAAAATATTAAGTAAAATATAATTACCTAACTTAAACTTTATATTTTATAAAATAATTTATTCTGACAATAATATTGTCAAAAAAACATTTTACATTATATAACGACTATTTGCAACAAAAAAAAATATAAAAAAAATAAAAATATATATATATATATATATATATATATAATTGATTACGTATTCAACATGATTAATAATAAAATATTTATGACACAATCAATTAGGTTAAATACGTTATAAATTATGTTTAGAAATATATTATTTTTATTATCATTTCCATAAGATAATTTTAGAACAATTATATTATTAATATTTTATTGATATATTATAATACTGTATATTAAATATAATAGTACCAACGTTTCTAATATAAAAGTATATTACAATTTATAATTTGAAATAAAAATATTAGAATAAAAATTAAAATAAAATAAATTAATGTTAAATTTTTATTTTATAAAAATAATTTCTTGTGTATATAGTTATTTTAAAATATAAATTTATTTATTTATTAAGATTTTATAACAATTTTAATTTTAATTTAAAATTTATATTAACATAAATTATATTATTAAAATTATTTTTATACCAGATTATTTTAAAAAAGTATTTTATAAATTATTTTTAAGCATTTATTAATATTTATTCTATTTCACCGATCACATTTAGTATAAACTTATACAAGCTTTTAAGCTCTTTTTTTATTTCTTCATCTAATTAGCCTCTTAAAGTTTTTCTAAAATAAAATCAAAGTCTTACAATAGTTTTTTTTTTTTATACGTTATTTCTTGCAAGTAATTCATTTGTAATTTTAATCTCTATAAATATATTATTTTTATTTTTAGTCTAGGTAAATATTTTACATTTTCTAAGTTTCGTTCATATAAATATATTATGTTTTATTTTAATATATTATGATATTATTAATTGATATGATACTTTAGATGAAATTGAGATGACTTGATCAGTTTTGGTTTTAAAAGATACAATTAAAGGTAAAGATTAAAAAAAATAAAAGATATGAAAATTAAAAGAAAATAAAATAAAAATCAATACCAAAAATACTTTTGTGGAAACGAAAGAGTTAATAATACTTTATAGCAAATCATACAAAAAAAATAAAATTTATATAGAAATGCATGCATCTATTGTTAAAAGCCGTTTTCATTCTCAATATTTGTATTTTTTTTTTAAATAAAAGTTTTCATGTTAGGCATTACTATCTAACTTAACATTTCCATCACATGAAAAAAGTATTATTAAAAAAAAGAAAAAAGAAAGAAAATACAAAAATATGGGAAGACTAGACCAAAACCCATATGCTAACAAAAACGATACATAGGCAGACTGTACCTATTCATAAAAAATTCTAATAATAGACTAGATGGAATCCTATTATACCACTGAAAAGATTCTCTATGAATAAAACCTAAACTAGTCAACTTATCACATTCACTTCACGAAAAATATGAGTAACTCTAAACCTGATTTTCCCATACTAATTAAGACAAGTATTCAATCGATTTCAAAGCATCCAAGGAACATTTATCCTAGCAGTAAACGCAGCACAAACCAAAGCAGAATCACATTCCAACCAGACGTTAGTAATCCCCAACTTTTGAGCTTCCTCCATAGCATGTATAACCCCATAAAACTCAGCAACTAAAGCAGTCTGAACTCCAAGAAACGCAGAAAAAGCTCCAATAAACTCCCCCATACTCCCACGAAAAACACCTCCACAAGTAGCAAGATCAGGGTATCCCCTAGTAGCCCTATCAGTATTAATTTTAACCCAGCCTGGTGAAGGAAACTCCCATCTCACAGGAAGAGGACGAAGAACTTTACTAGTACAAGTATTAATACCAAAAAACTTGATCACATTGAAATCAAACATATCATTATTCATAGAAGCTTTTGACGAATTACCCACCAGACAAGTTAAATTTTTAATAACCAAAATAGCCCAAGTAACCTCAATCTTATCCTGAAAATGAGCAAAATTCCTCATATGCCATATCATCCAAATAAAAAAAGTTATCACAACAAGCTTAATCAATTTAACCAAAGGACTACCATCACTCTTAATAAAAGAAAGAAGTTCATCCTTATTAGAGAAATGAGAAGTAGGAAAAATCTCCCGAACCCAACTCCAAATACCCAAAGCATTAGAACATTCAAAAAATAAATGCGGAATAAATTCCTCATGCTTTTCACAAAGCGTACACATAGAACAAATATGCAAACCTTTATTTTGAATATATTGATCTGTAGGAATCCGCCCATGAAAAACTTTCCAAAGTACAAGAGATTTGGAAGGCGGAATAAATGAAGACCAAATAAATTTACGCCATCCACAAGGAACTCCTGGTTCCAAGAAGAAAGTCCTAGCCGATTTAAGAGTGAAACGACCATACTCATCTAATATCCAATTAGGAATATCATGTTCCGTACTAACAATGATATGACTAAAAAGATGAGGCATCTGCTGTAAAGATAATGGAATATTCTAATCACAACCTGTCCAAAACTGAGAGACGGTATCCGGAATGCTAGAACCATCAGATATACCTGCAATATTTGCTAAAGAAGTAGCTGAACACCATTTATCATTCCAAAAATTAATAAAAGAACCCGTACTGACAATCCAAGAAGTATAATAAAGTATAGTAGAATAAAACTGCTTAATTCCAGGCCAAAGAGATGAGGATCTATAAACCATTTTAAGCTCGTATTTTGATTTAAGAACCTTGGCTTTCAAGAGCAAAGACCAAGGTCTATTGCTATAAGCAAAATTCCAAGCAAGCTTAAGAAGATAAACATTATTTTCATGGTGAAGGTTAATAATCTTCAAACTGCCATTCTCAAAAGGAGAACAAAGCGTAGCCCAATTAATCATAGCTATGCCTTTTTTTAGAATATCTCTAGTCCAAATAAAATTTCTATAGCACTGCTCAACTTGCTTAAGAAGAGAAACAAGCCATTTATACAAATTAAAACTATAAGCTAGAAGTCCCGTAATCACTGTATTGACCAACTGAATCCGACCTATCATGCTAAGAGATTTACCTTTCCAAGAAGCTAGCTTCAGTTTAACTTTATCAGCCAAAGATTGAAGAAACCGACCCTTTGGAGCACCAAGAAAGATAGACATTCCTAAATAAGTGAAGGGCAAACAACCATGACTACAAGAAAGAATATGCTGAATTTTGGTAACAAATCTTGCAGAATTATCCATGGTGAAAAAACTATTCTTAGAATTATTAACATATTGACTAGAAAAATCACCATATATTTTAAGAAAAATACTCAAATTCCTAAGAGATTTATTATCCGTCCTATAGAAAACAAAAATGTCATATATTTGCATCTTTCACTTTAAATATATTTTTTCATTCTTCCATATTTTTTGTTAATTCAATCTTATAAAATTTAATGATACTAATATGTAAAATTTATATTTGTTAGTCAAGTTTCAATTAACTAAAAATATATGTTCTCTTTATCAATGTATTTTTGATTTTGACAAATTAATCCATACAATTTCAAATATATTAAATATTTTTCCAAAATAAAATTTATCATTATTTTTGTCTTTTTAAAATTTAAAATAATTAAAAAGATAATAAATATTTCGAGACATACTTAATATTTTATAAATTTTACATGCATTTATAATAGTTAATAATAAATATTTATTTATTTTAATAAATACGTATTTATTTTTTATATTTGTTAACACAACTTTTTTTTTAGTTTTTATAATGGCTATTTGTTCCTTCTTACAATATTTTTTTTTTGCCCTTTCATGTGCACGTTAGACAAGTTTGGAATATCATGTTATAGTGTTTTAAATATTGAATTTTAGAAATATGTTTTGAATTATACAATTTGTTATATTTCAGAGTTTAATATGTTTTAGAATATTTTTGAATTATGTAATTAGAAAATATATTTTAGAATATTTTAGAATTATTTAATTTATAAGTGTATTATATACTGATACTCTATAATTGACCAAATTCACTTAACAACTGTTTTCTATAATAAAATATTATATTAAAATAAAAAAAAAGTATTATAATAAAATAATAATCCATAAAGTGGTAATTTGGATGTAAGAGAAAAATAATAGTGTCAAACTATCATTTTACACTTAATTTGGATGATGATTGTTTGACACTATTATTATTTTTAGGCAATTTCTTCTTACATCATATCAAATCATATCAATTCTAACATGCATCCTATATTTTTTTAAATTTCCAAAATTATCTTTATTCTGGATTTTAAAATCTGGAATAGAAAAAATAATTTAAAAAAAATTTCAGACAAAGAAATCTGGAACATAAAATTAAAAATGCTTTTCAGATAAAAAATTTTGGAATTCAAAATGTGTTCCAGAAATTCAAAACCGAAATATTTTCAGAAAACAGGTTCTGGAAGTAATTTTTATTTACACCCTTTTTTATTTAAGGTTATTTTCGTTATTTTGAAGGAATAATTTGGGTGTAGGTTGGGATTGATATTGTGCAGGGAGAAATTATCTTATTTTTATCTTATATTCAAATTACAACTTAATATATTATTATTTTACTATAATATTTTATTTATATTATTTTATTATAAAAAATAGTTGTTAAGTGAATGTAGGTAAAATATAGAGTGTTAAAGGGATATTTTTCTATTTTATTACCCTCTTTCTCTTCCATTAATTACCTAAAATATAATATAAGAAAAGTATTAACTAAAAGTACATCATGTAATAAATCAAATAAGAAAAAAATATTACTTGCAGTAGTTCACAATATTACAAAATTTCTTTACAAAATACAGTATATAATATTTCAAAATTTCTCCATTTATTTACATGAGTTTATATTTCAATAAAAAATTATTTTTCTTTATATTTGTAATTTAAAATAATTCACCGTTTAATAATTGTAATATAGAACAATTAACATTTGGTTGTGAATATATAAGAAATATGTATATAGATCTTTAAAACTTAACTTATTAAAATCTAATAAAGATATTGTTTATTTCTGACTTGGGTCAAATTAGTGACTGGGTTTCCAAGATTTTGTTGTTCTTTCAGAGAAAATATTGTTTGTTCTGATTAATTTGCTTCCTCTTAAAAGGTTCATATGCTTCTCATATTCAGCAGAATTTCTTCAATTACACATTGGTTTAATGAAAAGAGAGAAAGAAGGTTTGATGATTACTCATCAGCTGCAACTGCACATGTACCCTAAAGAGAAATTTGTATACAAGTCCTAACATCAAAAAGCATTGTGACAAAATAAGCCATATATAACTTTTGCCAGATTCTATGCTTCACAGTAGCACACAATTACATCACATTTCTCAATCTGTGCTCTGTAAAGGTAATCTGATTAATACTATTTGAAAAAGAAAATTGTACCTAATAGTTTAACACTTCACATCATCCCGGATTTTGATAGTTCATTCAAAGTATTGGCAATATTGTCCTCAGTTGTTTCACTAATGCATGCCACAAGAGGACTCTCATTTGGTACAACGTCCTCTCTTAGGTAGCTTCCTGGACCTCTAAGTATTGCTTCTGATCCATTAGACACAACACCCTTCATGATTATGGTCTTGTGAGTTCCAGAAATCAATTCCTCATAATCTGTGTCCCCAGTTTCTCCAAGAAAGACAAACATGTTTGCAACATTCAGTCCCCATCGGACAAAGAGATACCTAAGAAAATAGCAAACACTCAACTGCTGAATATTAAGCATCTTGTTTTAGCAATTGTATAAAAAATAGCAATCTCAGTAAAATCAAGCACACCAACACTTCACTAGCCAAGTTTCTCACTTGAAAGATGGGAAACTTGAGGAATAGGATTAACCTTAATAAGTACCTAAACCCAGTTTGTTTTGCACTACACCCTCTTGATAAAATATTGTCTGAAAGTGTTGAGTGATGAGTATTACAGAATTGACTTTACTGCTTATTATGAATTATTACCTGAGTGCCTGTGCCCTTGATGCAAGAAGTGGAATAACCTGCACACTAGATGAACCCCTGCAGTACATAGGATGACAACGTAGGCCTCGCATCCGAAGCTTCTGTCTCAAGTCATCAACCCTCTTTGCCTGAGAAAGACAATATAAGGATCATTTCAATCAATAAAACCAGTTTCCTTGATCACTGTGAGTATGTTGAATAGACTTTCTAAAGCCATTTCTAAGAGAAAATAAATAAGCCAGAAATAAAGTTATTTTCTCTACAAAGTAAAACTGACTTAAACATAAGTTATAAATTTGCAGAAGTCTTTTCCTACTTATACTTCAAATTTAATTCTTAACTCATGCATAAACTAATTTTAACTTGCTCAAAAACTGTTTCATTTCCTTCTTATTTTTCTCTCTTGAAGTACTTCTAAAAAAGTTTCCACCAAACAGGCACAATGCAAACACAAAAATGAATTTCATGTACCTTAGTGAGATCCTTTATTTTGTATGATATGCAATGAGCATTACTAGATTTCAAATCTTCCTCAATGGGGCTTGAAAGTTTTTCTTCACCTTCAGCAATATTCATAAGATTCCAAATGGTTTTCTTTAGACCTTCACAACCCCAACGATAGTCAATATGCGTTTCATAATCCGGATCAGGCAAAAGCTTTCCATCTTCTGAGTAAGTACCGGGATCGTAAACTTCACTACCACTACTGCAAATTAAAACATCAAAATCATTTGCTTGAATATTGCCTGATTTGAGGAACTCTACTGTTTCTAGCATTGGCATGGCTGTTGACAAAGCAAATCCAGAAACTCTTGCATTTTGAGGGTCTAGTTGAGCAGCTTTAATGATCGTCTGCACTATCTGGATCATTGTCTTATCAGGAGCTCCTTTGTCATCATAGATATCTAGTGCTATAACGATCAACCTACGTCTTCTCCACAGAAGAGGATATTTCCCATTTACATTGTCAGGCAACTTGTTAATGTCATTTAAACCACCAGCAGAATATGGCTTCTTCATCTTGCTTAGGAGACTCTTGGTCTTCCATGTCTGATCCGGATCCTAAACCTGCCAAGTCAGCTTCAATAGAGAGCCTAAGGGACATGTCTTGCACATCCTTAAGTGAATCATTGAAAGACTCTTCAGAATTTATATCATTCCCGGGAGTGTTAGTTTGCCATTGTGGATGCCTCATCCTGCAGGTAGCCACCCTTGTCAGATAAGTTCTGCAGTGTTCTGGCCAAGAGAAAAGGTGTATGTTCTTCCAACCATTTTTCCTGCACTCGTGCTACAGGTTTTTATCTGACAACAACTTGATCAATGCATCAGTTATTGCTTGCTGATCATGAGGGTCCACAAGTAAACCATTGTTCAGGGCCTAACACATCAAAATGAGACATAATAAGTGGCTGCAAGGTTTGGAGCGTGTAATTACCTTTATGACAAGAGATTTTTCCATTTCAATGTGAATTTTATGTTTACCAATTCTATCAGAGAAACTAGTTCACCACATTAAAACATGTAGGATGATGTTTCTTGCATGGACCATGTAACTAAGATAAAATTCATTTTACCCTATGAATGCCCATGTGCTGCTGCCTGCATGAGTTTGAGCATGTTTAGAGATAAAAAAGGAATCATTGTAACATAAAAAGACCAAAGTAGCTAGTTAGTTAAATCCTACCTCAATTAAAGTAAGACCAAAAGGTTCCACTAAAGCAGGATTGATGAAAACACCCTGATAGAAAATATAAATCATTAGCTGTTCATAATTGTTAAAATTGAAGTTATTGTTTATAAATAGTAAAAGTCTTCTAAACTTCATTATTCCTTTGTTTTGGCGGCAAATCGGTATATCTCAAGGACATCAGATTGCTTATGATGTTTAGGGTATGCGACTCGCCCATATAGGTCATACTTATCAATCATTTTCAACACTGTTGTGAGCACACTAGCATTCCCAGAAGACATCTCATCTATGTCATCCCTATTTCCCATTATGAGAATCTGTTTTGTAAACACATTAGTCTTCTGAGTACTTAGCAATAGTTCCTCCGAGAGGACAGATGAATTAAGTTAACTTACAAGGTTAGCAAGTTCTCTTAAGGGACGGCTTTCTCCAAAGGCTTTTAACAGAGTGGTTAAGTTCTTAGGATCTGGCCTTGATAAGGCCAAGATCACTGGCTTGTGAGGATTCATAAAAAAACGCATCATCTGCACTAAACTGTAAGTAGAAAGCCAATAGCAGTAAATGAGTCATATTTTGAAGACAGATCGGGATTTTCAGTTACTCACTTCTGCCCAAATTGATGGCACTGCTTTTGGTGAAGATCCTTCGACACTAGCAGTAAGCTGAAAAATCTCTCCATCAGCTTCAGGGCCATCTTCTTGGCTCATGACATAGCTGAAGTCCATTCCAGGAGGGATAACCTGCAGAAAGTTTGAACCATTAGTAAATAGCAATTCACCAAGTTATTAGAAAGAGTAGTCTACTTAGGTGATGCAATCAGCTTACAAAAATACAACAAAGCCGACATATCCATTCAGTGAAGAGATTTCTTCAAAATTTCTGAGTAAGATTAATTAGAACACAATTTTATGCAAATTTAGTAATGGTTCATTAGCATATGCATTAACCTATTCTTAGTTTTATTTTCTAGAAGTTCTTATGAAGAAGTTTGTCCAAACAACACCTAAGGTTGTATCAGTTAGCAAATTACCGCCATCCTGGGCATGTATCGACCATGACAGTTGACGCCACGCCTAGCACGAGCTCGCAATACTTTCTCAAGCTTGACATCAAATCCATCATAAAGTCGCCACTGCTCATCAATTTCTTGTTTTGTACTAGTGATAACAAGTTCTGCGGCATCCAGAGAAAGCTCTTCTTCCTCATCTTATATGTTGAATTGACATCCGCTTTCGATTGGCGTCCCTGCTTAAGAAGTTGTTCAAGCTTGTTTCTTCCAAGTGAATGGCCTGTCAGCATCATTGGTACATTCAAAGCACCTGAAAGAATTGCAGCACTATCTCCAGCATCAGCATAGTGTCCATGAATTACATATGGTCAGACAGGTTGTCCCCACCAACTTGTTCACCCAATACTTTTGACATGTTGAGAATGTGAGCTAATGCTCCATCCACAAATTCTTGAATGTAAGGCCAGAGAAGTTCTTTCCGGAGGTACTTATCGCGTGGACCAAAATGTATACGTATGATATATGCACCGCTGCTCTCCCCAATGTTCTCATCATCATCTCCACCCACAGTTAGCATTTCTGTAGGCTCTCCATAGCTCCAGTCAATTTCAGGTGATGAGATTTGCCGTGTAAACAGATCCACTGTATATACTCCAGGCATTTTTGCAAGTGCACGAGCAAGTTCTACCACATATTTAATTTGCAAATACATTGTTTCTAGCATTTATCACCATTTTAAGGGAGTGACAAAAAATATTCTATAGTAAGTTTGTGATTTAGGTGTGTAAGAATGTGAAGTACCTGTCCACCAGTATCAGAATCTCGACCAAGCTCCATGTTTTCTCCTCGAACCAATCCATACAAGCTGCGAAATAAAAGAACAAGGTTATAGGAATCATCATTATTACATTTTCACGTGTTTCTAGAGTTTATTTCCTGAAACATTTCTCAACAACAGTGTTCTTAGAAAAATGAGACTATCTTGAGAACAAATGCTTAAAATTCATAGGAAGCAAGTAGTTTCTTTCTAAATTCTTGATAGTAAATGCTTGGAAATGCAATTCCAATCCTCCCCTACCCCTTTTGTATTTGTCAATGAGATTGATCTCAGAGTCCCCACCAACATTTTCCATTATGCAGAAACAGAACAAAACTTTAAGTGCAGAAAAAGGGTCATTATGATTGTTTTATGATAGCCGGTGAGACTTCAGAAATGACTCATTGGCTTAATTCTTGTACCGGTCCGAGCTGAACGAGCCACGTCACTCGGTCTCGGTAACCGACCGACCAGTTGAAAGTGTATTTAAAGCACAATTATAATAAATGGTAATTAAGGCAGTTGTGGAGACTCCTGGAGAATTAGGATCACATCCCATTAAATTCGGATAATGTCCCAAGAAATCAGGGTAACCACTCTAGAAATCAGCTAACACTGATACATACTAGATTCAGTCTATCATTCAGATGACCCATAACTCAATACTATAAATAAATCTTCTACAACGAAGTAAGGTATGTTTTTAATCAATTCTCACTATGTACTCTTTAAATAGAGTACTTACTTATCGTCAGAGTACCTCTTGTAGGTCAACACCGACCGCGTGCTAAGGAATTAAGTGGAAGGAGTTTTAAAGTTTGAAGTGGAGCATTGAATAGCAAGGGAGCAACCGAGCGACTAACACTGCAATAATTGTTACAACTAATCCTAAGTACTATCTAGGTCCATTTTGTCTATACAAGTACAATTCTTATTATTCTTGTCATCGGAATTAAGCATTCTTGTGATCGTGAATTAAGCAGTACAAAGCATCTCAAGCAAAGTTAAACTATTTTCCTAATGACAGTTAATGAGAATAAATATGAATCTGTCTTCCCCTAGATCAATCAATGAGTAAGTATTCATTGACGCATTGACACAACCTGAGAAATTGTCTATTTATTAGCACAAATGTCAATTCAAAACAACTATTGGAGAAGGGTGGATGATATACCTTAAGAGGACAACACAGAGTCTCTTTTCCTTTTTGTCATCCGACCATACTTCCAAGTTGGAAATCTGACGCCGGAAATTTTTCTTTGGGGTCTCACTTTGCACCATCTCTCCAATACGACCTTTTTCTCCTTCTGACAAGTCTTCAGACATGTCATCTGTTGCTTCTCTGCGACCTTTTTCTCTCTCCCATCTTCGGTTTGCCACCCTCTCGGCTTCCTCCCATTCCAACTACATGATAGTTCGCCCAACTTTGTTAGGTGAAGGACCAAGCATAGTGAATTGAACACTTAAAGCAAACAATGAACACTATCTAGTTAGAAAACTACCTTCACTATCTTGAATTTGAAAACAAAAAACAATAATCCTTGCTAATGGCACAGCTTAGATAAATAAATTGGATTGAATTTCCAAACCAATAGGAAGTGTCATTTCTTTAATGCTGTGTACACATACATATGATTAAAATCTTTACTTTCAATTGAAATTACTTGAAAATTTTTGTAATGACTGAGATTTACAAGTTATCCTACATCATTAAAAAAAAATCATTCAAACAAAGCAATTAAAAAAAATCCTTTAAATAGATCAAAATATAAGTAAAGAAAAACACAAAAATATTATGCTCAATTTCTCTTCTTAGTAATTCATCAAGCTTTGAGTTAAACTCCTCATCTACAAGTATAAATGGTCCTGCTTTATCTGCTGGACTTGTTCCTCGAAAAAATAATACATGTCCTCAGGCCATGCAACATAAACTCCAAACTAATCTGGAGGCATATAGGGGTTGGGTTGTTCTTGAGCACGTAATTTTGAAACACTCAACTCGCTTAAGTGAGCTGTATGTCGTCCTAGTGAGGCTGCATGGCATGTGTATAAGTAAAATCTCACCTAAGCAAGATTTGTCTCACTTGAGCAAGATTGCTCCAGAGAACATCCCCTTCTTCAAATACTTAACTCGCTGAGGCGAGGTGTAACTTGCCTAGGCGAGTTTCCTTGCACCAAAAAATTTCTAAGTTTATGCAAAATCGTGGATTTTATCAACTAACATCAAAATTAAAATTAAAATAAACAAATCAATACTAAATGAATGAAAGTTTAACTAAGTTCCCTCCCAGAAAGAGCTTGTTTAACGTCGTATAGCTTGATGCATGTTTCTCTAAGGTTCACTTAAAAGAATCACGGTAGTGAGTTCTTCCTTCTCATTGCCCAAATATGACTTCACCCTTTGACCATTTACTATCTAGCTTCTATGTGATATTGGATCTTTTTACTCTATTGCTCCATAAGGCTTAGGACCTAACCACTTAGATTTTAGCTTTTCAGGAAAAAGTCTCAATCTGAAATTAAATAACAAATTGGCCAATATGAAAATTTATTTTCAAAATCTTCTTGTCATTGTATTTTTTTGTGCGTTTCTTATAAAGCTTTAAGGAACTATATGCATTTAATCTCATTTTCTCAAGTTCCTGAATTTGGAGTTTTCTCTTCTCCCCAGCAACTTTAACATCTAAATTTGACATCTTTAATGTCTAGTATGCCTTGTGTTCCAAATCCATTGGAAGATGACATGCTTTCCATTAGATCAACTGAAATGGAGAAAGAGCACTAAGGGTTTTATATGCAGTCCTAGCTTCATCAAGCTTGATTGACCAAACTTTTCTAGATGAAGCCACTATTTTCTCTAAAAATTTTCTTTATTTCTCTATTAGAAACTTTTGCTTGCCCATTTGCAAACTTGCAAAAAATTGCAAAAAATATTCCTTTTAAGGAATTTAATGACTGTCTTAGCATCTGCTTTTTGTGATGGTATTGCTTCTATCCATCTAGATACATACTCAACTGTCAACAATATATACTCATTTGAAAAAGAAGATGACAATGGTCCTATGAAATCAATTCCCCAACAATCAAAGACTTCAATTTCTTGAATGTTTTGTAATGGCATCTCATGTCTTCTAGAGATGCTGCCTGTTCTTTAACATCTATCACATCTTTGTACGAACTCATGTCTTTGAATAATGAAGGCCAAAAAAAACTTGATTGGAGAATTTTTGCAGCTATCTTTTCCCCATTTATCCTCCATATGATGAATTATGGCATTTCCATATAATTTTCTTAGCTTCATCTTTTGCAACACATATTCTTAGCAAATTATCTACATCAATTTGAACAAATGAGGATCATTCCATGCATAATGATTAGCATCTTTAAAAAAAATTCTTCTTTGGTACCAATCTAAATTCTCCGGAATTGCTCCAGAAGCTTTAAAATTAGTCATATTTGCAAACCATGGCCTATCCTCAATTACTAACAACTTCTCATCTAGAAATTCAGCAAGAACTTCAGCTTCCAATGATGTCACCTCATCATTTGCTAGTCTTGATAAATGATCAGCTACATTGTTCTCACATCCCTTCTTATCTTTGATTTCTAAATCAAATTCCTATAACAAAAGTATCTATCGTATAAGTCTTGGTTTAGAATTTGATTTAGTTAATACATATTTAATGGCAACATGATCTGTAAAAACAATAACTTTAGAGTGTATCAAATAAGATTGAAAATTTTCAAGAGCATACACTATAGCAAGTAATTATTTTTCTGTTGTCGTGTAATTTCTTTGAGTTTCATTTAAAACTTTGTTGTATGACTTGAAAAATTCTTTCTTTCCTTTGTCCTAACACTGCTCCTACTGCATAAGCACTAGCATTACACATTATTTCAAAATTGAATTTCCAATTAGGAACAATTATGATAGGTGTATAAATAAATTTTTCTTTCAAAATTTTAAAAGCAGTTAAACAATCATCATCAAAATTAAAAAAAGTATTCTTATTGAAGAGGTTGCATAGAGGCTTTGCCATCTTAGAAAAGTCTTTAATAAATCTTCCGTAAAATCCAGCATGCCTTTAGAAACTTCTGATTACTTTAATATTGACTGGTGGAGGTATATTGATAGAACCCAATTAGCCAAGCAAATGACCAAGGACAAAAGAGGCACTTCACACTTTGATCAGTCATATCAGTTTACAAGACAAGGCCCCACCAAATATCGGAAGGACCTCAATAGAAGAAGAACTGGACATAGACCAGAACATAAGATGTTCTTTCTTCTAGTCTCCTTACAAGACAAAAATGTTTGTAAATAAATCGGGCTCACTTTGGGGGTTCCAAATAGAAGAATAAACTAGAGTAGGGTGTGCTTAGTAATTTGGGTTTATGTCAAGCCCACCTTTCATGACAAGTGCTTCTAGGTTTAGGGTTTCTTTGACCTACCTTTTATAAGGCTTCTCACAAAATACACCCCTACCCCTCTTTCTTGTTCTCCAAGACACTCTTTCCTATAAATAGAGTGCCTTGCCTTTGAATAGAAAAGAAACTCTGCAGGAGTGTTTAGTGAGTATGAGTATTCTAGAAATTTGGGTCTTATCTTGGGTGTTTGCGCACTTCAAGTGGCAGCTCTTCACTACTTATCTTGGATGCTCCTTCCCCTCCAAGTGGCGTGATTCCTTATTCCATAAGCTTCTCTTAATCTCTTCATCTTTTTGTTTTTCTTTCCTTTTCCTCACGCCATTCTTCCATACTTTTATTCATTATTGTTTGGTTTCTTCTTCATCTTATGTTTCTTTTCATGTCCTTTATTTCCGCACCTTCATCATCATGATCACCATATTTGTGTTTTCTCTTTGCCCTCTAGAAGTGAACCTTCACACTTACTTAACCACTTGGTTAAGTTTGTGTCCAGTGAGGATCTTCTTTGGGTTTCTCACCATAATTGCTAATCTAAAAAATCATAAACAAAAGAGTAACCCATAAAATGTGCAATCTTAAAATCAACTCATATCATATATTCTCAATGAATTCAACTTTCGCTTCATGGCCTAAGACAATTCCTTCATGACCATAAAATGACATTTCTCCCAATTCAGCACAAGATTTGTCTCCACACATTGCTTCAGTACGATGTCAAGATTTGCTAGGTAAGAGTCAAAAGAAGACCCAAACAAGGAAAAGTCTTCCATGAATACAATGCATTGCTCGATCATATATGCAAAAATAGCAAACATACACCTTTGGAAAGTTGCTAGAGCATTACATAAAACAAATGACATTTTCTGGTAAGCAAATACTCCAAATGGGCAAGTGAATGCTATCTTTTCTTAATCTTCTGAATTCACCACAATTTGATTATAACCTGAATAAGCATCCAAAAAACAATAGTATGCTTTACTTGCCAATCTTTCCAACATTTGATCCATAAAGGGTAATGGATAATGATCCTTTCGTGTAGCTTGGTTGAGTTTTCTATAATCAATACACATTCTCCATCCTGTGACAGTTCTTGTAGGAATTAACTCATTTTTCTCATCATGAATAAATCATTCCTGTCTCCAAAAGCTTTTGCACTTCCTTTCTAACAACTTCCTGCCTCTAGATCTTCAATGTTATTGAGGATAACTTTTATCAATGGGTCTGCATCAGATATCTGGCTTTGATTCCCCCAAGTACCGTTTATGAAGTACGTTCACTCCAAAACAATCTTTCTAGTTAACTGGATGTTTCATAGCTTCAAATACATCAAAGCTAACTTCTTCATCTTGTACTCAAACTTTCAGATTTCCTTCATCCACATCAATCATAATTTTCGCAGTTTTCATAAATCGGTGTCCAAGAATGAGAGGCACTTCAACATCTTCTTCCATGTCCATGATTACAAAATCAACTGGAAAATAGAATTTGTCGACCTTCACTTAAAGATCTTCAACTATGCCATATGGATACCTTTTTGACTTGACATCTAACTGCACTGTCATCCTTGTAGGTAGTATTTCAACGTCTTAAAATTTCTTCAACATGGATAAAGGCACGATATTTATACTTGCTTTAAGATCTTGTTAGAGATCGCACATCGATTGGAGATTAGGACATTTCATAGTATATAAGTGGGTGCAAACCTCACCTTATAAGCTAGTTTTATGAGGTTGAGTTACACTTAAAGTTCACTTCTTAATATGGTATCAGATCCATTTCGAGCCTATCCTAGCAATTGTTTGTTAGATTTATTTGGCCACTCACTATCGGGCCGTTATCGGACCACTCATAATATATAGTCCCACGCACGAGTTGGTAGCCTCGGCGTGAGGGGGGTGTGTTGGAGATCCCACATCGACTAGAGATTAGGATATTTCATAGTATATAAGTGGGTGCAAACCTCACCTTATAAGCCGATTTTATGAGGTTAACTTAGGCTTAAAGTCCCCTTCTTAATAGATCTAATAATGCTTCTCCAACTGTAAAGCTTCCTATTGTGACTAGCAACATAAAACTCCCTGGATCTCTAGATTTCTCTGGCAAATATTTTCGAATGATGGCACTGCAACCAGCTTCTAATTCCACCATCTCTTGCTCATTCAATCTTCTTTTTTAGTTAGCAAATCCTTCATAAATCTAGCATAAACGGGCATATGTTCCAAAGCTTCAGTAAAAGGGATATTGATCTGTAGTTGCTTAAGAATATCACGAAATCTAATAAACTGTCATTTTATATTCTTTCTTGAGGGAGCATGTGGGTAAGGTAAATCTAGAATTGGAGCACTCTTCTTTATATTCTCAATTTTTTTCTCTTTTTTCTTTTCTATATGTACACTCTCGTTTTCTTTTTTCTCTTCTTCCTCTCCCTCACACTCAATTTTTGTTTCTTTATCTTTTTTCTCCTCACAAGCAATCAAATTGTCACAAATCCCCTTTCCTGTAACTATTCCACTTCTAGTAGTAATTGACTTATATTGCTCCTTGGGATTCTTTTGTATGTTGGTTGTAGATTGACCATTCTGGGAGTCCTCAAACTGCTTTGGAATTTGTCCAACTTGTGTCTCCAAACTTCTAATTGAAGCGTTTTCTGGTTAGACAATGATGCTTGCATATATTTCTTCAAGGTATCCTCCAATTTGCTTGTTCTCTCCTAAGCTGAAGGATATGATGGTTGTTGTTGTTGAAAAAGGCCTTGCTTGCTAGATGGACCTACATCTTGTTTCCATCCAAAACTTTGATTTTGATTGCTTCTCCAACCTTGACGATAATTATTATTATTATTAGGGAATCCACCTTGCCTTCCTTGATTGCCCATGTAATGGACCTCTTCTTCAAATGAATTATTTTGATAGGAACCATTTGGATGATCACCTCCACAAAAAGTACACTTCATGGATTGAATCTGGTTTTAATAAGAATACACAACTCTAATTGTTGCGGCAACTTAGATATCTACTTCCTTAATGCTTGCATTTGTTGTGTCAAAAATTTTGTTATGAGCCAAGAGTGCATTTGAAGTATTATTGTCCAACATCCCTTTCTTTAGCTCAATATGTTTATCATTTTGGGCTTGATAATTTGTTGATGTTAATGTATGAATAATCTTTGTCGCCTGTTTTACATCAGCAACTATCATTGTACCACAAGCTACAACATCTAGAAGCATTTTTTTTTATCATATATAAGGTCATTATAAAAGATATTCAATTGTTATAAAAGATATTCAATTGTGCAATATCTTCAAACCCATGATTTGGGTATTTTCTCAGCATCACTCTGAGTCTCTCCCATGTTTCACAAAAGGCTTCGTCTGATCCTTGGCTTAATAGAAAAATATTAGACTTTGCTTTGATGTAGCGGGATAGTGGGAAAAATCTTTTGTAAAAAATTATCCTCTACATCTTTTCACTGATGAAGCTCTGATTTGGATGAATTTGACTCATTCCTTAACTTTTCCTACCAATAAGAAAGGAAACAAACACAAATATACAAATTCAATGTCATCTTATTGAAAGCCCATTGTTCCCACCAATTCATAAAATTTGGAGAAATGTGTATATGGATCGTCATGGTCCATTGTTGTAAATTGATGGGTACTTTTTAGATTGAGGAATGCAGGTTTCATCTCCAAGACCTTAGTGGTAGCAGGTATTGCAATACTAGAAAAATGGCTTGACCCCTATTGCATAGCATAATCTCTAAGTGTTCTTTTAGGTTGTGGTGGTTGCTCTTCAGCCATGTTGCTTTCTTGCTGAAAAATTTTAATTTGAAGAGTATAAGTAGTTGGAGTTTCTTCTCTAATTTCTCATTGTTTTTCTTTTCTCTTTTTAACCCTATTCTTCTAAACTGTCTTTTCAATCTCCGATTCAAATTTCAATTGGTCTTTAGAAACCTGTCCTCTTAATATCATATAAGATAACTCACTCAAGGATTAGCACAAAGAGTAACTAGCAATAAAAATAATAAAATTTAGAAATTATAAAATTTAAAACAACTTTGAAAAAATCAAAATATAATAAAATAAAGAAATTTTAAAATAATAAAAAATTAAAATATTTACAATATTTAGGAATTTGTACTCTAACATAAAAATTGTTCTCCAACAATGATGTCAAAAGCTTGATGACTATTTTACGGCAAGTGTACCAAGTCATAAATAATAAATTATCCTTAATAATGGATATCAAACCCACAAGGAACAATTCTAAAATTTCAAGTATAATATTCACTAAGTATGAAAAGATGTGTCAAAGTTTGTTTGAAAGGTTGTTTGAATCATGAATTTGTAAGAAATTAAATAAAAGCAAAGTAAATGATTTAGATGGGTCAATTAGGAAAATTGAGATTGGGGTTCATCTTCCTCACTCGTTTGTATTTCTCAAAAACATATAATATTCAATCTTGATTGATATTGAAGCACATATAAAAATCATTCATATTGATTCCTCGTATACAAAATTAGTAAGAAAGTTTCCTAAATATCAATTCCTCGCATATTTATAAAAACTTCTTATCATTACGAACAAATGTTATAAAGCAATTAACTTTTCAAATCTAGTTATAGTATTTAAATATGTTCAGCATTATAATTTAGGTCAGATGCTTAGAATTACTTTCCAGTCAAATTTAAGAATTAAAATTATAAATAGTTCAAGCTTTGAGAATAAAATGATAATACAAATCATCAATAAAAAACTGAATATTATAGATAAATATCACCTCAATACATAAGAGTTTGAACAGATTACTCCCAATCCCAAATGGAAGAATTAGCCACTCATGTTGGCTATTACAAGCATGAAAAGTAAGAAAATAAGATATGGGATGTTTCTCCTTGACGGCTACCTCCTCTAGGGTTTTCTATCTCCCTTTATTCTCCCCATGATGTCTAGGGTTATGCCTCACGCCTTTTATTTAACCTAGTTGGGCTTGGGCTAAGTGACATCTCGCTTAAGCGAGTTTGACGAGAAAAAAACCAACTTCCTTGGAGTGAACTCGCTTGTGAACCTTGGGCGAGTTCCTCTAGAGTGATCTTGCCTGGACGAGTTTTCAATGTTCCAACTTCCTTTCATCTCCATTTTCCTCTAGAATCCTGAAATTAACAAAAATTTGGGAATAAATTGTTCACATTCATCCTATAATAAAAAATATGTAAAATGGTTTAGATTCCTAAATTAGGAGTTGAATAACAATTTTATCTATTAAAACCCATAGGTGCCTATCTTTTTATATGAAATATTACTGAATTATGACACTTATAAGTTTGCAAATTTAGTTAAGAATCCATTCAAACCCGAGCCAAATGTACCTTCAGCCTGACCCTGCCAAGGAGTATTCTTTACTCAAACAACTCCTAGATGACACCGATTATATTTTACCGAGTCACTCCTGGCTCGGCGAGTATGCTTTGTTCTTCAGCTACTCTTGGCTATGTTAGAATTAATGGCCGAAACAAAAGGGGGGGGGGTGAATTGTTTTAAGAAAGATTTTTGCAAATGATGGATTAGAATGAAGATTTATCAAGATTTACAGATCAAAGAATCATATCAGTCAAGAAAATCAAATTGATTAAAACTGTTATCAGAAAAACAACCGGTTTAAAATACGCTTTAATCGGTTATTTATGGGAGTAGTGATAAAAACACAAATCAAACAGTTTTTAAATGAGAGAGAGAAGATCACACAAACAATTATATTGGTTCACTCCTTACCAGAGCTGCATCCAGTCCCCAGAAAACCACTGGGTATTTCACTAAGTAATCAACAACAGATTACAAACACCACAACCTCAAAGAGATGATCTTGATCACCCAAGAACACACACTCTCTTTGACTTTCACACACAGACAGTCATAACAACCTCTGGCTTTATAGATTCAACAGGTTACAAGAATTCAAATAGAAAAGCAATTACAAGAGTAAAAGGAACATATTACACCTGGTTATAGGAAATCATAGTTGATCCTAATCCACTCTTAAACCAATGCATAACCCAAGGCAATCTAGCAAAGCTTGAATCAAATCTTTCAAAGATGTTTTTGAATCTCTCTTTCTGTGTTTTCAAATAGGAAGGGTAATCCCAGATTTATAGCTCTTCAAACTAGCCGTTTTAGGAAGTTAAACACGAGCCAAAATAGTTTAAAATCAATTAAAAATAGATTAAACAGATTTATGAAAAGATGTTGAGAAATTCAAAAATCAATCGGTTGAATTTTTTAATCAACCGATTGAATTGGTTTGACAGTTAAGTCAACCAAGGTCAAAGCAGTTTAAGAACCCTTCAAACAGGCTCAGGGAAAAACAACCGATTAAAATGAGAAATCAGTAGGTTGTTTTTCACTTAGCCTTGAAAAACACTTATCTTTTTAAAACCAGATTGATTCAGTTGTGAATTTGATTAAGAGTGGATTTAACAAATTCTAAACACCCTACAACTAAACCCCAAACATAGCAGCACAGACTTCAAGTTATCTTCATGGATTTTGGAGGCATCAAAGCTTCATTTTTAACATTCTCCCCCTATTTGATGAAGACAAATCCTTGGGTTGCTTTGGGATGTTCTGTTTAGAATTTGGCTGATCCTGCAAACATAAAAAGGTGCAGGAACAAGAGATAATCTATTCCAAAGGTTACAAGCATCACAGAACCAGTTTCCAGTAGGTTAATTCCACACAGGAAGATCCACAAAATTAGTGGGAAAACCAGTTACACACACAAATAGAGCAGCAGAAGAACAACTCGTTAAAACACATAATTAACTGGTTAAAATATTTAGAGTGTAGTAGTTTAATAACTATCTAATGCAGTTATCAAATAGAATAAGTGCAGGAATTAGATGATTACAACCCCAAAACAGTTCTCCCCCTATTTGGCTTCACAAATAGAGTGTAAGAAGAGATAAAAACAACATAAAGAGAAAGGAAATTGTTCAGAATATTAAACCAGAAATGGAACGGAAAGCTGTAAACTTGCTTCATTCATCCTTGCCATACTGCAGATCAAAGAGCTGATTCTGCACTTCCTCGATTTTCTCATCCAAGGTCTGAAACCTTGAATCCATATTCTGGAACCTTGTTTCACACAACTCATGAAGGCTCCTTTGATTTTCAGCAAAGCTATCCATCCTATTCACCACAAGTCTTTCAAAGGGAGACATTGAAGTTATCCTTTCATTCATGTGAGCAGAGCTTGGTCCAGCCTCATATGCTTCAGTAGCAGGTTCTTCTCTGGTGGCTACTGCTTCATTTTCTTCCTCAGCATGAACTCCACTTGATGATCCGGCTTGATCTCCACCTTTGCTTACCCATTTGCCATCAATTTTGGTATAACCCATCTTACTTAGGGAACTATTGTTGATCTCACTTGAGGACTTCATAGTTTTAGAAAGCTCTTCTTCTAGGTCCACTTCAAAATAATGCAGAAATTTAGAAATCAAAATATCATATGGATAATGATAGTCACTTAACCTTGTTGCCTTCTACATATGGTCTTTGAAAATGTGGATCCAATTGAGTTTGACTTTGTTCATTATGCAGTAAATTAGAACTAGATCTTCTTCTTAAAGAGTGGAATGATTACTGCCCCTTGGAGTGAGCATCTAGGAGATGATGAAGGCAATGAGCCTTTCATTCAGCTTCAACCCTCCCACTGAAAAATTTGTCACCCTTGAAAGAGGATTCTTAAGGAAACTCTTGTAGTGTTGCATTTTATTAAATTCTTGAACCACTCTTATGTTGCCCTTGTTGATCCTTAATCCCGAATCCTTCAGCCCAGTAATAGCAATCCATACATCATGGATAATCTCTATGTCTACTCCTTTAACATGAGAGCAAAGGTTATCACCAACAACTTGAAGGTTTGTGTAAAAGACTCTTACCAAATTTAGATATATGTTTCCAGATATTTCCAGAAATCTTTTCAGCATTTGCTCCTTCAAAAGGCTCCTTACTTCCATAAGCTTATGCTGTTTCATCCAGCTGAAGGAAATCAACTTTGGTTGATTACCTTCCTACTTGTCTCGTGAAGGTATTTCTCTATCAATTCTTCTTCTCCCGAAAACCAATTTTGAAGTTTTCCTCCTCTTTTCACTGCCCTGGTTTTCATCCTCTTGGATGATGGAGGTGTTGATTACATGACTTGGAGTGAGAGAAAGCAGTATAGCCAGCTACAGAAAACAGATATAGAGTGGAAGGAGAAAGGAAACAGTTGGTTGTTTCTTGTGAAGAAAAATAGCTGATTAGCAACACTTATATATGCAGAAAAGGTAGTCAAAGCTTTGACATTTAGTGGGTTAAAGTAAAGGCGAAAAAGAATCTATTCAAAGGTAATTAATAAAGCTGTCAGACCCACAACAGAATGCACAGAAAAAGATCACATGCTGATCTGACCAAACCATAAAAGGTTTTAATTTCCAAGATTTGGAAGAATATATTCCTTAAATTGCAATAAGTACACTGAGATAACATGTTCAAAGCAGTAATTAATGCACCATTGACTAGTAACGACTCCCAAAAAGGTCAGAGAAACGAATCAAAGCATAGAGAAATAAAGCAAATTTGATCACAGTGCAGTTAGGGCAGAAACAATCGGTTGTTTTGTGAAAACAATTGATTAATTTTCTATGATAGCAATTTGAGTATGATGAAATCAAATGCTTTAACAGAAACCAACATTCGGAGATATAGATCAAAGCACACATTAATTGCATGAATATAAAGAAGATACAAAACTAGATAAGTCTAAATTAATTGCAAAATCAGAGAATAGGATTTAAAAACAGTTTGTTCAGGTATGAGGAGAATAAGAGAAAAAAGAAAAATCATTCTTCAAGAACACTGTACAAATTTGAAACAGTTCATAACATCAGAATCAAAGCTTTATCTTTGAACATATGCATCCATGTGAGCAAGCTTCTACAGATCCTTGATTATAGAAGCAAAATCTTGCAAAAAGAACACATCAAGTAGAAAGATTTGATCCCTTAAAGAATTTGGGTCCTTTCATGTTAGTTTGACCATAAGAACCTTTAAGACTCTTAGGAATCCATTTCAATATGCCTCTGGGAACAAGAATTTTTCTTGCTTTGCAAAATCTAATAGAGTGGCCTCTCTTTGAACAATAGAAGCAAGAAACAATCAGTTGTTTCGATTTTTTAATTGATTGTTTTTCTGCAAAGGTTGAAAACAGTTTTGAACTTTCACTGTTCTTATTCTGTGGATAAAAGCCAAGACCAGATTTTCCAAACACACAACTTTGAGATGCTAGCACACTCTCAAAATTGGATTTTCCTTTGGTGAGTTTATCCATAGTTTTCACAAGATACAAGACATTGTTTTCAAGATTTTTGCAATTTTTACAAAAGCTTGAGTTACACTCACAAGAAGAGTTTTTATAAATGAGATCAAGTGTTTCAAAATCACTTATGGAATTATCCAGCTCTTCTTCTAAGTTTTTAACTCTAGTTTCCAACCAACTGTTCAACCCTTTCAATTTATTATTTAAGAGGGCTAGCTTATTTTCTTCTTCATGAGTCTCTTTAAAAGCCTCAAGAAGTTGAAAATAGCTATCACCTTTAGTAGAAGAAGTTGAACTTACATTGCTAAAGATAGAAGCTTTTAGGCACGAATTTGCCTCTGCTTCTTCAGAGGAAGAAGTCACTTCATTGTCCTTCCAAGCTATATAGGCTTTCTTAGTCTTGCCTCTTCTTTCTCCTTAATTCAATTCAGTTTTCTCCTCAGCCTCACCATTTGGGCATTCTGCTTTGATGTGGCCCTGCTCACCACATCCAAAACAAGTGTACTTATTAGAATTGAAATCACTCAGTTTCTTGGAATTATACCTTTTGGAAGATTGATGTTTGTTGCTGTTCTTGCTTAGGAATATGCTAAACTTCTTTGACAGCAAGCTGTGTGTGTCTTCCTCACTGTCACTAAAGTCTAGATACCTTCTATGTCCAACTATTTTTAGAGCTATGCCTTTGTTGTGCTTGTCCTCATTAGACAAACAATCAGTTCATTTCTAGTTTATGCTCGCTTAGCTTACCAAACAAGGAGGTTGTTGACATTGATGTTAAATCTTTTGATTCTGATATGGTAGTAACCTTTGGCTGCCAAGATCTATCAAGACACTTTAGAATCTTTATGTTCAGCTCCTCTTTTTCAAAGATCTTTCCAAGACTCATGAGGTGATTCACAATGTGAGAGAATCTTTTCTACACTTCAAAAATTGTTTCTCCCTTCTGCATCTTGAACATTTCATATTCTTGAATGAGATCATGCTTTCTTGCCCTCTTCACAGCATTTGTTCCCTCATGTGTGACTTCAAGAATGTCCCACATTTCTTTTGCAGATTTGCATTGTGATACCCTGAAAAATTCATCACAGCTTAAGGCAGAGGTTATAATATTCTTAGCAATCCAATCAAATTTAGCTTTCTTTCTTTCAAGCTCAATCCATTTAGACCAAGGCTTTTCAACAACATCATCTTTTTCAGTTTTAGGGATAAAGAGACCATTTTCTATAGCATCCCTAATTCCTCTATCTGTAGATTCAATGAAAATCTTCATTCTCACTTTCCAAAAACTGGTAATTAACACCACAGAATAACATTGGTCTATTTATAGAAGCACCTTCCTCGAAAGGCAATTTGTCAGCCATTAAAATAGATTAGAAAAACAGAACTTGAGAAAATTTCAAGAACCTAGCTCTTGATGCCAATTGTTAGAATTAATGGCCGAAACAAGAGGGGGGTGAATTGTTTTAAGAAAGATTTTCGCAAATGATGGATTAGAATGAAGATTTATGAAGATTCACAGATCAAAGAATCAAATCAGCCAAGAAAATCAAATAGATTAAAACTGTTATTTGAAAAACAACCGGTTGAAAATACGATTTAATCGGTTGTTTATGGGAGCAGAGATAAAAACACAAATAAAATAGTTTTTAAATGAGAGAGAGAGAGAAGATCACACAAATAATTATACTGGTTCACTCCTTACCAAAGCTACATCCAGTCCCTAGAAAATCACTGGGTATTTTACTAAGTAATCAACAACAGATTACAAACACCACAACCTCAAAGAGATGATCTTGATCACCCAAGAACACACTCTCTCTTTGACTTTCACACACATAGTCAGAACAACCTCTGACTTTACAGATTCAATAGGTTACAAGAATTCAAATAGAAAAGCAATTACAAGAGTAAAAGGAACATATTACACCTGGTTACAGGAAATCAGAGTTGATCCTAATCCACTGTTAAACCAATGCATAGCCCAAGGCAATCTAGCAAAGCTTGAATCAAATATTTCAAAGATGTTTTTGAATCTCTCTTTCTGTGTTTTCAAATAGGGAGGGTAATCCCAAATTTATAGCTCTTCAAACTAGCCGTTTTAGGAAGTTAAACACGAGCCAAAATAGTTTAAAATCAATTGAAAATAGATTAAACAGATTTATGAAAAGCTGTTGAGAAATTCAAAAATCAATCGGTTGAATTGTCGAATTAACTGATTGAATTGGTTTGACAGTTAAGTCAACCAAGGTCAAAGCAATTAAAAAACCCTTCAAACAGGCTGAGGGAAAAACAACCGATTAAAATGAGAAATCAAAAGGTTGTTTTTCACATAGCTTTGAAAAACACTTCTCTTTTTAAAAGCAGGTTGATTCAGTTGTGAATTTGATTAAGAGTGGATTTAACAAATTCTAAACACCTTAGAACTAAACCCCAAACATAGCAGCACAGATTTCAAGTTATCTTCATGGATTTGGAGGCATCAAAGCTTCATTTTCAACAGGCTAAGATACAAGAATTGAAGGTTTGAATGATCTATTAATCATTTTGTTTGACTACTAGGGAGGATTGCCTCTGACGACAAATACAATGTTTAAACTTTCTCTCCTATTTTAGATATTCTTACACTCTAGGGAGGGTTTTCATTTTTCAACATGTACAATGGATAAGAACTCTCTCCTAGGTGGTTGAATGAACACTTTCAGTATTCTTCTCATGACATCTTTTGATCCATAAATATAGTAGTGTTCCTTCTTTGAGCTCTAGGATCATTCTTTTGAAACTTTAAGGAGTTCTCTACATTTTAGTAGCATTTTTTCATAGTGTCACCTCTACTTTTATTTTTCTTCTTCTTGGTGGTAGTCTTTATATAGACGTTGGAAGAAGATAGTCATTGAGAGACTGTTTATAATTGTTGAGTAGCTGAAATGTTCTTACATGTCCACCATCCATTTGATGAGCTTCAACGAGATTGCTTCATTTAATAGTCTTTAAATTTAAGCAACATCCTTGATAGATAGCAATGCTTATCTCCCTAGGTAGCATAACCTTTTGCACCAATTCATGGTAAAGTGCACATCGTATAGGGTAGATAGTTAGGTCAATTTTGAAAATCTCTTTGTGTCAGAAAATTGATGAAGAAACAATTTTAGCTCATATCCCAAGATATCTTGTTATTGATTTGTATTTTATCTTGAATAGATATCTTTTGTAGACAAACATTCTCCACAACATATAATAAGCATAAGGATACTTGAAGTATGAAATTAGCTCAGTCTATGCATTTATGATATTTTGTGCACATTTCATTTGTTCTTCTAAGAGCCTTATCATACATAAAAAAAAGACAATACAATGTTGTATTGTTTGTCAGACAAAACACTTGCATCTTACATAATTTGTTGTTTTCATAGAACTATTTTGTTATAAACGAAGTATGATCATGTTTATACTTAGCTGATTTTGCATTTATTGAAAATCTTAGAGTATTGGACTTTTTCCTTAACATCAAATTCATGTCTTCATTTCATATTCTCTTTTAAAATCAATTTTGGTCGGGGTATGGTATTGACTAAGACCGAAACATAAAGCTTAACTAAGGTATGAGTGTCATAATCTCTTCATTGTTTTTTGATAAATGTCAACAAAAGTTTCTTTCAAACTAAAGTCGAACATGTTTATTTTTCGACCAACACTATCAAATTTATTTTATTGCTAGTCTTAGTTCAAAGTTATTTCCTAACAGACATTAGTCAAGATTTTCTTGGTGAACAACAATGGTTTTTTTAGTCGGTGTTAGCCACTTTCTTTTTTCCAATTTATGTGACTAATGTTAGTTTATGTACGTCAGGTTTTAAAACAATAGCAACTATAATTATTTTTTAGACAACAAAGTTCAAGATTATTTCTCGATCAATGTTTTTTGCTGGCCAATATTCAAAATCCCTAATAGACATTAGCATCAATTAAATAATCTTCTCTGAAAAGATCAATCATACAAACTGCAGTAACCATCAAAATATTCATGATAATGTCAAACAACCGTCTTTCTCATAATTGTTTTCACTTCCTGCTTACAAAACAGTAGAAGTCTTCAAGGTTCAAGTTGAAGAACTTAGCAAGATTTGAATAGTCAAAATAAGTTATTAAGATAGAAATATCCTCAAGATCTCTACCGTGATCAGGAAAAAAATATCCTTAAAATTTGAACTCATTTTTATTTTCTTATTTTAAAGGATTTAATTATTACTAATAGAGTGATCAAAATATAATTGATGTAACTGATATAATAATTTTTTATTTCCTTACATAATTCAAGTTGGTATCAGAGATTATGATCTTAGGAGCCCTCTTTCTGCTGCCACATTAACTGTCACTGCCACCATTGCAATTAGTGGTGGACCAAAAAGGTGATTACTTCCTGCACCATATAACTGCACCCAATTTCAATATGACAAAAATGTCCTTAGATAAAATGGAGTACATATAAAAATACATTATGAACACCCTTTTTCGGAATATGTTTTTGGATTTTTTTTTCTAAAATAAATTTTTTGTATTGTGGATTTTTTTTTTTTTATCTGGAATGGAATTTTGATTTTTTTTTCTAAATTTTTATTTCCATAACACAATAATCTCTTCCAGATCTGTTTTTCCAGAATGTATTATTTCCAATTCTATATTTTCATTTCCAAAATGAAGGACATTTTCGAAAATTTAAAACTATGTAGGGTGCAGGTTCAAAAAGATTGGGTGTAGGAAGAATTTGCCTTTTGGTAATCACAACATCCACATTTGCATTGTCAACAAAGTTCCCCCACATTGTCGCATGCCACCAACACACATGTCTTTTGTTGCAAAGCCCACTCACCACCACCACAAATAGGGTCATTGGGTCCTCCTTAGCCAATTCCAAGAGGCGGTGACTTCTCATTTGGCTCCAATTTGAGTAAATATGAATTCTTTTGGCTATTTTGCCAAACGGTTTCTCTTTGTTACATCTTTGTTGTGTTTTTTTTTCAATGTCTAGTATGAAAAGTTATAAAAAGGAACTTGGTCGTTTGAGAACAATGATTGTATCAATAACTATTATTGACCCTATGTCTCAAGGTGTTTGGATTCTAAATTCAGGAACAATTGATCACATGCTTCCATTTCCTAAGCTCTTCAATTCGTATGTCAAAATGACAAGAAAACAACTCATTACGGGTGCAAATGGTGATAGTATACCAATATAAGAATATAACTATACAATATTAAGGATGTTTTATATGTCCCACAACTAATCAATAGTCTTATTTCTATACAAAAGCTTATAAAATATTTGAAATTGATGGCTTAAATTGAAATGAAAGACCTATGAAAATTTGAATATTTCTTTGGAATAGAGGTTGCTTATTCCAAAAAGAGAATTTTAATCTCCAAAATAAAATATGTACTTGATCTCCTCAAAGAAAAAGGTAATCTAGTACGTAGAACTTCAGGAGTTCCTACAACTTGTTCGAACTTTATTAACAAAATAATTTATTTATCTTGTTACATAATTCAAGTCAAAGTTTGAGTTGTGAATAATGGAAGATTGGATGAATCTTGGTTGTAGGAGGCAGTAGCAACTTATAAGCAACCTGACCTATTCTCTCTGGTATAGGAAAATGACCAAAATACCAAGGCATAGTTCTTGGTTTCAAGGTGCCATTGTTTTTGTAGGATTGTTGCTTCACTAGCAACATATCTCCAACTTAGAAGAAAAACGAGAACAAGATTTAGACCTAATCAAGAAAGAATATATCTAGTTGGTAATTTGAAACAGAGAAAAGAAACATTTGATAATTGTAAAACATCTTGAGACAAATTCTGAAAACGATTTTGTGCAAAGAAAAAAAAGAATATAAAAGTGACTTTTGAGGAAGAACAAGGCATTGGTTTCAACACGTTTCACCACGCTTTTCATTGCATTTTCATCGAGTTTCATAGTCAAATAACGCTCTTAGACTTATATTTATTTTTCTTTTACTTTCGTCTTCGTCATAGAAGGTTAAACCTTTTAGATTGATTCTCTTATGATTTCTCATTGAAAATTGAGGTTCTAATCAACAAGGTTTTGTTCTTCAATTTTCAGTAACAATTTGTTTAAATCCTCAAGTCGTTTTCAATTTGAGTTTTTGTCAAAGGAATGATTTTTTATTTAGTTTTTTTTTGTTTAATTAGAATTCTTAGTTCGTTTAGTTCTGATAAATATCTTGTTCACTTAGTTCAAGAGGTAGAAGAAAAATATCTCACTAGTAGATACTTGGAGACGAGTGAGATACTAAATACTTCAATAGACACTTGTTTTACAGATAAAATCCTCTTGAATTTGATAGACGTGACACTTATTTTACAGATAAGATTTTGTTGAATTTGATTGACGATTGTTTGATTAAGTTTGACATATGTGCGAGAACTAAAGGACGATAATTGAATTTGTTAGGAGACAACTTGGGATCATTTGATATTTTTTATACTATCATCTCTCTGACATTAGACGGTCTATGCTGAAATCTTTTCTACTTGATTGCAAAGCAACAACTTCAGTAATAATGATGTTGACCTTTGAACTCCCTTTATATTGTATGTAACAAATAAATAAAGCTCTCTTTTCTTAGCTTATACATATACATTGCTAATGCAATTGTGCAATTTCAAAATGTCAAAGTCCTGCTTATGTCATTTGTCATTCCTATTCTATCAGTAAAATATAGTATGAAAAGGAATAAGGAATCGTATGAACTCCAAAAAATTCTAGTATGTGGAAGACCAATTTCTCTCCAGTCTGAAAAAACTTCAAATTCCTGTCAATATTTGGAAACATAGGAAACCAATGAGCAAAGTAAACAAGTATCACTTTCTTTCATGCATGGTACATAACAAAGGATATGTATACAACATTTCTAGAGGAAAACTAATATTAATTTTGTCTTTTCTAATTCTTACTTTCTTGGCTGTTTCTCTTTGTACATATATCTAGCTTTTATTTTGTCTTTTCTTATTCTAGCCTTTGTTGACTTTTTATTTTACATTTTGTCTTTTTAACTACTTAGAATGAGTGTACTGCTTGTATATATTCAGACTTTTTGCTTTGATTTAAGAAAAATAAAATAGAAGAAATATTCTTTCTCATATCTTTTGTCTTCCTTTTTCTCTTTTATTTATCTCAGATCTTTTTTTATAATATGGTCTTAAAGCTCTGGTAAGAGCTGTGATTGCTACATTTACCCATGGGTGAAGTTGTTCCTGACAAAATTTTTGTTCTCCTTACCATCTTTCATTTCTCATTATCCCTATTATTCTTGAGGGACCAAACTATCATCATTGATCTCGTTTATTTCAAATGAATCTTATTTCAAAAAATAAGATAGGTTTCTTTTATGGAACCATACAAGCTCCAACTCATACCAATTTATTGTTTCCAGCATGGTAGAGAGCAATATACTAATTGTTTCTCGAATGCTCAAGGTTGTTTCTCCACCCATCGTATAAAGCATCATTTGTATGGACAATGTCTTTGACATATGATAGAATGATTTCAAGGAGAGATTCTCACAAGGAGACATGATTCATATTTCTGATTGTCAGGAGATGATTTATTCTTTCAAACAAGATTCTAATAATGATGAGCAAAATCATAAAGGTTCAAAGGCAAAAGTACAGTCTCAACAAATTGGTTTTTCTCCTAAGCAGTATCAAACATTGTTGCATAATTTGGAGATAATTATTCTGTAATTAAGTGCATATTTTATTCTCTATTTATTAGGGTAGATTTGATGTCTTTTAGTGATTTGATTTGTATACCTTTAATTACCTATTATTTATTGCTTTCATTATCTATTATTTCTTTCCTTAATTAGGTTGTAAATAATCTATAAATGGAGACAATAATCACATTTGTAAACACATTTTAAAAATACATTTCATCTATTTCTTTCAATAAAATAAAATAGAAGAAATATTCCTTCTCATATATATTTTTTGCCTTCCTTTTTCTCTTTTGTTTATCTCAGTTAATTTTTTTATAATAATACAAAAATAACTTTGATGTATACAAGATTACCTCAGCAATTCAGTAATATGTCAATCAGATTGATCAGTGTCCTTCTTTCCAGCAAGAATCATTGAAATTGGAAGCCCTCAACTAAATGCTTGATTAAATAGCAACCAAGTTTGAAACTCTGACACAAATGGAAGCCATGACAAAATGGCTATTGGCAAGAATATTATTAATCCCATTACATATTCATAAGCTTTGGATAGCTCTTTCACTGAGTCCCATAGTTTAGCTCCTTTCAAGCATACCTTGCATGCTTGTGCAATCTTGAATGCAAAAAAGAAGGGAACGTCAGTTTTTTTGGATGAATGAAACTCTTCCTTAGAAATTTGTGTTCAAGTAAAAATATATTGCAATATTTCTTCAATCTGCCTAAGACATGTCAGATAATGGTTTTATTTGGATAATTTTTAGTTTCTATAAAATTAAGTTCAAATAGGGTCAATTTGACAAAAAAGACCAAAAGTTGTTCTTAATTAATGCTTCAAGAACGTGCAAAAGTTTTAAGTTACCAGAATAATGGCCCATCCAAAGGGCAGGAAGGCAATAATGACAGCAAACATATCTGATATGGTGAGTCCACACACCACAAATAATACAGTCATGACTGCGAAAAAACCAAGGAAGAGAAGGGCCTTCAGAATATGAAGCATGAGCTGAAAGTAGGTGCCAAATCTTCGTCTTGCCATGGATACAAACTGATATATACAGACAGCAAAAAACAAATGGATTAGTATTGCAGAAAAGTGAACTAATTTAACTGTAGAGTGGCTAAAATGATCTAAAAGCTCCCTTTATTTTATGAAAATAAATGTTTTATGTCTAAAATTTAAACTAGAAGCAACAAATCACTTTAGTTAATTATAAGATTTTGTGTCAAGCAAATGATTAGGTTTAAATTGAAGCAGTAGTAGTCTTATACAAAATCACTCTTGATCCCCGGCTAGAATTTATACATACCTTCAATACGATAAGTATTATTATTAGAACTGCCCAAGAAAGTCCAAATACCTACAATGAAAAACCAAAGGTCGTAAGATGGTGCCAACAAAACTTGCAACCGTTAACAAGATTGGAGAATACACAAAAAGAGTTACACTACCAGCAACTCCTTGTGATGATGAGTAATATCCATGTGGTAGACAATACCATATTGGTACATGAAGAAGCGTAATCCAAGACATATCTCAAGTATTTTTCCCATGATATTTGAGTGTTTCATATGTTCATTTTCTTCATCCCACCAAGATTCCCAGCTTTTGTCAGCTAAAATACCAATACCGCCACGATTTCCCATCCAGCACTTCCAATCTGACCAATCATCCAAAGTTTTTTGCCAATCAAAGCCAAATGGATTAAACCAGAAAGGAGCAAACAACCAGGAAGTGGCCAAAAACCACATTGAGATTGTGATGAACAAATAATGATATGACATGCGATATGACTCCCCATAGACTTCATAAACAATCAATAGTAGAAGTATCTCAAGGCCCTTCACAAAATGACTTCGTGAGTACATCCTATAGTTTTCTGCAAACTTAGCATGGAAGACAACAAACCCACGACCAATTGATCTATATTTAGAGCCCCCATGTAAGAGTGTCCTTCCATAATAATGAGCTTTTGTTCCAAGCTGGAAAGTAAAGAACACAGAGGCTAGCTGTAGCTGCATGATGATAACATCACCCAAGGCAGTACGAAATCCCTTCTCCAAGCCGATTTCCATAACCATGGGCAGCACAAGCAGTAAGCCCAATAGAACAAGAGACTGGGTTGCCAAAGCCTCTTCAAGGGCTTTGCAATGTTGTATGTTTGGACTTTGAAAAATTTCTTTCTCAACACCACTCAAAACCATATAGAAACGTGCATGTAAGAATGCATACACAGTCAACACAGTTATCTGAAAAATTCATAACGTCCAAATACAAGCATTAGCTTAACTCCATTTTAAATATCAAAAGGAGAGACATGTGCTTTTTGTATTTAGTTGTCTGGTAATATCTGTAATTGTATTGTACATTCTAGTTTTCCAATATTTCACCGCTATACAGTCACTAAAACATACCAACTCAAAAATTAAGTTGTTGTCATAGATTTCTTTAAAAATTTAGGATTGTGCTCATATCTAATATTAAATACACCTTTTCGTATCTTCCACTTTCAAAAGGTAACCACAATCTCAATTAGCCTGAATTAAACTAAAGAAAAAACCCTCAGCTTTTCTTTCAAAGTTACATGCTGGTATGCCCATCAAAAGTGTTGGTTGCCAAATCAATCTTTCGAAGATTTAAATTGTCACCACAGTAGTCCTCTATATATTATGTCACCAAATTATTTCCACAAGGATCTAAAATGTCACTATATAGGTCCATGTGGAAGACTAAAGTGTTAACTAAACAAATTTTTGAAAGACTATAAACATTAGAGCAAGGCTACTCTAATATTTAGTCACTAATTTTTTTAGGACTATATATCGCCAATTTTAGGTTTCTCTAAACTAAATGAACCACACACATTAAGTACTTATTAAGCATTGTCTAAACTCCTTGTTTTATGTAGTACACGTGTCTAGGCACAAAGTGCTTAAATTAAGCCTTAAGAAATCACTCATGTCATGAAAACTTGTAGATAGATTTCTATCCATATGAGAACATTTTATTGTATATAAGTGGATACAAACCTCATCTTATAAGTCAGTTTTATGAGGTAGAGTTAGGTTTAAAGTCCACTTCTTAATATGATATCAAAGCTATTTTCGAGTCTATCCTAGCGAGAATTTGTAGGACTTATCAGGCCACCTGCTATGGAACCGTTATTGGACCACCCATAATATATTGTTTGACGCATGAGCTGTCACTCTCGACGTGACGGGTGTGTATTGGAGATCCTATATCGACTAGAGATGAGGACATTTCATTATATATAAATGGGTGCAAATCTCATCTTTTGAGGTAGAATTAGGCTTAAAGTCCACTTCTTAATACATATATCTTAAACTATCCAAATAAGATCCCAAAAATGAGATTTGATCAATTACCATGCTACTGAAGTAGAAACCAACTATTGTGAAGTAGAATGACAAGTTTTATGAGGTAAAATAAAGCTTAAAGTTCACTTCTTAATACATATATCTTAAACTATCCAGATAAGATCCCCAAAATGAGATTTGATCAATTACCACGTTACTGAAGTAGAAACCAACTGTTGTGAAGTAGAATGACAACATCCTATAGAAGTCAAATCGCTGTCCAAGTCGATAAACATCCCGGCTAAGTGATTGTTCTCCATTTTCATTTGCAACCTTGGCCTCAAATAGTGATATCTGATTCATGCCCACATCACGCCCCTTACCTAGTTGTATGTATTCAATATGTGTGATAAATCCTTGACGTAGAGTTGAATTGAACCCTAAGAATGTCAAGCATAATTAGTCAAAAAATCCCACAAACATAAATCACCAATGTGGATTTGAATTGAAAGCACAATTAGCAGAAAATTTGGATCCGTAGGATAGCAATTACTATTAGTACCTGCAAGTATATCTTCACTTAAGTTTATAACTTTTGATGCTTTGCTTAAGCCACCTCTTGTTATGTGGAAAATTCGGTCAAATATATCAGGATGACCATAATGAAACTGGACCCTTCAAATTCAAAAATGTGGATTACTTAACTGGAGTAAAGAAAAAAAGTTAGTTCGTAGAGAATAAAGCAAGACTGTCCTATTCCTGTATTAAATTCAGTTGCAGCACAGAGTAGTGACCTGTCTGTGCTCTGTTTATGTTTCAAGCCTAAAGGGATTTTAGGTGGGAAAGTAAATAAATAATAAATCGAATCCTTTCTTGTACATTAACTAAGTGTTGGAAACAAAATAGAGAATAAGGTAAAAGGTACATAAGGTGTGAAAACAATATGAAAATCCCAAGGGATTATTATACTTATAGTCAGTATCACAAGACAAAAAAAAATTGAGACTAACCTTAATGGATTTGCCAAAATTCTTTGGCCAATGGTTACAAAACTTGTCTCCTGGTTTGACATAAACGAAGCAAGTGAAGAAGCACTGCAAACACATAAGCATATATAAGTTGTGCCAATTCAAGTTTGACGATATAGAAGTATATATTTTCTTGATCATGAAAAATTAATTCAAACAAAACTTAATATTAGATATTGTGACAACCCAGACCTTCGAGTAAATATATGCTCCCTTATACCCAATATGGTAGGTTTCTGTCTCCCACTACGTCTTTTTCGGAATTCTTCCAATACATTTCGCATTTTGAAAGCTTCTTCATAGTAGTTATCCTTAACAGAAGAAACAATGAATTAAGAAGGAGCATTGAGTTATACAGAAAGTGCTACTTATTTTGTATTAATTGAAGTCCCCGAAAAAGTTACCTGATTCATGTCTATGGTCTGCAAGGCTTCTCCACGAGTAAATACAATGGCATGGTTTTGGTTTTCAAGTTTCCCTTCTCCAATTACTGTTGGAGGACCAGGTAGCTTGATGCGATATATTTCCTAGTAATGCAATACCGAATAATATGAACGAAATGTAAAGATATTTATTAAAAGAAAAGAAAGAATATGGTAAATCCCTTGTGTATATTGAACACATAGGGTTATATTTATATAGAAAAAGAAACATATGGACTAAACTCATTACATAAATAGAAATATCTAACAATATCTTATAGTATATAATTATATCTATTAATTTCTAACACTCCCCCTCAAGCTGGTGTATATAGATCATATGTACCCAACTTGTTACAAATGTGATCAATCTTAAGCCTTCATTAGAGTTTAGTAAAAATATCTGCTAGTTGATTATTTGAATTAACAAACTCAGTCTTGATATCTCCCGATATAATTTTTTCTCGTATGAAATGACAATCAATTTCAATATGTTTAGCCCTTTCATGAAAAACTAGATTTGAGCTAATATGAAGAGCAGCCTGATCATCACATATAAGTTTCATTTGAGTGACCTCTCCAAATTACAATTCATTAAGTAACTGTTTAAGCCAAATAAGCTCACAAGTAGCCGAGATCATAACTCTATTCTGCTTCTGCACTAGATCTCGCCTCTACACTTTGTTTCTTACTTTTCTAAGAGATCAAGTTATCACCAATGGAGACACGATAACTGGAAGTTGATTTTCTATCAGATGGAGATCTTGCCCAATCAACATCTGAATAACAAACGACTTTAGTATGGTTATTGTGACCTTATAACAAACCTTTTTAAGGAGGGCCTTTAATGTATTTCAGTATACGAATGGCTGCATTCCAATGGTCTTCACATGGATAATTTAGAAATTGATTCACCACACTGACTGCAAAGGAAATATCAAGACGAGTAATAGTGAGATAGTTTAATTTACCCACTAGTATTTTGTACTTATCAGGATCCGAAAAAGTCTCCCCCTAATTGTGTGGAAGTTTGACATTGGTATCCATAAAAGTATCTACAGATTTCGAATTCATCAACCCAATTTTCTCCAAAATATCTAATGTATATTTTCTTTGAGATAATAATACCAGTATTGGATTGTGCTACCTCAATTCCCAAGAAATATCTGAGTTTGCCAAGATTTTTGGTTTGAAAGTGTTAACAAAGGTGTTATTTTTCTTGTGAGATGCCATGGCGATCATTGCTTGTAAAAAAAATGTCATCAACATATACTACAAGATAGATACACCCAGCACTCGAGTGATGATAAAAAATTGAATGATCTGCTTCATTACCAGTCATACCAAACTATTGAACAACATTGCTAAAATTTTCAAACTAATTCCTAGGAAACTGCTTGAGGCCATACAAGGATTTGCGAAGACGACATACCAATCCAGAAGACTCCCCTGAGCTACAAAACCGAGAGGTTGCTCCTTATAAATTTTTTCCTGCAAATCCCCATTAAGAAAGGCATTTTTGACATCCAGTTGATAAAGAGACCATCATTGTAGAGTAGCCATGACTATGAATAAGCAAACAAAAGCCATCTTTGCAACTGGAGAAAAGTATCAACATAGTCTAAACCAAAAATTTGGGTATAATTGTTAGTCACAAGACGAGCTTTGAGACGACCAATAGTACCATCAGGACCAACTTTGATAGGAAAAATCCACCTGCAACCAACAACAGATTTCCTAGATGGTAAAGGAACAAGTTCCCAAGTTCCATTATTCTGAAACGCATTCATTTCATCAAGCATGGCTTGATGCCAACCAGGATAGGCTAAGGCATCACCTACAAATTTTGGAATGGATACAGAAGAAATAGATGAAAGACAGATATAAAAGGATTGAAATAGTCTATGGTAACTCAAAGCAGTATAATGTGGAGAGGGATTACGGGTAGAACATATACCTTTACGAATAGCAATAGGAAGATCAGGTTCAACTGTCGGAGCCGGAGGGGGATAAGATGTTGGCACTAGAAGAGAATCATTTGATGGACGATGAGACGTTTGACGATGACTATACACCTAAAGAGTTGGTGGTAGTGGTGAATCTTTAGGTGCAGTGGGCACAACAAGAGGAATATTAACTTGATTAGATGAAGACTTAGAAGGAGAAGGACAAGACTTAAAGTAAAGGTAAGTTTAACGGAAGGTGACATCTGCTGAAATAAAATAACGATTCAGAGAAGGAGAGAAACATTTATATCTATTCTTGCGCTCAGCTACCCCATTTTGTTGAGGGGTATAAGCACATGAAGTTTGATGAAGAATACCATGAGAAGTCATAAATTTTTTAAAAGAATGAGAAAGATACTCACGTTTATTATCAGTGCGCAAAATTTGAATGAAAATTCCAAATTGATTTTTAATTTCATTGTAAAATATTTGAAATATAGAAAACAACTCATAATGATTTTTTTATTAAAAACACCCAAGTACATCTTGAATAATCATCAATAAAAGTAACACAATACTGAAATCCTAAATTAGACTTAATATGACTTAATCCCCGAATGTTATAGTGAACTAAGGCAAAAGGAGATGAAGCACGTTATGATACACTACTAGAAAAAGAACTACGAATGTACTTCCCTAATTGACACGACTCACGATAACTAGATACATTAGACAAAGTTGGAACAAGCTGCTACATCTTGGCAAGACTAAGATGACCCAACCAAGCATGAATGAGAGATAGAGAATCCATAATCGCGCCAACATGTGCAGAGATTTGTAGTTGAAAAAGTCCAAGAGACTCGCATCCGGTACTAATCATCTGTCTCGAACTCTGGTCCGATAAAGAAACAAAATCATTGGTAAAAGAAATAACACAATCAAGAAAACGAGTGAGACGACTAATGGATAATAAGTTAAAGAACATTATCTATAGATAAAGAAGGAAAAAGATTAATAATACCAATACCATGTGATGGTACCCTATATTCATTGGCCATGGTAATCGAAGGTAAATAACCCGTAGTAGATAAGGAAGAGAAAGAAAGATTGTAGTAGATAGGGAAGAGAAAAAAAAGATTGATTACCAGTAATGTGATCTGTGGCACCTAAATCTAGAACCCAAGGGCCAATGAAAGTAAAGTGAGCGAGGCCAACAAAAGATGTAATTGAATGTGCAACAGAAGCAGTGGAACCAGGATTCTGACAATCCTCATACCATTTAAGAAATTCATTGAAAATAGCAGGCTGGCCTGGGGTATCAAATGAAGTATGGTCCAAAGTAGAAGGTTGCACAGGAGCAGTTTGAGCAACCGCAACAGATTTAGGAGGATGACCATGTAAAACATAACATCTATCAATTTTGTGGCCAAGTTTGCCACAATGGTTATACTTGTGATGCCCTTTTCCCGCTTTGTGAGGGCGAGTACGATCATTATGCTGAGAGACTAAAGTAGAAGAGTCATCAACATGAGACGTTATATTAGTGGTGTGTTTACCTGGCACACGCAGAAGGGTAGAACAAGTGGAAGTAAAATTGGGCATGACAGGAGATCCCAAAATTTGATCACGAACATGAGAATAATCATTAAGAAGGCTATGTAAACCCTATAACATGAAGAACTTGGATCTTTGTTCTAGTTCTTGAGAAGGAGTGGAGATAGGAGGTAATAACTCATTAAAATCATGAAGAAGAGCATGAAGTTTACCTAGATATTCCACCATTGTACCATCAAAACGTTTGGGAGTATCAGATTTAGAAGGAATAATATTTTCTTATATTAAATTATGAGGTCATTAGACCTATATATACATGAGCTTGCTAGTTATTTTAGGAAATATGGACAACTAATTCTAGGGAAACAAATCCCTATGATTGTGGGATTGTTTCTAAATACATAATCCTAATATTAATAGTAAGATGCAGCTGTGATACAAAATAAAAATATAATAAGGATAAAATATAAAACTTCCTAAAAAATACAACACAGCTTTGACACTCCCCCTCAAGCTGGTGAATAGATGTTCTCCATTCCCAGCTTGGATATAATTCTTTCAAAGTTACTGCAGTTCAGTCCTTTGGTGAGTATGTCTGCAAGTTGACTCTGAGTGGACACATATGGGGTGCAAATCAAGCCACTGTCTAACTTTTCCTTGATAAAATGTCTGTCCACTTCGATATGTTTAGTTCTATCATGCTGTACTGGGTTGTGGGCTATGCTAATTGCAGATTTATTGTCACAATATAACCTCATAGGTTCATCCCACCTTATCTTCAAGTCTTCCAATATAATCTTCAGCCATAGAAGTTCACATATTCCTTGGGCCATTGCTCGAAATTCTGCTTCAGCACTTGATCTAGCTACTACACTTTGTTTTTTACTCTTCCAAGTCACTAGATTTCCACCAAGGAAGGTGCAGTATCCAGTAGTTGATCTCCTATCCACAACTGACTCTGCATAATCTGCATCCGTGTATGCTTCAAGACGAACACTTTTGTTTCGTTTGAACAAAATCCCTCTTCCTAGAGTCCCTTTTAAATACTGCACAATTCTAAGGGCAGCTTGCAAATGTGCCTCCTTTGGTTGGTGCATAAATTGGCTGACTAGACTCACAGCAAAAGCAATGTCTGGCCTAGTGTGAGATAAGTAAATAAGCCTGCCCACGAGTCTCTGGTACATTTCCTTGTCCACGGCATTATCCTCCTCCGCACTTCCCAACTTTATATTTGGATCAACTGGAGTACTTGCTGGTTTGCAGGCTGTCTTTCCTGTTTCTCTAAGCAAGTCAGTAATATATTTTTGTTGAGATATGAAGATTCCTTTCTTGGAATGAGCCACTTCAATTCCCAAAAAATATTTAAGTCTCCCTAATGTCTTAATTTCAAATTCCGTGGCAAGACGTTGACTTAACGTTTGCTGCTCCTCTTTGTCATCTCCAGTTATTATAATATCATCTACATACACCAATAATATTGTTACTCCTCCTGAAACTGAATGTTTGATAAATAAAGTGTGATCTCCTTGGCTCTGTTTGTAGCCCAAACTTGTCAAAACTTTGGTGAATCTTCCAAACCATGCTCTTGGGGATTGTTTCAGCCCATATAGAGCCTTTTTTAGCTTACAAACGGTTCCAGCAGCAACCTGTCCATCATAGCCAGGGGGCAACTCCATGTATATTTCTTCTTCAAGGTCTCCATGTAGGAATGCATTCTTCACATCGAACTGCTGCATATCCCAATCATGATTTGCTGCTAATGACAATATTACTCTGACCGTGTTCATCTTAGCAACCGGAGCAAATGTCTCCAAGTAATCCACTCCATAGGTTTGAGTGAATCCTTTGGCTACTAACCTTGCCTTGTAACGCTCAATGGTCCCATCAGCCCGATACTTTACAGCATATACCCACTTACACCCTACTGGTTTTTTTCCAGTTGGTAAGGTGACAAGCTCCCAGGTCCTGTTCTTGTTTAGTGCCTCCATTTCCACATCCATGGCTTGTTTCCATTTCCTGTCAGATAATGCTTCAGATACAGAGGAAGGTGTGGGTGTAGAGTTTAAGTTTGTGAGAAAGGTTTTATGGGTAGGAGAGAATTTTTCAAAGGATAGGAAATTTGATAAAGGGTAAAGTGGCTGTTGGGTGCAGGTTCTGGTTCCCTTTCTAAGGGCAATAGGAAGATCCAGGTTTTGATCCACCTGTGCTTCTGAATTTTCCACAATAAACTCATTAGAATTATTGGAATTTCTAGGATTAGAAACTGTTACCTCATGTAAAGATGGTAGGTTGGATTCTTGGACATGGATAGATTCTGGAATGACCTTTCCTCTTCTTGAATATACCAGATTTTTTCCGAACTTCCCACCACCATTAGGTGCAGATTCAGCTGCTTGTTCAGGGGCTGATTCAGGTGCTTGTTCAGGAGCTGATTCAGGTCTTGCTGCTGGTTCAGGTGCTTGTTTTGTTCTTGTCTCAGTTTCAGGGACAGCAATGCTATTTGTCCCAATTTCAGGTCCAAATGCCATATTTGGAAGCATGAGAGGCTCATCTTCCTCTCTTACATTCTCCCCCTGAAGATGAGGCTGGAAGTAGCTCTCTTGTTCGTTGAATGTGACATCCCTTGACACAAAGAATCTCTTTGATGGGGGGTGAAAACACTTGTATCCTTTTTGTGTGGTTGAGTACCCTAAGAATACACATTTGACAGCCCTAGGGTCCAATTTTCCCCTTTCATTACTATGAACATGCACAAAGGATACACACCCAAATATTCTAGGTTGGAGTTTATTTGTAGGGTTTAGGTGTGGGTAGAAGGAGGATAGGACTTCCATGGGGCTTTTTGATGCTAAGATTTTAGAGGGTAACCTATTGATTAGGTAGGTGGCAGTAAGAAGGGCTTCCCCCCAAAATTTCTTAGGGACATGGTTTTGAAAAAGTAGAGCCCTAGTTTGGTCTAATAAGTGCCCATTTTTCCTTTCTGCAATCCCATTCTGTTGGGGTGTGTTAACACATGAAGACTCATGAATTATCCCTTCCTTTTGGCAAAAAGAGTTTAGCACCAGGTTAAAGTAGTCCTTGGCATTATCAGACCTAATTCTCTTGATATTAACTCCAAATTGATTTTTAATCATAGACACAAACTGAACAAAAATGGAGCTAACCTCAGATTTATGTTTCAATAGGAAAACCCAAGTCACCCGTGTACAATCATCTATGAAGGTTAAAAACCACTTAGCACCTGAGATATTAGGAATATTAGCAGGACCCCAGACATCAGTATGGATAAGAAAAAAAGGAAAAGGACTCATTTTATTACTAATGGGAAAAGGTACACGCTTGTGTTTCGCAAGCTCACACACCTCACAATGGAGACTCTCCACATTTAAATTCTTAAACAAGGAAGGGAAGATCACTTTTACAACTTGAAATGAAGGGTGTCCTAGCCGACAATGATATAGTTGAGCTTTCTCTTTACTGGTCATGGTGGATTCAGATATGAAAGAGTGACTATTGATACCAAGATTAGGATCCTTCATGTAGTATAGGCCATTCCATTCTCTAGCATGTCCAATCGTCCTCCCTGAGTTCTTGTCCTGAAATACACAATAGTTGTTATGAAAAACGACGTTACAAGAGAGATCTTTTGTGAGTTTCTGTACAGAAATCAGATTGGTGGACAATTTAGGGACATGAAGGACATGTTTTAATGTTATAGATGGGCTTATTTGGACTTCTCCTTGACCTGCGGCAGTTATACATGTTCCATCTGCTGTGGAAATTTTCTTATTGCTAGGACATGGGGTATATGTGGAGAAGTATTTAGGTAGAGGGGTCATATGGTCAGTAGCACCTGAATCTAGTATCCAGAAATGGGTAAAGGGTGTATCTGAAACAGTAAGTCCAAAAGAAAATGGAAACTTACCAGAATATGTTAAGGAGCACATACCTGAGGGCTTCTCCAATTTACTAAGGAAGGACCTTACCCTTTCTATCTCTTCATGATTCAGCTGGATAGATTCTTCTCCTTGTCCATTAACAATGTGTGCTTGTCTTTGTCCTTCCCTTTTTGGAGGGCCTCCTTTCTGGCCCCATTCTCTGCTTGGGGGTTTTCCATGTAATTTCCAGCACTTTTCCCTTGTGTGGCGCGGCTTGTTGCAGTAGGTACACCAGACTTCCTCCTGTTTTTTTTCTATATTGGAAAACCCGTTTTTCTTCTGGTTAGTTATCATGGTTGTTCCTCCTTCAGCTTTCATTGCTGAGCTTTCAGTAGTTGGGGTCTCCAACATCAGTCCTCTCCTGCTTTCTTCACTCCGAATAATAGCTACCACTTCATTAAGCCCTGGGACTTTCTCTTTTCCCAAGATTTGGATTCGAACCTGATCATATTCAGGATTCAGACCTACCAAGAAATCATAGACTCTATCTTGTTCAATATACTCCTTAAGGATTGCTGAGTCTTCTGAACATTTTGCTTTTATAACTCGGTAGTGATCCAATTCCATCCATAGGGACTTGAGTTGATTGGCATATTCTGTAACAGATTTGTTTCCCTGCTTGGCAGCCACAGTTTTCACTTTTACATCATATATTTGAGCAGCATCCTTGGCCTTCGAATAGGTTTGTTCTACTGCCTCCCAAATTTCCTTTGCTGATCTAAGGAACATGCAGGTATCACTGATTTCTGGGACCATTGAATTCCACAGCCATGCCATGATCATGGAGTCTTCTTCATCCCATGATTTGAACTTGGCATCCTTTTCATCAGGGGCAATATCAGTTAGGTGACTGACCTTTCCTTTTCCTTTCAAGATGGTCCTAATGAGTTGAGACCATTTGAGATAATTTTTTCCAGTTAATCTATAAGCAGAATGAACATTCTGCAATTCTCCAGTAGTTTGGGATCTGTCCCCAGTTTCCATAATAGGATTCACACTCTCAGCGTTCTCAGCCATCACAGTGATGAACAGTAGCAGTGGTGAACAGTAACCGTGATGAACAGTAACCGCGGTGAAGGTTGCACAGCGATGAAGGCTGTGATAAGGCCAAGGTTGTGCAGCAATGAAGGCTGCAGCAAGGCTTAATGTTGTGCAGCAATGACGGCTGCAACTTAGGGTTTTCAGGCACGGTCAGAGACTCCTAAAGATCAGGAGCTCTGATACCATATCAGATTTAGAAGGAATAATATTTTCTTATATTAAATTATGAGGTCATTAGACCTATATATACATGAGCTTGCTAGTTATTTTAGGAAATATGGACAACTAATTCTAGGGAAACAAATCCCTATGATTGTGGGATTGTTTCTAAATACATAATCCTAATATTAATAGTAAGATGCAGCTGTGATACAAAATAAAAATATAATAAGGATAAAATATAAAACTTCCTAAAAAATACAACACAGCTTTGACAGGGAGAAACAACTGTGACGAGATTTAGACACCCACCATAAAGATGTTAAGTACCATTGATGTATAATAGTTTTGCTTGTTCCCAAACTTTTGAACATGTCTCATGGGTAGGAAAAATTTGTTTTAAAGATGAGTGAATGGTAGATTTGATAACAATGCATAGCATCAATTTTCAACCAATAGGAAACCTTATTTTTTACAACATTGGGACGAGTAATAGTAAGATGATCAACATAACCTTGACTCTTAAGCCATAATTTAATATCTGAGGCCCAAGTGTCATAATTGGTTCCATCAAACTTGTTAATGGAGAGATGAACGTTGACATAAATAAATAGACGGATCCGGCATCATGGTAGCGAAAGAAGCCACAGTGGCAGCGAAAGAAGTCACAGTGGTAGTGAAAGAAGCCACAGTGGCAAAGGAAGAAGAGGGAGAGGAAGAAGCCATAGATGATAAGGACAGATCTAGTCACCGGCTAATTGGCGGCAGCAACAATGATGAAGGCTCAGGCCAACTTTCCATAATTCTTGTATTTTGCAGAAGATTTGCATCCAATTCTATTCTTGAGATATTGTATATTTTATTTTCTCTTTCTTCTCCTTAGATTTTGTTTTCTGTTTTGATTCAAAGAAACAACTTGGAATTTTGCATATTTGGCCCATTTGTAAAGGTAGACACTTCCTTCAAACCATCTACTCTAAAAACACAAAATTAACAAAAAAAAAATAGTTAAGGCTCAAGTAAACCCAATTATATGAATATTAATTAAAACAATGGATTTATTTATCATTATAGTCCAATAATCTATGATTAAACCTATTGCATGTGAATAAGTATATGCTCATCTTAGAGGATAATATTAAGCTATAATAAGATATTTTCATATAATTCTAAAATATAGATTCCGAAGCTTGGAAGAGATAAACCAGGAGTGGTACGACAACTTTTCCCACTGCCAACAATGACCAAACACATTCTACCCATTGCCTCCAACTATTTCAGGATCCTCTAATCTACCAATCAAACTAAAAAATCACACTAGCATGTGGTTGTCACATGTTAGATGCATTAATTGTCTTTCCACCATTGGATTGAGCGTTAATCATTAGGTCAAAAACAATTGGTCAGGGTGCAACTCTTTCTATTGAGCATAATAGCCTAAGCATTACAACTCGATTGTAACTTGGTTCACTTAGCCTACGCTATGGAACAATTGATGCCACCTGCAACAATCTTTCCCTCAGCAATTGTCTTGTTGGGAATAATTAATGCTACCTACAACAATCTCCGCTCAGCAATTCTCTATTTGGAATTGAACTCATGACTTTGACTTTGATACCAATTGTTGGATTGAGTAACTGGTAAGCGTTATGTAATCGCTCAATCCAACATCCATAAGTTAATGCTAGATTATTCAATCAATAAACTTCCATAGATGGCAAACACACCATATGCAAGAGTGAAAAAAAAGAGACCCAAGATAATTTTGACTCATCACATTCCCACTTTTGCAAAGACAAATTAAACAGTCATCAGATTTCAAAGAACAAGTGTACACCACAAAACTTTAATTTATAACATTTTAATTAGAAAATAGTCTATGCACTAACAACCTTTTAATTTTAGGCTTATTGGAGATTCCACATCGACTAAAGATAAGACCAAATTATAATATATAAGTGAGAGAAAACCTCATCTTTCAAGCCGATTTTGTGTTGTTGAGTTAGACTTATAGTTCACTTCCTATAATGGAGATCCCGCATCGACTAAATATAAGCGGGAGCAAACCCTATCTTACAAGCCGGTTCTAAACTCAGGGTAATTTGTGTTTGCTTATGTGACAAGTGAACCTTGGTTGAAATTTAGGAATAGAATCCACATGTGATCTTATTTGGTATGATTGGATGCTCAATTGTATTAGGCTGTTTTTTTTTTTTTTTCCACAAATTGGTTTGGGCTCCTGGTATTTTGGTTTGCTTGTTTTTCCATGGGTTTGGTTTACCCCATGGTTTGATATAATTCTTTTTCCTTTTTGTCTTGGTTTTCAATATATACTTACTCTAGAAGCAATATCTGGAGTAAATTTTATATAAAAAATATAGTCTAACACTCACAGTGTGAGGGGTTTTTGCACTACAATCCAATCACAATTGTCATAAGGTAAATTTGTTTACTTTTAAAATAATTAATTTAAAAGTCATATTAATGAGCCTTGTCTCGACTCAACAGAATGAACCTCCAATATATAACAATCTAATATTCAGGGAAATATGAAAGCGAAAGAAAAATTTATTAATTTTGAAATATTGAGTAAAGTACATATTAATAGACACCGAGAAGAGTTATTTGCAAGCTAAGGCTACTGTGCTGACCCAGCACTGATGTGACAGTTATCAAAACAGTTGTAACAAGTGGAGAAACTCTTGTAACTAACTGAGATATAGTTACAGAGATTAGGATCACCAACAACAGAGACTATGTGTGGACTACGCTAACTGATATATAGATACACTAACACCATCAAAGTCAACAACAGAACAGAACGAAGGAAATAAGGGTAGTTTGGGAAATAGGTATAGAATTATGTAATGATTGTATGACAGACAGGACCTGCAGCAGGATACTGGAGAGGAGGGTACAGAAAATTATAGGAAAGGACATATTACACGGCGTGCTGAGGAGGTAGTTTTCGTAGTGGCTAGGCTCACAGGGCAGAAAAGCACTGCTTTTATATTATTTCTTTTTCAGTTTAACTTTTGATATTTCCTACAATTTTCAATGTAATCATTGCTTATTCTCTGAATTTCTTGATATCATTCTTATCATAATTTCAGTATCTATCACATACCTAGCATAATTTCTTATTGGTTGAGCATTAAAAAAATTACACTGGCAGACAATAGAAATTAAATTCCATTAAATATGGAAAAAACACAGCTCGCAATAAATCATGAAACAAGGATGTTTTGTCCATACCTCATCATACTTGTCCCCTCCCTTGACAAGAACAGAGTAATAAACTTTCTGAGATTTTCCATCCTTTGTCTCTTCTGTTTCATCTATGTAAGCAACACGAAGGGCTGGATTCCTGCATGGAATGTTCCATTTTTCCATTCAATCCCATTGTTGTTTTACAAATACAAGAACTAATGAAGTTCAGCAACTGGTTGTATTGACTCACGTTAACATCAGATTGAGAATGTTATTATAGCAGCTTCTGTCTCTAGGATTTTTGGACCTCTTCTGAGAACCATACACTTGACAAGAAACAACATAGGTGAACTTTAAATCAGCCATAGTTCGTGCATCTTCTAGAAGCTTCTTATTTGTGTCATAAGAATACATTGTCCGGTAGCCTTCAGAGAGAGCTGCAAGAGAAAAGACGTTTATTTCATCTATAAATGAAAGGCTTATGCATATCTCAGAATTTTAACTTGAACACAGTTTGCAAATAGAGAAATAACCAGTGTCTCCTGCAGATTCGATGAAGCACTGGAGGATCAAAGCTTGCCAATAGTACATCATTCCTCTCACTAACAAAAACAAGAAGTTGAAAAACAACATATAAATTGGAATGAATATCAAAATCTAGCATGAAAATACTGTTCATTACAATCAAGACCTGTTCGATAGAGTGTCTGCCCTCTGTAAGATGCCCACTGGCACACTAACTCCTTGTTTTCTTCAAGATCTTCACTTTTTAGTCGTTCATGGAAATTGGCCCATTCATCTATAGTACATTAGTTTCGGTCAGTAAATGAGTGCACATATACAAGAGGAACAGAAATAAAAGTAAGCATATAAAAATACTCACCGGGATATATCTTGGTTAGGTAGAATAAAATTGATATCCCATCTTCATTTTCCTTATTGAGTTCTTCATCAGAATATAGAACATCTTCTTCAAAATAGGGTGTCAGAACACTGAAGAAATATTCAGATAAGTTACACTTCGCAGTAGTATGAGGGAAAATTGTTAGTATATTAACACCAATGTTAAGAGTTTAGCATTATTCGAATATGCTGTGAAGTGTATTTAGGTTTTACGTTAGATAGTTTGGCCAGATATTAGTTAATTTGTCACCTTAGTACCACAACCAATAAATAACAGAGCATGTGGTTAGGTTTAAGCACAAACTTCTCCAATAACTCTCTCAGAAAAAGTAAACAATCATCCATATTTGGGAAAGATACTTCGATGCAGCCACAATAAATGAGGTGTCAACATGTAGAGCTAACCTAGTTAGGATTATAACCTGTATAGTGATGGAATAGCATTTTTATCTTGATTTAAAATGAAACAATAAAGAGAAATAGTAATGAAAAAGGACATCTGATTAATATCTAAATCATTATTCTCTTTCCAGCCAGTCAGAAAATTGGTTTACTAGACATTATGCACACACAACAATTCATCCATCATTTCAACACAAAATAGAGTATACCAATGTGTTTATTATACAAACTGAATCAGAAAACTTGTAAGATAGAAACTCCCAAAAGGAAAAAAGAACTTCTCTGTATAACACTTGCAATGTACAAATAATTTAAACATACAACACTGATGAGGGTCCAAAAACCTCCTACTATCAACACAATCTTTTTCTGCCTACCCTCCCCCCAGAACCTGCAAACACATATATACACAGCTTCCTAACATAACAACCACAAAAACACTAACAAACCCTTCAGCTACTTGAATTAAATCAAATAGCTATATTTCTCTCTCCCGTATTCTTCTTTCATGGACCTTAATAGGAGGTCCTGTCCTAACAGTTTGTCCATGCTTTAAGTTCAAAGCACTCTTGTTTGAGGCGGTGGGTCATGTAAAACCATTCATGAGTTTTTCCTTCAATTTAATTAATACTCGTTCTATTTTTTCCCTTTCCTTTCAATATATAATTAGCCTATCACAATGACTGACCTGAAGGATAACATGTCCCGAACTTTGGGAGCCTTTGGCATGTTCATAAATAAGGAATTTGCAAAGAATGTAATACGACGGCGGGCTTCTATATTTTGGAGAACATTTATGGCTGATTCCTTGACTGTTAAAAGCAAATGAAGCCTAATAACCTAGAGAGAGAAAACAGAAACTTGTAAGCAACAACACATTCAAAAGGAAAAATGTAATAGGTTCACTAAATTATAATTGTCAAGACTACCTTCTCCATCACTGGTCTATTGTGTGTAAAAGAAGTGTCAACGTTGACAAACCTCTGGCCTCTCTCTAAATGATATTGCTGAGGCGTTTGCAAAAACCTGGAGAAGGAAGAACCAAATCAATATTGTAAAGCAGTACTTACTATAGCGTTTAAGAAAAAGAAATCTTAAACAAGTTCCAGTCACTGTTTCAAACATACAAATGGCCATCAACCATAACATCCTGTATGATAATTTCTACAATATCTTGCAGGACATTGACTATTTGGGATTTAAGTTGGCCATCTTCAGCTCGCTGCCAATGGATGAAAAATACTATTTATAAGACCCGAATAAGTCTTACAGGAAGGAACTGAAGTATACTGAGAAAAAAAGGTGGCATGATTGGGAAAACCTACCAGTAGAGTTAAGAATTTCTCTAACTTCTTACTGAGTGAAGGTAAGCCACTCATATTGAATTCCTTGACAAATGTTTCATCACGTATACACTGTTCTACTTTATCACATACACTGCTCACGACCCTGTCTCATAGATGGAAGAAACCGAATACTCATGAGGATTCCATTAAGAAGAAAATTAAATGAGAACAGAGGCTATACAAGTATTTCTCTCTTACAGCTTATCTTCTTCTTCTAGCAGTAGGTGCAATATGATCTCCTTGAGAGTCTTATAGCATTCAACAACTGCTGAATACATATACCCATCACTCTTTATCTTTCTGAACAAATCATCATCAGTCTCCTTCTTATAATCTTTTGCCATGTCAACAGCAATAGGAATCTATCACATTGAAAAAAATTAGAAAAGAAGCAAAAGACACGTTCATTCAGTCATAATAAATTTCTGGCCATGGGAATTACTCATATGACACACCTTACTAGCAAGCACGAATGGAGGCCACTGAATTACAGAAACATAACTTGCAGTGTATGGGACAAGAAGCAAATCTCTATCCCTGGACAATTAGAGTTAAAAATATAATCAGAAGCTTGAAATTCGGGACCAGGCAAGCAATGCAAAATGTATCAGGCCAGTAGGTCGGACCTGTTACTGATGAGGTCTTCCTCTCTCATAGAACTTATAAACTCATTCCAAACTTGAGAGAAGTATGCAATATTATTCCGTTCATAGGTCTCATCCTGGCACCGAAAATTCATTCACAAGACAGCAGATACTTCTTCAGCTTTTACGTAGTTATATAATTTCATAGTACATAAATACTAAATTTTGAAACATGAACTGCAGTACCGATTCCTCCTGTTCAGTCTTTCTGTCTCTTCCTGTCCAAAAGCGTTGACTGAAAGCTACTGGAAAAGACTGAAATCTGGACCGGAGCATTCCAAGCGTCCTTATCTAAGGGATGCAAAATAATAGGAGAAAATTACCAAGAAAAAAAAAAAAAAACTATCTTGCATGGATATGGGTACAAGCATATGCTAAAATAAGATACAATACATAAATATGACAAAATTTAAAACTTAGGATACAAGTACATTATATATTAAAATATAATGATTATAAATTGCGTATATGTTATTGATTTATCTTGACTTCTTTATTTTTCTTAAATATTTAATATGATATTTATATTGGTTTTCCATCACCATCCTCTTATTGTTTGTCTTTAATATCTTGAAAAAATTATAAAAAGTATATCTTCAATCAAATTTATATAGAATCATTATAATAAAGTTAAGATAATGATTCTTTTGTTATCCAAAGAAAAAATGCAAGTCGTTTGAAGACAAGGCATTCATGCTTTGGTACAGAAGCAGCAGTATAACATATATCAGTATCTGACATGTCCACATCACCAAATTTAAAGGTATATGTGCATCATAATCAGATATGTACTATAACACTAATATACCAAGCAAAATGTTCAATTAAAGAAAAAGAAATCATGAACAAATGTATTTTATAAGACAGCTTAGTATCAAATAATGCAATTATTTTCTTGTGGGATTAAATAAGAACTCAACTAGGAAGGGGGGATTACAAAGGTCAAATATAAAATGTTGCAATAACATGCCACTAACCTCTCCCAAATGGCTGAAGGCTCCAATAATGCCACCAAACAGAGTGGCATAAATAGCATACCATATTTGTGTATCCATAAAATAAACCTATATAGTAATAGAACATACAACAATGGAATGAATCAATGTACAAATGTTAAGGAAGAATAATGGAATAAAATGAAGTTCGATAGTCCAAAATTCCTTTCCTACTATACTTACCAGGATAATTGGAGCCCATATTGCAATGACGATACCTATATTATGAGTCTCTGTAGTGGTTACACAATGGGAGTTCAAGCTAGTTATGCTGATAGAATAAGTAGCAAAGATAGGTAGATGAGAAAAGGACAAAAATGTTTACCATTTTCTGGAAAAAACTCATGCCATTGGTAGTTATTAATGGACATCCCCATTATTAATTTTGTGGGTCCAATAAGGGGCAATATCTGTGGAAAGATAAATTTAGTACAAAAGAGCAACAAATTTAATGTATTACAGTTTAAAATAGTTGATGAGTTTTGTACAATCATGACATGGATATAAAGAGGAAAAAAGAAAATACATGAAACATGATTGCAAGAATTTGGTAGTTCATTTACTGGGAATTAAGTTCATTATCTTTTTAAATTTTGCACAAATTTACAATTGAAGAGAAAAAGAGAAAAAGGAGAGGCCTGAGATGTTGTATCGTTAATGTAATGAGAAAGTTTCCTGATTAACATAATTACATGATTTGGAAATTATTTAAGCCAAACTCAATCTTAAAAAGCTGGCTTGTAAGATGAAGATTACCTCCATTATATAGTGTATTTTGCCACTATCTCTAGTTGACCAGAGTTTTTTCCAATACGTATATAACATGGTGAGTGGCCTTTTTAATGGATCTATGAAGATTCTGAAACCATCTTGAAAGGATTGCTTGTAGTTGTGTGTTCTGTACACACAAGAGTCATATATTTCCCTATTTAATATAATCAGATCATAATTTTAGTATTCCCCCTCAAGCTAGACAACATGTATGATGAGTGAAGCTTGTTACAAATGTTATCAACATGAGAACCCTTGAGAGACATAGTGAATATATCAGTCAATTGGTTGTTGGAGCTAGCGAAGTCAATAATGACAAGGTTTCACGCATAAATTGGTCAGGAGTAGCATAGTGGTTTCTAGAGAAGTACATTTTTTATTGCAAGGTCGTGTTAGAGGTCAAATAACATAGCGAATTTTGATGAGCAAAAAGTGCTCAAAGAGTGGGTCAAATGCTCGAGTAAAAAATACTTGGAGAATGCGAAGACTATCGAGTCGCTATCGGACCACCCACGAATATCTAGACTCACACACAAGATGTACATGTCTCGACGTGATAGGGGTACTGAAAATCCCATATCAACTGAAGATAATGTCTATAAGTGGAGACAATCCTCACCTTACAAATCGGTTTTGTAATTATGAGTTAGGCTTAAACTCATTTCTTAATACATAACACGCAATTTATATGGTATACTTAAATGTTGTTGAAATGTAATGTTTTCTTTCTTATTATTATTTTTTCTTCTGTGTGTACTCAACTTTAGGGTTAGGGTTTTAAGCAAGTGCCTTTCTCTTCTTTGTATCCTATATATACATCAATAAAATCTAACACTGTAGGTTGAATACATTGTCTTTCAGTCCTCTCATTTGTTCAAGTTGGTATCAAAGCGGGTACGACGTTGTGTCTTCTACATTGTCTCCATCGTCACGGTCATCATTTGGCACCATTCAGTTAAAAAAACTTAGTGTTAAGTGTGCATCAAGGAGCACGATCTAACCTCGGTGGTCGTGTGACCAATTTATCAGCCATGCACCCTCGATTGTTGATCTACGTGCATTCCTTTTGTGGCACATGTCCTTCACATGCTACGTTCCCGTCATCGATATCTCCGGTGACACCTCTGTCTGACTCGCCGAAATCATCTGTCTTTATATTTTACTTCCTTTTCCTGTTTTGATGTGCCTATATGCTGGGGCATATGCTCTCTCATGGTTTTTATGGTTTTTCTTCTCTGCCTCATGTTTGGTCATTGTTCTTCCTATCTGAATTGGCTTCAATAGGTTATGGTCCTTTCTTCTTGGCTACTCCGAACATTACAAGGGCAAGGCTTAATTGAAAGAATTATTCGTCTTGGTATGCCTCCATATAATTATGGTTCCTTGGTCAAGGATACATGACCACTTAGAAACAAAACTCATGTCTATTCTTGAGACAGACAGACCCCAGTGGCAAAAGATTAATTTCCAACTATATGTTGTTTTGTGGCAGTTAGTTGAGCCTGGTGTTTTACAGATGCTCAAGTCCTTCAAAACATGTTTATCCTTTTGGAAGAATGAATAAGAATTTCTTTTCTAATGAAATTCAATGTCTCTTTGATGCAACTCAAAGAGTAACTTCTCTCCAATAGACCAACCATGATATTGTCTCACATTTGAAAAAGGCTAGCACTGTAGAGAAGAAGTTAAAAGATTCCTAGGGGCAAACTTATTAGAGAAGCTCAACAAGAAACTTGATAGATATTATATGGAGTTGAAAGAAATAGATAGATTGTAATTCTGAGATGTGTTTACAAATGTGATTACAGTCTCAATTTATGGACGGTTTACAACCTAATTAAGGAAAGAAATAATAGGTAATGAAAACAAGAAATAATAGGTAATTAAAGTTATACAAATCAAATCACTAAAAGATATCAAATTTGTCCTAATAAATAAAGAATAAAATCTGCACTTAATTACGAAATAATTATCCTGATTTTGCAACAGTTTTTTATTTTGAGAAGCTTACATTTAGATTGTGATCATGTTCGTTATCCAATTCTAGTTAGTAATCAAATCCCTTTTATTAAGAAGTGGATTTTAGGCCTAACTCAACATCATAAAACCAGCTTATAAGATGAAGTTGAGTTAGGCTTAAAGTTCACTTCTTAATACGGTATCAGAATTATTTAGAATCAATCCTAGTGAGAGTTTGTTGGGTTTATCAGGCTACCCGCTATCAGACCGCTATTGGAACACCCATTATATAGTCTCACGCTCGAGTTGTCAGCCTTGACATAAGGGGGGTGCGTTGGAGATTCCACATCAACTAGAGATTAGGACATTTCATAGTATATAAGTGGGTGCAAACCTCACCTTACAAGTCGGTTTTATGAGGTTGAGTTAGGCTTAAAGTCTACTTCTTAATACTCTTCAATGCCAAGTGTGTCAACTGGATGCATTTCTCAATCTATGGAGGTTCATAGTCCATGGATTCTTGATTCAAGTGCCTCAAACCATATCTCTGGTAACATTTCTTCATTTTCCTCCCTTTCATCTTGTTACATTTGCCAATGGATCCAACGTGGCATCTCAAGGAGTTAGCCAAGTTTCTTTATCTCCTCTAAATTTAAATTTTGTCTTGTTCATTCTTCATTGTCCTTACAATTTAATTTCTCTGAGTCAATTGACTCGTTCTTTAAACTGTTTTGTGACCTTTACGGCTAATTTCTTTGTTATACAAGAAGGACATGAGTCATAGGTCTTTATTATCTAAAACCCAGTCCCTCAGTGTCTTGTTTTGAAACTCCAGCCCCTAAACTTTTGGATGATCGTTTGGGTCACCCTACTTCTACCACCTTTTCTTACATACTAGCATCGGGCATAAATCACTCCTTCATCCTTGCCTAAAGATACTTGTCCGTGACTTATCCTCCCTCACCAGATTCTCATACTATGGATGCTTTATCCTCATCACATTCTCCTAACTCTGACCATGCTTGGCCTATTACTAATAGAAAAGGTATTCAGTCTACTCGTAATCCATATCATGTTTATAATTTTTTAAGTTATCATCGTTTCTCTCCTTCATATTCCTTAGTTGTTTTCTTCTTATCCACCATTATTTTTCCTAACAATGTTCATGAGGCACTTGGTCACCTTGGACGGCGACAAATCATGATTGATGAAATGCATACACTTGAATAGATTGATACTTGGGAGCTTGTACCTCTTCCTCTTGGTAAGAAGCCTGTGGGTTGTAGATGAGTTTATGTTGTTAGGGTAGGTCCTACGGGTGAAGTAGATAATTTCAAAGTTCGTCTAGTAGCTAATAGATACACTGAGATTTATGATCTCGATTATTGTGATATTTTTTCTCTTGTGGCTAAGATCAACACTATTCATGCTTTTCTTGCTATAGTTGTCATTTACCACTGACCTCTTGAATAGCTTGACATTAAGAATGCATTTCTTCAAGGTGATCTAGAGAAGGAGATTTAAATGGAGCAACCTCTTGGATTTGTTTTTCAAGGAGAGTTTGCTTTAGTTTGTAAATTACATCAATCTCTATATGGCTTGAAGCAATCACCTCGAGTCTAGTTCGGAAAATTTAGTCATATTGTGCAGACTTTTTGATTGACACAAAGCGAGGCAGGTCATTCAGTGTTTTATTGTCATACTTCTTTTGGGAAATGTGTTTATTTTATATGGATGATATTGTTATTACCGAAGATGATATCTGTTGCATAATCAAGACAATTATTCTGTAATTAAGTGCAGATTCCATTTTCTATTTATTAGGACAGATTTGTTAGTGATTTGATTTGATTTGTACAGCTTTAATCACCCATTATTTCTGACTTTCATTACCTATTATTTCTTTCCTTAATTAGGTTGTAAAACAGTCTATAAATAGAGACTGTAATCACATTTGTAAATCACATCAGAAATACAATTCATTATCAGAGCTCCTGATCTGGGAGACTCTACTTCTGCAATCTTTTCCTTTTTAGTAGCCTTCATTGCTGCAATTACTTTTCTGGACAGCCTTCATTGCTGTAATTTTTTTTTTCTGGGCAGCCTTCATTGCTGCAATTTTTTTCCGTTGACCACTACCACTTTGTGCCGTTGACCTTCACTATCACCACCACCGACCGCCGACATTCGCCAACCACCATTGACCGCCGCTGCTGGAATTTTTTCCGGCTTTTTTATTCCAAACAGACCCACTGCCAATTGCTTTTGACTTATTACTGCCAACTCAAACCAATGGCGGCTAAAAATACAACTCCTCTTAGCTCCAATGATCTGCAGGTGTTGCAAAGCAACTATTGTCTTGATGGAAGTAACTACCTACAATGGGCCCAGTTGGTTCGTGCTACCCTAAAAGGAAGGAAGAAATTGAATCACCTAGAAGGGAATCCTCCAGCCAAAAATGATTCTAAATATGAAGATTGGGATGATGAAGACTCTCTTATCATGACCTGGTTATGGAATTCTATGACACCAGAGATTAGCCGAAATTGTATGTTCTTCTCCACTGCTAAGGACATTTGGGAAAACCTTTGTCAAACATACTCTATGAAAAAAGATACTGCAGCATGTTACGAGATAGAAAACAAGATCTTCCATACCAGCCAAGGGAGCCTTTCAGTAACAAACTACTATGGTAGGTTGAATGGTTTATGGATCGAATTATATCAATATCAAAATTACCGATGACTCTATCACACTAGCACAGTTCCTTGAAAGGGTACGCATATTTAAATTTCTTTCTGGATTGAACTCTGAATTTGATCCAATTAGGATTCAGATTTTGGGTAAGGAAAAACTCCCTTCTCTCTCGAAAGTTTTTCAGATTGTAAGAGGGGAGGAAACTCGAAGGTCAGTAATGTTGGATGGGGGCAACTCCGTTGATAGTTCAGCTCTGACTGCTGACAACTCTGTTGATAGTTCAGCCATGGCGACTGGCAAGGGCCCTATAAAAGGTTCATTTCCTTCATTTGGAAAGCCTTCCACAAAGGCTAATCGTGATGATTGTTGGTGTAGTTATTGTAAGAAGACGGGTCATACTAAGGAAAGGTGCTACAAACTTCATGGAAAGGAGAAGGTCTTGGAACGTACCGGAGGATTCAAAGGAACCATACAAAGGCATGCTAATCAAGCATCATCTGACTCTGAAAGTGCGGCAACCCTACCTTTCCCTCCAATGGCAGAGGAGGTCCCCCCACTCAGCAAAGAAGAGTTGGAATGTTTATGAGCTCTCATGAACTCTCTTAGTAAGGCTAGATCTTGTTCTTTAACCACGAGTGGTAAGAGTTCTAGCTTCTTATCCTTTAAAGCTTCTAGTACTGAGAATATCTAGATTATAGACTCTGGTGCTACTGATCATATGACACCTCATTCCTCTTGTTTTTCATCCTACAATTCCTTATCTTCTAACCAACATATTACTGTTGCTAATGGTTCCAATACCCCCATTACTGGTCATGGTAACATCCACCTTTAACCTTCCTTTCCTTTAAAAAATGTGCTTCATGTTCCCAACCTATCTAATAATCTCTTGTCTATTCATAAAATTACCCAAGATTTAAATTGTGCCGTGACATATTTTCCTTTCCATTGTGTTTTTCAGGATCTTGCCACAGGGAGGATGAGTAGACTTGCTAAAGAGCAGGGCGGGTTATATTACTTACAACAGGAACAAAATGAAAAGTGTGCTAAACTACAGGCACACACTTCTAATCTCCAGCAAGGTACTGAATCTTGGTCATCTTCTCAGATATGGCTTCAACACAGACGTCTTGGTCATCCTCCTTTTAGTACCTTAAAGTCCTTATTTCCTGTTTTATTTACAAAATTATCGGTTGAGTCTTTTCATTGTGATGTTTGTCAGTTTGCTAAACACCATAGAACAACTTTTCCTTCGAATAATAATAAAAGTTCTAAACCTTTTGATCTTATTCATTCAGATGTATGGGGACCTTCACCTATTCCTAATATCTCAGGTGCAAAATGGTTTGTTTCATTTATTGATGATTGTACTCGGGTTACCTGGATATTCCTTATGAAAGATAAGTCTGAAGTTTTTCACTTGTTTGTAAATTTTTACAAAATGGTTCAAACACAATTTGAAAGTCCAATTAAAAGATTACATTCTGATAATGGAAGAGAATATGTTAACCAAAATCTTTCCAAGTTCCTTAAGGAAAATGGAGTTGTTCATGAATTAACTTGTGTGGATACTCCTCAACAAAATGGGGTTGCTGAAAGGAAAAATCGTCATCTCCTTGAGGTTACTAGAGTTTTACTTTTCCAAACATTTGTTCCTAAATCTTACTGGGGGAAGCAGTCTTGACTGCCAATTATTTGATTAATAGATTACCCTCTCGAGTTCTAGAAGGTGTTATTCCTATTCAGCTTATGACCACATTCTATCCTTCTATTCCTATTTTGACTAGTCTTCAGAGTCGTGTCTTTGGTTGTCTTGCTTTTGTCCATGTTCATAGTCCGTATTGGGGTAAATTAGATCCTCGTGCCATCAAATGTGTCTTTATCGGTTATGCCCTCAAAAAAAAGGGTTACAAATGTTATCACCCTCAAAGTCGTAAAGTTTATATTACCAAGGATGTCACGTTCCATGAAACAGAGTCTTTCTTTCCTAGTTCTCAGCTTCAGGGGGAGAGTATTCAAGAAGCTGAGGACCTTGAGTTGCCACCTTTTCCTTTGTTACAGGAGTTTGTTCTTAGGGAGAATGACAAAGACCCTACGCCAACATCATTACCAGAGAAGAATAATGAGGACAGATACTTTGGGAAACAATATCAGCGAAGGCAACAAGAACCCGTCCTGGTCGAACAACAACTTCAATTGTCCGAATCGGAGGTAAGAACTCATACTTGTGAGACTCTTGAGGACCCCTTAAATGAAACTAACCTAGATGATTTACCTACTACCTTGAGAAAAGAAAAAAGATCTTGGGCCAAATATCCTATTTCCAATTTTGTGTCTACAGAAAAACTTTCTATGCAGCACCAGAGTTTTCTTTCAGCTATTGATTCTATCAAAATCCCTACATCAGTACAAGAAGCCTTAAAAGATGAGAACTGGGTTCAAGCCATGAATGAAGAAATGAGGGCATTAGAAAAGAATGAGACTTGGGAGATTGTAGAGAGACCAAAGGATAAGAAGGCAGTGGGTTGTCGGTGGATATACACAGTTAAGTATCAGTCTGATGGCACATTGGATCGATATAAGGTAAGGTTGGTTGCAAAAGGGTACACTCAAACCTATGGGATCGATTATGAGGAGACTTTGGCTCCAGTGGCAAAAATGAATACAGTCAAAATTATTCTTTCCTTGGCAATGCTCTTTGATTGGGAGATGCATCAATTTGATGTTAAGAATGCTTTCTTGCATGGAAGCTTGGAGGAAGAAGTATACATGGAGATTCCACCTGGTTATGGTGTTGTTAATGAAACAAATAAGGTGTGCAGACTTAAGAAGGCCCTATATGGTCTTAAACAATCACCTCGTGCTTGGTTTGGAAGGTTTACTCAAGCTATGGCATCTTTGGGGTACCGACAAAGCCAAGGTGACCATACTCTGTTTATAAAACATTCTCAGAATGGTAAACTCACTCTACTTTTGGTCTATGTAGATGATATGATTATTACAGGTGATGATGAATTTGAAAAACAAAATTTGAGGGAGAGACTAGCTGCTCAATTTGAGATGAAGGATCTTGGGAAGCTGAAGTACTTCCTTGGGATAGAAGTTGCTTACTCGAGACAGTGCATCTTTATTTCTCAAAGGAAATACATCCTAGATCTTCTTAAAGAGACTGGTAAGTTGGGTTGTAAGACCACTGTAGTGCTAATAGAGCAAAATCATAGGATTGGAAATGATGAGGAAAACCCAAAAGTGGAGAAGACACAATATCAAAGACTTGTGGGAAAACTCATTTATCTATCACACACTAGGCCATACATAGCCTATGCAGTTAGTGTGGTTAGCCAATTTATGCATGATCCAAGAGAAAGACACTTATAGGCAGTAGATAGAATTATTCAATACTTAAAAGCCTCTCCAGGAAAAGGATTGCTATTTAAAAAGGGGGAAAACTTATTCATGAAGGTATATACTGATGCTGACTATGCAGGATCGATTGTTGATAGGAGATCCACCACAGGCTACTGCATGTTCTTGGGTGGAAATCTGGTGACCTGGAGGAGCAAGAAACAGAATGTAGTTGCAAGATCAAGTGCAAAGGCAGAATTTAGAGCCATGGCTCAAGGGGTGTGTGAACTATTATGAATGAAGATCATACTTGATGACCTAAAAATAAAATATGAAGCTCCTGTGGGTTTGGCGTGTGATAATAAGTCCGCCATCAATATTGCACACAATCCAATTCAACATGATTGAACAAAGCATGGAGAGATAGACCGACACTTTATTAAGGAGAAGTTGGATAGCGGTCTTATCGCCACTGAGTACATCCCTTCAAGACTCCAACTAGCAGATATGTTTACTAAAGGACTTCCCACAAAACAGTTCGAAGATCTTACTTGCAAGCTGGGAATGATAGATATACATTCACCAGCTTGAGGGGGAGTGTTGCATAATCAAGACAATTATTTTGTAATTAAGTGCAGATTCCATTATCTATTTATTAGGACAGATTTGTTAGTGATTTGATTTGTACAGCTTTAATCACCCATTATTTTTAACTTTCATTACCTATTATTTCTTCCCTTAATTAGGTTGTAAAACAGTCTATAAATAGAGACTGTAATCACATTTGTAAATCACATCAGAAATACAATTCATCTATTTCTTTCAACTATATCACTAGAATTGCTCAATTAAAAAAGCATTTATTCAGCCACTTTTGGACCAGATCTGGGCTATCTAAAATATTTTCTTGGTATTGAAGTAGCACAATCAAAAGAAGGTGTCATCATTTCACAAAGAAAATGTGCTCTTGATATTTAGAAGGAGACAGGCATGAAAAATTGCAAGTCCATCGATAGTCCTATGGATTCAAATCAAAAGTTACCAAGAGACCAAGTGAAATTTTCTCAAACCAAGAGATATATAGAAGGTTGGTTGGAAAACTCATTTATCTTACTATAACAAGACTTGACTTTTCTTATCTAGAGGGAGTTATAAGTCAATTTATGCAAAACCCCCACAGTGATCACTAGAATGTTGTGATTAGCATTCTCAAATATGTAAAAGGGAACCCAAGATAAGGATTGTTGTATGAGAACAAGGGAAGTACTCAAGTCTAGGGGTATAGAGACGTAGATTAGGCTGATTGTCCTAGTGATAGGAAACCTACCATAGGATATTGTGTATTCCTTGGAGGGAACCTTGTATCTTGGAAAGTTAAGAAACAAAGTGTTGTTGCTCGATCCAGTGTAGAAGTTGAATATCGATCTATGGCCCTAGCTACAGGTGAACTTGTGTCAATTAAACAATTCCTTCAAGAGTTGAAATTAGCAGATGAAGTTATATTGTGACAACCAAACAACTCTTCATATTACCTCCAATCCAGTGTTTCATGAGAGAACAAAAAATATAGAGATGGATTGTCATTTTGTTAGAGAGACACTATTGTCCAAGGATCTTATTACTGAGTTTGTCGACTCTAACTAACAACTTGCAATCATTCCAACTAAATCTCTAAGAGAACCTAAGATTCAATTTATATGTTCCAAGCTTGGTGCATATGATCTATATGTTCCAACTTGATGGGGAGTGTTGAAATGTAATGTAATGTTATTTTCTCTTTTTTATTATTTTTCTTGTGTACCCAACTTTAGGGTTAGTGTTTTAGATAAGTGCCTTGCCTCTTCTTTGTATCTGAAATATACATAAATAAAAGTCCAACAGTGTAGGTTGAATACACTATCTTTCCGTCCTCTTATTTGTTCAAGTGATGTGATATAGAAGACAATGCACTAACAACCCTTTATAGTAATCTATTACACATAATATTTGTCCTCTAAAATATTTTGTAGATATTCTAACACTCAAAATAGCAAGCTTAAATATGTTTTTTTTTTCTTGAAGTATAGTTGCACTTTTTTATATCTTTATAAAAACAATTCTTAACATCGGGTGCCTGTAACTTTTTTTTATTTTGGTCCTTGTTATTTTATTTTAGTCCTTGTAAATATCTACTTTTATGATTTAGTTCTAGTTATATGTAGATTTTTTTTTTTAGTCCCTCAAATATTTTCAAATTCAAAACTAACAAGATATTATAAGGACTAAAATTAAAAAAATAGATATTTAATAGGGACCAAAATAAAATAACAAGTACCAAACTTCAAAAAAGAATTTACTGGGACTAGAAGTCATACAAGGTTTAGTAATCAAAACCAAAATTTACCTTTTCAGTGCAATCTGAAAGGATATTTTGACAGAGAAAGAAAGCTAGTCATTGAAGATTTTAATCACTCTTGGAATTCAAGGCATGTTTTTTATCACTTACATGTGTTTTATTGTCAACAAGCCATGCAAATTAAAATAAATTTAAATAAAAAATCAATTACATAAATAATACCTCCACATAGTAGCTGAATGCTAACTTGCTAATCAGCAGCATGATCCAGAAGAGGGTGTACCTGCCATAACAAAATATATTTAAAGCCATAAAATATGAAAAGATACTTAATAGTAGAAGCAGCAAATATTATGATTGAATTAGATACCCAATCATTAGTCTGATCAAATTTTAAGGGAAAAAAAAAACTGTTGTCTTTATATGGGCCAAAATAGTCTTGTAAAACATATGACGAAAACACTAAAAGGAAGTTGATAGATATATTAATCAATATGTCTTTAACTAGGAAAGTACGTGCATGTTTGAATATTTTTGGGGTAAAAAATCTTTGTTCTTAGCTTCTTGAAAAAGCTTTAAGGAAAAGAAAAATATTATTTTCTATGAAAAAAGGGTTCCCTGTATACTAAGTACAAGTATCTCACAAAGCATAAATAAATCAAATCATGTTTAACATAACAAAATACAATAGGAATTGTACAGTCATTTTCATAAATATTATCTTTCTAAACAAAAGATTTGCAGAGCACAGACTAAGCCAATTAAAAGGAAAATATGTGGTTGGAGTAAAACGAAGGTTTACACCTTGAAATCCTTCCCCCTCCATCCAACAAAAAGAACTGAATTCAAAAAGGAAAATGATAAGAAATTCTCACTCACTTCAGCAGTGAGAACATGTTCTCATGCATGCCTCTCCCTACGTACAATTTTGGCTGCAGCATAGTCAATTTTAGACAAAGCACACCAAAACCATATTTCAATTAGAAAATAGAAAGAAATGAAAATATAAATACAAGAAGCATCTGTTAGGTATTTCCACAAAAAAATAAACAAATAAATGAATATGTTGCTGACCTGAGCCCACCACATCAAAATGGTAAGGATTCGCATATTTGAGCGCTCCAATTTTCTCCGCAGAGGAGGAAGGAAAAAGAGTATTGTAGCCACTATGTTTGGACACATATATAATACAACAACATAGGTATAGAGGGACTGATTCCCCCAATCCCCAGCCCAACTAGTGACAAATTTGATAAGCCCTGATGGATTCACTAGTGAACTGGAATAACAGATTGGCAAAACAACAACCCAAACAGTTGCTACCACAAATTTCAAAAAATATCGAAGCAACTGAGTAAATTTCATGTTCTTCAATGCATTCCATGTCAGAATAATATCAAGAGTTACTGCAGATGAAAGATATGAGAAAAAACTTAATAAATGATACCAGTAATTCCAATTAAAACAACATTAAGAATATAGTCATTCAACAGTAATAAAGTCATAACACAGACCAGAACAGTAATAATAATAACACAGGAATAAAGTACCTTGAATAAAATTGAGAAAAGCGTATGTAATGAATATAGTCATAACATTTCTGAAGACATCTTCGTCAAAAAACACCCCAACAGGTCCCAAGGAACTCCATCCTATGATAATCATTGCCTGAAACAAATACTTCCATATTTGAAATCAATTTTGCATGGTGAAGTTTAAAGACGTAACCATAGCTCTAGACATTTAGTTAAAGTCAACATAAAGAACATTCCACAAGTCCAAGTACTACAATTACCTGTAAAGCCAATATAAAGAATATCCACATTCGATCAAAACTCCTAAACAGATGCAAAAATGTACGAACTTCAACAAAATTTGTTTTGGGCTTCCTCTTACCAACTCCAGTGTTGGCTTGGCTATGGCGCTGTCATTGAAATTTGTACATCAATTAAGGTGTCTTTCAAAAAGAAATGCAAGTTCATCTGACCAGGTGAGTATAAAGTTGCTTATAATCAATGCAGCAATTTTATTAGTGTGAAAAGACAATACAAGTAGGCTGCAATTAATGTCTATTGAACACACTAGGGCAAGGAAAAAGAAGTAGAACAAGTACAAAAATCAACACACAAATAAATAGCTATACATGAAACTCAGCCTGAGCAATATGTTATATACATACATGACATATCCAATTCAAGAAAGGCCTCCACCTAGCAACTTAGCTTTTAGGAGAGATGGACCTTCAAATATCTAAAAAATATAATATTTACCAAAAGTGTAACCTAATCCAAATTTCTGATGCCGTAATCCTTCATGAGGGTGCCATGAGAATTAGCACTTCATATCCATAGTTATAGAATTATTCTTGCTATAGTCCTTTGTTTCAATGTAACTTCCAAAACATAATGGCATCTTTTGAACTATGTAACCAATCCCAGCTTGTTGAAAAAGGCCTAGTTGTTATGGCTGTTCTTATATCTTAGGGATGAAAATGTCTTAATAAATAAAATCATTCTTCAATAAAGTGGTAAAATATGACATTATTAGGCACATTGGCATGGAGTATAAAATATGGCACTTAACATGAGATGAGAAATTATTCAAACAAATAGAATATAAAGTAAACGAGATACTGAAATAAATTTTCTTTTATTCTAACTACATCCAATACGTATGAGAGAATTTGACAATTGGAAAATAGCACATATATACAGAAAGTAAAGGAGAGGGAAAGAGAACATAGACAGACCCGATGTCTTGTTTGTGTCTGGTCTGAATGCCTAAAGAAATCTGCTTTGGGATACCATGGCCATTTTAGATCTTCAAAACATATTTTAGACCTGGAAAAGGACAAGTTTGAGCTTCGTGTTATCCAAATGCATATAAAAATATGACTGTTTCAAGAGTTTTCAATATTTGATAAGTAAAAGTCTAGTGAAATGTTTACCAAAAATATTCATTAAGATCATCATAGTTTCTCCAATTGGAGTGACTTGCCTTGCCTTTGTTGTTTCTTTTTGCTTCCTTTTTCAACAAATACAGAAACAAGTTTCAGGCAACATTTGAACACACACAGCAAAACAAGTTCCAGACAACATTTGAAAACTTACTGTACATCATACTGACCTTCATTAAAACTTGATAAATAGGACTTATAACTTCCCTCAGAAAATATTCATCATCACGTCCTTCTAGTAGCTCAGTGCTCTCAGTCACATGAGAGGGATTCTTACCTAATATTGTATAGACTTCATGGCACATCTTTGCAAGGAAAAAAAAGAGAGAATTATTAACCTGGCATCAAACCATCTAGCCCATGTTTGCTATGTTGCTTGGTTAAAACATGAAATTGAAATTAAAATTTTGTGAAACTATAGGGTCAGGATCAGTGCTATAAGGTAAAAAAGTTACTACTAGAATTAGAAAGAATGATGCTGGAACTAGGTCTGTCGTTAGGTGACACTTGAGGCATGTTCAGAACAGGTATGATATTGATATGGTTTTTGCTTTGTAAGTTGTTTGAATGTTGAATATTAATAATAGATATTCTATTATCTATTTATGCTTGAGCACTAGGATATAATTTATGCGGTAGAAGGTAAACACTCTTACAATTTTATGACTTGTTTTTACTTCCCCTCCACAAGTACACCTTTGTGTTTGAAAATGTTGCATAGTTTCCCAAATCAGGTATAAAGAATTCTGGCATATGCGGTGTTTTGAAAATTAACTGGGAAAAGTCTCCATTCCACAAACTTTCTTTGGGGTTTTCACATGAAGGTATTTTTTCAAAAAAAAAAAAAATTGATTAGAACTTCATGAGAGAAGTGATACCCTGAAGAAATCTTTTTCCTTTCAAAAGACATTCAGCTAGAAAATTAATTTAATAATAAGAAAGTGAATCTTGTGCTTTGTATACAAAAGGTTTTGCCTAATTAGAATGACTTTTGGTAAATAATTAGAATGATATTAATTCTTTAATCTAAAAATATAATCTACGATGTTCTTTTTATTCATGAAATATCTTCTACTTAATTTCAATTCTGTCATTCTGTCTAAGAAGAAGAATTCAAGACATTAAACATATTGATAAAGTATGGTTACAGATGGAAGCTATAACACTTATGTTATTGATGGAGATGAGAATGATGGTAAAATGATAATTTAAAAGAGGTAACAAAACACATTTTGGTAACCTAATGAAGCAAAAGCTTGTTATGGATAATTAGGGCATGAGATTAATTACGATGGTGGACTCACAGGGCAGGCACAGCAGAAGAATGAATGCTTGCTAGGTCATAGAGAACTTACATGATGGAAAATATAGCAGATACATTCAGGCATAAAGCGGATATTCGAAGCTTCTCCCCATATTAGAAGATAAAGTGCAATATATATCAGCTTTATCTGTTGCAAGTCATAACCTTCTAGAAACCTAGTGTTAAAAAATTAACACCAAAATGAATCAATGAGGGCTCTTGTCAGTAAACAAACACTGTATGAAACGCAATTTAGAGTATGCTTGGGTAAGGGTTTGGAGAGAAAGGGAGAGGAGGGTTAGTTTACAGTTTTAAATTGACAGCTATAAAACAAACAATACTTCAATTTTTTCCTTTCATTTAAAAAATGTTAATTCAAATTGAAAAATTAACCTTTCTTTCCCTTTCCAACTCCTCATTCCAAATATACTCTTAGGGTACAAGTCTTTGGGTTTTATTATCCCAAAATAAAACATTCAAGTACCTAAGATTGGATTCACAACGCACATAATGACACCATGACTCGTAATTTTTGAAAATTGTTCGCATCAACTTTTCTATAGTTTCTACATGAAGCTGCAACAAGCTTTGTGTTAGCTTTTTACTATGATAACTGGAAGTGTAATTACAACTCTGAAATTTAGCATCACCCTGTCCATTAAATACGAAAAAAGATAGAAAAACAAAAGTTCTATGTGGGAAATAATAGTTCACCTGAGAAGACGATTCAACCCTGTCTCGTATATTCAAGTTGGCAAGTAATAATATAAGGTGCTCCCTTTGATTTGCCACATTTCCTTTCTTCATATCCCAAAAGAGAAGGAAACATTATATCAGATCATTCACCAGAAATGTGCATGACAAATTTCCAATCAAATTGAAATTAGGAAATAGAAAGGGAAGGGGGAGAGAGAATATCCATTACCTGAAACCCAAACACTGAGGCAATCCAATCAAGTATATCATTTACTTTTTTAAGCCTATCGGTAGGTGTTGTATAATCATCATTAGATGCATCAGGTCTTGCACGAATTATGGGCATTGGAAGATTGTCCACTTTAGATAAAGCAAGAATTGCTGCTTTGATCTTTAATTTTCAAGAAAAGAAAGAAAGCAGATTAAAACTTTAAATTTTCAGAGAAATTATATCATTAGCAGAAGCAAAAGAAACACTATATCCCAGACACACAAACCTCCGGAAGTTCCATGATTGCTGGCTTAACACGAACAGGATATAATGGAAGGCTGTTATAGAGTTCATATTGTCCCCTCTTGTGCTCAACATCCACAGCATACCTTCTTGTCTGTCAATAAAACAACATCCTTAGTCCAGGTCTGAGCTATGCTTCTAGAATTCTAAAATTTTAGACATGGTAGCCTAGTAAAGCAAAATAAACCTTCTCGTCAATATTTAGTGGAGCTACTATAGTCTTCAGCACTTCATACAATACGGTGGCAATCTGAACATTCTTGGCCATCTCCTCACTTCAAGAGCAACATCAGAACAATAAAACATCATATTACAATTCACAAAACTTGAAAGCACAAGATTTAGATCAAGCCTCACGGTCTTTGGCTAAATTCTCCATCCCGGATTTTCTTCTCATAGAAATGTTGGTAGTAGGTCTGCAGCTCCCTGGCATCACTTCTTCCAACAAGTCTTTCTGTAAGCTCCCCTTCCTGCAACCAAGAAATTTAAAAAATGTGTAATACATAAACTACTTGATTTTTATTTCCGGGTAGCAAGTAAGAAATGACTGCTCTTCTTATTTGTAAATGATCAATCAGTATAATCATTGTATAATGCTTTTCCTGGTAAAAAGAACTTTATTAAAATGAAAAAGAGAAAACCCTATCAGGCTGAGAGTAATATATAAAATATAAATCAACGGGACACCCATCATTACCAGCATATAGACACCAGAGGAAACAAAACAGAACCTTCAATAACTATAAGAAATGTAAGAAAATAAAAATAGCCAGTGTACCTTTTCGAGTTTGTGCAATAGGTAAGTCTTGAACTGACGAACACCACGCCCACTTGATGTTGGATCCATTGTGTGGGCCTTCTCATATGCATGGAAGCGACCTAATTTAACAAGCAAACATCAGTACCATATACTCTTCTCCGAATAGAAGGTATAAACACCTTTGAGATACTGAAGGAACACTTCCATTCTATATATTATTGATTCATATCTCTTTTAGGTGTTGACTTTGAATTTGTGTTCACCATCAAAGTAAAAATTCTAAAAGCAGAATCTGGCTTTAATGTGACACTTTGCAATAATTAATATGAATTTTTTGTATATATTTTACTAAAATTTATTTTGTTATACCCTTCCTCTTCTTAGTTTTGTTTGGATTATGTTAAACAGACCAAAAATTTAGGTTCGTCGAAATTTCCCTTAGAAAAAAGGATTTTAGAGAGTAGTTGAAGTGGATCTCCCTCATGAAGGCTAGACAGAAATTGCTTAGTTTCTGCCCGAAGACTTTGAAATCTATCTATGAGTAACCACATGTTGTTCTTTTGAGAATGAACTGAAACAATTTCAAATAAGTGACAACTGCAGTCACCATTCATTTTTCATAAACAAAAGCCTTTTATCATATAAATCTAGAACACAGTTTGAAGTAAACATATATGAAATTGTTTTACAGAGTATTTATCAATTCAAGAAACAAAAGGGAAAAGAAAGGATGTCAGTTTAGCAGAAAATCTATCTGCACATTTTTACAGGAAATATTTCTCTAAATAAATGCTATCACAAATGATGATAGTATCATAAACAATATAAAGACAACTTTAATTTTTGTCTTCGTTAAGTAGTGCATGTCAAGAGCGACAACATGCACAAGAGTTACTAGAGGCTTTGGTGTTCACAAAAATTGCTCTAGTGGTTATGCATGCTTGGTTTATTTAATTTTGAGAAAATAATCATTTTTTTTCAAGAACCCTCGGAAAGCTTTAAAAACAAGTAATTTTTTCTTGAAAATAAGTTGAGCTAAACAAGCAATCATTACAAATAATATAGCCAAATTGTAAAAGGGAGAAATATTAGTATGTGTTAACAGGTCTGCAGTCATAAGGAAATAACATTGGTGGTGAAATGCAATGCTAAAGATATAAGCATCCACTGTAAGGGTTTGAATCAATCAATTAATGAAAATGAACACTATTTTAAATTGATAACTATTGCTGAATTGAAATTCAATATTGTTGTACCTCAATTTCATGAATATTTGAAGTGCCAACAGCTTACTTTCTTTTGTCCACTAAATGATTTTCATTGAGTGATTATTTGGCCATTTTAATTGTTCATTTCCTTTTCCCTAAGAGGATTCATTTCCAAGTCTCCTATAACTTCATAAAATCCCATCACCAGTTACTACTACATTCTTATGGGGTCCGTCAGGAACAATGAATTCAGGCTGCACATCCTTTCATTTTGAAATCATGTGAACTCTCCACCACTTTGCATAACATTTATGATATATACAGTTGAGAGAGGATTTGAAAAGTAGAGGGACAGGAAAGTTTTAAATTTTGGAAAACATAATTAGTGGTAACCAGTGATCCTCTTAACTGATTTTCATTTCTTTGCAAGGGACTCTTACCTTTTTATATTCAGTGCAGTGGTAATATCTCAGTTACCAACCACTTCTATACTTGGAAGGGTGTTTACTGCCCTTGTACATGATCATATTATTTTCATTTAGGCTTGTTTATCAAGCTCTTCTTTTAACAGAACACTATTTCAAAGTTCAATCCAAAGCTCATACCAAAATTTTGTATTTCATTTGGATAGCATTACTCAACAAGATAAGCAATAAAGCTCTGTTGGAAATCAAGTGATAGGTTTAACATGGACGCAATCTGCCACTTATTTATAATCACCCTACCCCCTAAACCACACAGGTAAACCCTTTATTTATTTATAATCACTCAAACCATAATATAGGGAAACCTAATAATGGCTAATAATGGAGAATATCCCTAATTATAAGCCGTACATGTTTCCCTAATTACTTAGATCAAATCTTATCTTTTACACTACTTTTAACACCCCCTCCAACAAACGGTACAATCATGCAATAACATGAGATACAAATCTTTTATTTTAAGTATTTTATCATTGGTTGTTAATTTTGGCAATTTGCAACTCTAAATTAGAGTACCCCAGCCTTAACTTTTGCACTCTTCTCTTCCATAATAAAAATTATTCTTTCATTCTAAGAAATGAAGAAAAGAAAAAGACATATTGCCCAAAATATCCAAAGGAAATCCACACAGCCTTATATACTTCTACTTCCATACACAAAACACCAACCATCCTGGTGAACATTCCCCGTCATTATACACCTACTAACAACACAAAACCTCACTATTTGCACACATCATGCAAAAATTATAAAATAAATCACCAAAACAACCCAATGAAAAAATACTCACAAAGATAGGCAACTCTGGGATTCTCCTCCTCAATCTCAAGGGCTGCTCTGAGAATAGGCACAAGCACAGCAAGTGAAGAAGGCACAATCTCACTGTCCACCACACCCTCTTCATTTCCCAAGTCCACATTTCTCGTAGGAGCCCTCATCATCCTCTTTGATGGCTGCCTACCAATCTCAAAAGGACCCTTTGTGCCACTGGTGCTGGCCATGGTCCTGCCACCAACACCACTACGGCAAATGCAACAAGGTTCAAGATGTCTTCCACAATTTCCTTCTTTTTTTTCTCCTTCACCGCCCAGAAAGCACCACAGGTATTTGGGTTTGAGTGAAGAGTGAGGGAAGGTAAAGTTGCCATCTTTTGTACTGGGGTACAAGAAGGAACCAAAAAGATTGATACTTTGATTGAGAGAGAGGTTTTGGGATTGCTCCGGGAGCAAGGGAAAAGGAGGGAAACAATAAATAAATAATTATCAAAATAAAGAAAAAGAAGGGAAGAGAGGGTGACGTAGTTGCTACTCTTTTTTTGCTGAGTGCCTACATGTTGGTGATAAATAAAATTAAATAGGAATGAACACCAAGTAGGAAAAGGAGGAGCTATTGAGGGATCAGAGACAATTGTTCAAGCCAGTAGCAGGTATATCTAGGTCCTATTAGTCTATACAAGTATAATTGGCATCTACTATGGGGCTGAGATAGATTCAAAAGAGCAGCAGATGGTATCGACAAAAAGGGCTAAGGAAAGAATGACGGAGGCCGAGCAAGTAGCTACGCTCCAAACCTTACAAAGAGAGATGACAAAGATGCGTAGAAGAACAGGGAGGAGATATAAGCCCTCCGCTAGAAGAACGAGTTGGAAGTACGAGTCCTCCACTAGATAGAATGACCAGATGAAGCAGCAACTGGTCGGGATCATACCCGAAACCAAACGAGGGCCCTGAAGGCCAAATCAAGAAGTGAGGAGACCACCACCTTGACCAGCGCCTCAAATGTCAGATCCGAAAGTTGAAAGACAACCCTCCCTGAAAAAATCCAAGGATACACAAAATCAGGAGAAAACTACCCTCATCTGAACTGATACTCATCAATCCTCAAGACACCATCATTATAAATCTTGGAGGACGAACCCAAGGGAAACCCCTTTACTGATGAAATTATGGAGGCACAACTCCCTCCTAATTGGAAAGGGTTGAACATAGATTGGTATGATGGTACCACAGATCTGAACGATCATGTGGACGTCTACAAAACGCAAATGAGTCTCTATACTCAAGCTATGGTATCTTTGGGATACCAACAAAGTCAAACTAACCATACTCTGTTTATAAGACATTCTCATAATGGTGAACTCACTCTACTTTTGGTCTATGTAGATGATATGATTATTACAGGTGTTGATGAGATTGAAAAACAAACCTTGAGGGAGTGACTGGCTACTCAATTTGGGATGAAGGATCTTGGGAAGCTGAAGTACTTCCTTGGGATAGAGGTGGCTTACTTTAGACAGGGAATCTTTATTTCTTAAAGGATATTCATCATTGATCTCCTCAAAGAGATTGGTAAGTTGGGTTGTAAGACCAAAGTGCCAATAAAGCAAAATCATAGGATTGAGAATGATGAGGAAAATCCAAAGGTAGAGAAGACAAAATATCAAAGACTTGTGAGAAAACTCATTTATCTATCACACACTAGGCCTGACATAGCCTATGTAGTTAGTGTGGTTAGCCAATTTATGCATGATCCAAGAGAAGACACTTGCACGCAGTAAATAGAATTATTCAGTACTTAAAAGCCTCTCCAAGGAAAGGATTGTTATTCAAAGGGGGAAACTTATCCATGAAAGTATATACTGATGCTGACTATGCATGATCAATTGTTGATAGGATATCCACCTCAGGCTATTGCATGTTCTTGGGTGGAAATCTGGTGGCATGGAGGTGCAAGAAACAAAATGTAGTTGCAAGATCAAGTGCAGAAGCGGAATTTAGAGTCATGGCTCAAGTTGTTTGTGAACTATTATTGATAAAAATCATACTTGATAACCTCAAAATAAAATATGAAGCTTCTATGGGTTTGGCATGTGATAATAAGTTTGCCATTAGTATTGAACACAATCTAGTTAACATGATCGAACAAAGCATGTAGAGATAAATCGACATTTCATTAAGGAGAAGTTGGATAATGGTCTTATAGCCACAGAGTACATCCCTTCAAGACTCCAATTGACAAATATGTTTACTAAGGGACTTCCCACAAAATAGTTCAAAGATCTTACTTGCAAGCTGGAAATGATAGATATACATTCACAAGCTTGAGGGGGAGTGTTGCATAATTAAGACATAATTATTCCATAATTAGTGCATATTGTGTTTTTCTATTTATTAGGATAGATTAATATCTTTTAATGATTTGATTTGTTTTGTATAGCTTTAATTACCTATTATTTTTTCCTTAATTAGGTTGTAAATAGTCTATAAATTTAGACTATAGTCACATTTGTAAACACATTCAAAAATATATTCAATCTTCTTCTTTCAACTTGCTTCAAGATCTAATAATGCTTTTCCAACTATAAAGTTTTCTATTGTGACTATCAACATAAAACTCCCTAGATCTCTAGATTTTTCTGGCAAAGATTTCTGAATGATGGCACTACAACAAGCTTCTAATTCCACCGTCTCTTACTCCTTCAATCTTCTTTTTTTTGTCAACAGATCTTTCATAAATCTGGCATAAACGGGCATATGTTCCAAAGCTTCAGTAAAAGGGATATTAATCTACAGTTGCATAAGAATATCACGAAATCTGATAAACTGTCGTTCTATATCTTCGTTGAGCGAGCATGTGAGTAAGGTAAATCTAGAATTGTAGCACTCTTCTTTATATTCTCAAATTTTTTTTCTCTTTTTTCTTTTCTATATGTAAACTCTCTTTTTCTTTTTTCTCTTCTTCCTCTCCCTCACACTCATTTTTTCTTTCTACATATTTTTTCTCATCACAAGCAATCAAATTGTCACCAATCCTCTTTCCTATAACTATTCCACTTATAGCAGTAATTGACTTAAATTAATCCTTGAGATTTGTTTGTATGTTGGTTGTACATTGACCATTATAGGTGTCCTCCAAATGATTTTCAATCTATCCACTTGTATCTCCAAACTTCTAAATGAAGCGTCAATATTATTTTGGTTAGACAATGATGCTTGCATATATTTCTCTACGGTATCCTCCAATTTTCTTGTTTTCTCCTAAGCTAAAGGATATAGCGGTTGTTGTTGTTGAAAAGGGCCTTGCTTGCTAGATGGGCCAACATCTTGTTTCCACCAAAAACTTTGATTTTGATTACTTCTCTAACCTTGAGGATACTTATATTATTGGAGAACTCACCTTGCCTTCCCTGATTGCCCATGTAATGGACCTATTCTTCAGATGGATTATTTTGAAAGGAACAATGACCATTTGGATGATCACCTCCACAAAAATCACACTTCATGGATTGAATTTGGCTATGATAACAATGCACAACTTGTAATTGTTGTGGCATCTTAGATATCTGCTTTGTCAATGCTTCCATTTCCTGTGTCAAAATTTTTTTATGAGCCAAGAGTGCATTTGAAGTATTATGGTCCAACATCCCTTTCTTTAGCTCAATTTGTTTATCATTTTGGGCTTGATAATTTGTTGATAATCTTTGTCGCCTGCTCTACATCAACAACTATCATTGTACCATGAGTTGCAGCATTTAGAAGCATTTTTGTATCATATATGAGGTCATTATAAAAGATATTCAATTGTTATGAAAGATATTCAATTGTGCAATATCTTCAAACCCATGATTTGGGCATTTTCTTAGCATCACTCTGAATCTATCCCATGTTTCACAAAAGGCTTTGTTTGATCCTTGTCTGAACATAGAAATATCAGGCTTTGCTTTGATGTAGCGGGATGGTGGAAAAAATCTTTGTAAGAATTTCTCCTCTACATCTTTCCAACTAGTGAAGCTTTGATTTGGATGGATTTGAGTCATTCTGTTACTTTTCCTGCCAATAAGAAAGGAAACAAATGCAAATATACAGATTCAATATCATCTGATTGAAAGCTCATTATTCCCACCAATTCATAGAATGTGGACAAATGTGTATATGGATCCTCATGGTCCATTCTTGTAAATTGATGGGTACTAATCAGACTGAGGAATGCAAGTTTCATCTTCAAGACCTTAGTGGTAGCAAGTATTGCAATACTAGAAAAAATGGTTGGGCCCCTGCTGCATAGCATAATCTCCAAGTGTTCTTTTAGACTGTGGTGGTTGTTCTTTAGCCATGTTACTTTCTTCCTGAAAAATTTCAATTTGAAGAGTATAAGTGGTTGATGATTCTTCTCTAATTTCTCCTTGTTTTTCTTTTCTCTTTTTAACCTTGTTCTTCTAAGCTGCCTTTTCAATCTTTGATTCAAATATCAATTGATCTTTAGAAACTTGTCCTCTTAATATCAAATAAGATAACTCACTCAAGGATCAACACAAGGAGTAACTAACAATAAAAATAAAATTTAGAAACTATTAACTTTAAAACAATTCTGAAAAAATAAAATATAATAAAATAAAGAAAATTAAAAACAATAAATAATTAAAATATTTACAATATTTAGGAATTTATACTCTAACATAAAAACTATTCTCTGACAACGACGTCAAAAACTTGATGACTATTTTACGACAAGTGTACCGAGTTATAAGTAAGAAATTGTACCTAATGACGAATATCGAACCCATAAGGAATAGTTCTAAAATTTCAAGTATAATATTCACTAAATATGAAAATATGTATCAAAGCTTGTTTGAAAGGTTGTTTGAATCATGAATTTGTAAGAAATTAAATAAAAGTAAAGTAAATGATTTAGATGGGTCAATTAGGAAAATTAGGATTGGGGTTCATCCTTCTCACTCGTTTGTATTTTTCAAAAACATATAATATTCAATGTTGATTGACATTGATGCACATACAAAAATCATTCATATTGATTCCTCGCATACAAAGTTATTAAAAAAGTCTCCTAAAGATTGATTCCTCGCATATTTATAAAAACTCCTTATCATTACGAATAGATATTATAAAACAATTAAGATTTCAAATTTATTTCTAGCATTCAAATATATTAAGCATTTTCATTTAGGTCAGATGCTTAGAAGTATTTTCTAGTCAAATCTAAGGATTGAAATCATGAATAGTTCAAGCTTTGAGAATAAAATGATAATACAAATCATCAATCAAGAACTGAATATTATAGATAAATATCACCTCAATACATAAGAGTTTGAACACATTACTCCCAATCCCAAAGGGAAAAATTAGCCACTCATGTTGGCTATTACAAGCACGGAAATTAAGGAAAAAATATCTAGGATGTTTCTCCTTATCCCAAAGGAAAGAATTAGCCACTCATGTTGGCTATTACAAGCATGGAAAGCAAGAAAAAAATATCTAGGATGTTTCTCCTTGATGACTGCCTCCTCTAGGATTTTCTATCTCTCTCTATTCTCCCTGTGATGTCCAGGGTGATGCCTCATGCCTTCTATTTAACCTAGTTGGGCTTGGACTAAGTGACATCTCACTTAAGTGAGTTTGACGAGAAAAATCCCAACTTCATTGGAGTGAACTGCTTTCATGAGCCTTGGGCGAGTTCCTCTAGAGTGATCTTGCTTAGACGAGTTTCCAATGTTCCAACTTTCATCTCCATTTTCCCATAAAATCCTAAAATTAACACAAATTTGAAAATAAATCGTTCACATTCATCTTTTAATAAAAAAAAAATATGTAAAAAGGTTTAGATTCCTAAATTAGGGGTTGAATAGCCATTTTATCAATTAAAATCCATAAGTTCCTATTCTTTTATATGAAATATTACTGAATTATGGCACTTATCAATTTGCGAATTGAGTTCAAAATCCATTCAAACCCCTTTCTAAAGCCAAATGTACCTTCAGTCTGACCCCGTGAAGGAGTATTCTTTACTCAAACCACTCCTAGATGACATCGATTATTCTTTACCAAGTCACTCCTGGCTCAATGAGTATGCTTTGTTCTTTAGCTATTCTTGGCTAAGATACAAGAATTGAAGGGTTGAATGATTTATTAATCATTTTGTTTGACTACTAGGAAGGATTGCCTCTGACGACAGATACAATGTTTAAACTTTCTCTTCTATTTTAGATATTCTTAAACTCTGGGGAGGGGTTTCGTCTTTCGACGTGTACAATGGATAGGAACTCTCTCCTAGGTGGTTGAATGAACATTTTTAATGTTCTTCTAATGACCTCTTTTGATCTATAAATATAGTTGTGTTCCTACTTTGAGCTCTAGGATTGTTCTTCTGAAGCTTTGAGGAGTTCTCTACATTTTAGTAGCATTTTTTCATAGTGTCACCTTTACTTTTATTTTTCTTCGTCTTAATGGTAGGCTTTATATAGACATTGGAAAAAGATAGTCATTGAGAGATCGTGTATAATTGTTGAGCAACTTAAATGTTCTTGCATGTCCACCTTGCATTTGATGAGCTTCAACAAGATTGCTTCATTTAATGCTCTTCTTATTTAAGCAACACATCCTTGATAGCTAATACAATGCTTATCTCCCTAGATATCATAACCTTTTCCACTAATTCATGGTAAAAATGCACATCGTATAAGGTAGATAGTTTGGTCAAAGTTGAAAAGCTCTTTGTATCAAAAAATTGATGAAGAAACTTTTTTAGTTCATATCCCAAGATATCTCGATATTGATTTGTATTTTATCCTGAACAAATATCTTTTGTAGACAAACACTGTCCACAACATATAGTAAGCATAAGGATATTTGAAGTACGAAATTAGATTAGTCTATGCATTTATCATTTGATATTTTGTGCAAGTTTCATTTGTTCTTCTAAGAGCCTTATCATACATTAAAAAAAAGACAATACAATGTTGTATTGTCTGTCAAACAAAACACTTTCATCTTACATGATTTGTTGTTTTCATACAACTATTAGTATGACAATGTTTTATACTTAGCTGATTTTAGTACTTAATCAAATCCTTAGGGTGTTGCACTTTTTCGTTAACATCAAATTCATGTCTTCATTTCATATTCTCTTATAAAATCAATTTCGGTCACGATATCGTCATGACTAAGACTGATACATAAGCTTGACTGAGGTATGAATGTCATAATCTCATTATTGATTTGTGATAAATGTTAACAAATGTTTCTTTCAAACTAAAGTCACACATGTTTATTTTACGACCAACACTATCAAATTTATTTTATTGCTAATAAAGTTATTTCTTGATAAACTTTAGTCAAGATTTTCTTGATCAACAACAACGGTGTTTCTCAGTCGGTGTTAGACACTTTCTTTTTACCAATTTATGTGAACTTAATGTTAGTTTATGTATGTCATGTTTTAAAACAATATCAACTAATTATTTTTTAGAGAACATAGTTTAAGATTATTTCTCTGTCAACGTTTGTTAAGATTTTGTTGGCCAATGTTGGGAGGATTAATCTTCAATAAATATATTAAAAATGATGAAATTTCCTATTTAAAATGTTATATATTTGATATTAGGTTAGTATAATTTCCGCGGCTTATAAGTTAACATGTTTCCTCTTAAATCGTTTTCTAAGTTCATAATTTTATTTATTAAGTATGCGCTAGTATCATTCTTCTCAACTAGTTTGATGATATTCCAAATACAAAATAATGATCTCAAACATACTTAAATATTATTAACAAGAAAAGTAAATTACACTATAATTCTCTACATTACGAAAAAAAATATAATTTTATATAAATTTTGGCAACTATCAATTAATCTCATCACTAAAATCCCTAATAGACATTAGCATCAATTAAATAATCTTTGTGAAAAGATCAAACAAACAAACTGCAGAACCATAAAAATATTTATGATAATGTCAAACAATAATCTTTCTCATAATTGTTTTCACTTCCTGCTTGCAAAACAGTAGGGCTCTTCAAGGTTCAAAGTTCAAGAACTTAGCAGGCACAATTTTCATTTGAATCTTCAACATGATGTTTTTTACAACATCTATCTTCAACACAATGTTAAACAATTCATTTACAATAAAGTTTGTCCATAGTTGTAGAAAACTAATTCTAAACCTGACTCTACTCAAGTTTCATCTAATTGGTCCTCTTGTTCTCTCATTTAGCTATATCAACATCTGATAAAAGTGTGACATGATTATCAATCTCAATCCAGGTTTATGTATATGAAAAAATATCTCTTGTTAAGAATAAAGAAAAAAAATAAAGGATTGATATCTCTTATGTAAAATACACACATAGGGATGTTTATTTATAGATGAAAATAATAACAAAATATTATAAACTATGGACTAAGCTCGTTACATTTAATACTTCCCCTCAAGCTAGTGCATATAAATCATATGTACCAAACTTATTACAAATATAATCAATTCTAGATCTCTGTAAAGATTTAGTGAAAATATTTGCTAATTGATCATTCAAATTAACAAATTCAGTTTTGATGTCTCCAGACACAATCTTTTTTCAAATGAAATGACAATCAATCTCAATATGTTTGGTCTTTTCATGAAAGACGAGATTTGAGCTAATATGAAGAGCAACCTGATTATCATAGATTAATGTCATTTAATTGACTTCTCCAAATTACAATTCTTTGAGTAATTGTTTAAGCCAAATAAGCTCACAAGTAGTTGAAGCCATGGCTCTATATTCCGCTTCAGCACTAGATCTTGCCACAACATTTTGTTTCTTGTTCTCCCAAGAAGTTAAATTATCGCCAATTGAAACACAATATCCGAAAGTATATCTTCTATCAGATGGAGACCCCGCCCAATCAGCATTTGAATAACATACAACTCTAGTATGATTATTGTGACCATATAACAAGGTTTTTCTAGGAGAACCTTTCATGTATTTCAATATACGAATGACTGCATTCCAATGATCAACACATGGTGATGTAAGGAGTTGAATCATCACACTAACAATAAATGAAATATCTGGACAAGTGACAGTAAGATAGTTCAAATTTCCAACTAATCTTCTATACTTCTCAGGATCTAAGAAAGTCTCCCCCTGACTAGGTAGGAGTTTGACATTAGGATCCATAGGTGTCTCAACAAATTTTGAATTCGTTAATCTAGTTTCCTCCAAAATATCCAATGCATACATCCTCTGAGAAATAACAATATCATTGTTTGATTGTGGTACCTCAATCTCTAAGAAATATTTGAGTTTGTCAAGATCTTTGGTCTGAAAGTGTTGACAAAGGTGTTGTTTTGCTTGTAAGATGCCATGGTGATCACTGCTTGTAAGAACAATGTCATTAACATATACTACAAGATAGGTACACCCAACACTCGAGTGATGGTAAAAAACCGAATGATCTATTTCACTGCGAGTCATACCAAACTGTTGAACAACTTTGCCAAATTTTCCAAACCAAGCCCTGGGAGACTTCTTGAGACCATATATGGATTTATAGAGACGACATACAAATCTAGAAGACTCCCCCTGAGCAACAAAGCCGGGAGGTTGCTCCATATAAATTTCTTCCTGCAAATGTCCATTAAGAAAGACATTTTTTACATTCAGTTGATAAAGAGGCCATTGTTGAAGAATAACCATGGCTATGAATAAGCAAACTAAAGCCATATTTGTTACTGGAGAAAAAGTATCACCATAGTCTAAATCAAAAATTTGGGTATAACCCTTAGCCACAAGACGAGATTAGAGACGATCAATAGTACCATCAAGACCAATTTTAATAGCTAAGACCCACCTGCAACCAACAATAGATTTCCTAGAAGATAAAGGAACAAGGTCCCAAGTTCCATTATTCTAAAGCGCACTCTTTTGATCAAGCATGGCTGGATGCCAACCAGGATGAGCTAAGGCATCACCTACAAACTTTGGAATGGACATAGAAGAAATAGACGAAAGGCATGTATAAAAAGGTTGAGATAGTCGATGGTAGCTTAAAGCATTAAAATGTGGAGAAGGATACGGGTATAACATATACCTTTACAGATGACAATGGGAATATCAGGTTCAACTATCGAAGCCGGAAGGGACGGAGGATCTAGCATTAGAAGAGAGTCATCCTAAGGACGATAGGAAGACTGACGATGACTATAAACTTGAAGAGGTGGTGGAGGAGGAGAATCTTCAGGACATAACAGGAGGATCAAAGACAACTGGAATATGTACTTGTTCAGATGGAGGCACAAGTGAAGAAGATAAAGACTTAAAATAAAAAGAAAACTCAATGAAGGTGAAATAACGATTAAGAGAGAGGGAAAAACATTTATATCCATTTTAAGATATAGTAAACCCTAAAAAAACACATTTGTGTGACTTAGTAGATAATTTATCTAGACCAGGACAAAAATTATGAACATAATTTATTCTCTAAAACTGAAGATGGCATACGATTAACTAATTAACATGCTTTAAGAACAACATCACCCCAAAAACATTAAGGAACGTCACTATGAAGGAACACAATACGAGTAGTTTCAACAAGGTGTCTATTTTTGCGCTCAGCCACCACATTTTGTTGAGGGGTATAAGCACATGAGGTTTGATAAAGATACTCACGATCATTATCACTACGTAAGGTTCAAATTGAAACTCCAAATTGATTTTTAATTTCGTTATAAAAAGATTGAAATATAGAAAACAACTTAGAACGAGATTTCATTAAAAATAACCAAGTACATATTGAATAATCATCAATAAAAGTAACAAAATAGTGAAATCCTAAATTAGACTTAACACGACTTGGTCCCCAAATGTTAGAGTAAACTAAGACAAAAGGACATAAAGCACGTTGTGAGACACTACTAGGAAAAGAACTATAACTTTGTTTACCTAAATGACACGACTCACAAGACAAACTAGACTCTTTGGATAGACTTGGAACAAGGTGCTGCATCTTGGCAAGACTAGGATGACCTAGTTGAGCATGAGTGAGAGACGCAAAATCCATAATCATGTCAACATGTGCATATGTTTGTAGGTGGTAAAGACCATGAGACTAACATTCGATGCCAATCATCCATCCTGAACTTCGGTCCTATAAACAAATAGAATCTTTGGTAAAAGAAATAACAAAATCAAAGGTACGAGTTAGACGACTAATGGATAATAAGGTAAAGGGAGACCTATGAACATGAAGAACATTATCAATAGATAAAGAAGGAAGAAGATAAATAGTACCAACACCATGGGATGAGACCATAGAGCCATTAGCCATGGTAATAGATGTCTCTAGGAGATTCTAACGACAATAGCTCCAATGAGATTTCGGCGATAGCAACTCTAGTGGTGCACAGTTCCAACGGCAGTGGGTGGCGGTTGACAGTGAACAGTGGGTTCACAAAAAAAAAAAAAAATTGAATCCTAATCCTAAGCTTTGGATACCATGTTAAGAATGAAGAAAATAAATATAGGATCAATATCTTTTGTGTAAAATACACACATAGGAATGTTTATTTATAGATGAAAATAATAACAAAATCAATAACATAATAACAGAATAATATAAAGTATAGGCTAAGCCCGTTACATTCAACATCTCTAAAAGAGAAGTTATCTTTTAAATGGATCTCAATCTCAAAGTATTAGTACTTCATTAATGACAAAAAGATATCTTGAGCTCCCCCATGAAATTAAGAGTGTCAGTAAATCACATTTAAGAACAAAAAAAGGAACTCTCATCAAGTTGTCAGGAAATCACAAAGAGTATTGAGCTGTTCAGAATTACACTGGCTCTAAACTACTAAAATCATGTTTCCATCCATGACTTTGGTAATGAAGATCCGAATATTTGGTGGAGCAATATTTTCTCCCTTTTGCTTAGCTTGTTTACACCACCACACTGGTGCAGAAATATAAAACAAATGCGGCTATTTTCATTTTATAAATGCGGCTATACAGCCGCATTTGATCAACACGCATTTGTAAATCACAGATTTACAAATGCGGCTAAATAACCGCATCTATAAATACTATTTACAAATGCGGCTCTTTGTTGGAGCCGCATCTGCAAATGCTCCAGAGGTGGTGCCCAGGTTTGGAATTGGAATGATCTACAGATGTGGTTATTTACTACAACCGCATCTGTAAATCACATTTACAAATGCGGTTGTAGTAAATAACCGCATCTGTAAATCACATTTACAAATGCGGTTATAGTAAACAACCACATTTGTAAATCATTGCCTTGATTTACAAATGCGGCTAAGGTAAACAGCCGCATTTGTAAATCAAGGCAATGATTTACAAATGCGGTTATTTACTATAACCACATTTGTAAATAAGGTTTTTTTTGTTAGGGAATTTGGTTAGTTGTTTATCCCATACAAATTAACTTGTGCAGTTTCATTATACCCAACAAGCCAGACAGACAGATAAACAAATTTAGATAAACTAAAAGTCAATTTATAGTTATTGATCAAAATGTATACAAAAATAGTAATAATATATCTCTATCTATCTTCTTACACTATTGATCAAATCGTAGAGTTATAAAAGTTTAGGAAATATGTGGACCAAGATTGTCTCACATATGTCATGGCTTCCGAACTCATGGGTTCCTCATCCATGAAGAACTGCATTTCAAAATGGTTGACACATAAATTAGTTTTCTGATAGATAAATTAGCTTGAAGTTATAAAAATAATTTAAGAAATCTTACCTCTTGCCAATTACTTGTAAGACCTAGTCTTACAATGGTACTCATCCATTGCATGACGTAATAGCCACACTCATAGCTTCTTGGTTGTTTATTACACTATAATTCAATAAATTGTAATAGTTTGTATAATTAAACAATGAAAAAAGAAAGAAAAATCTTACATACCTTTAATCTTATCCAGTTCAAATTTTGAAAATTTGAATTCGATCTCCCTTTTAGAATGTTATATCCACGCCATGAACTGGTTGAGACAAAAAACCTTGTTAGTGGATTACTTATAGTTTCAACCATAGTTAAGTTTACAGTGTACTTACTTATCAATGATATTCTTAAAACTTGTGGATATCTTCTTGTGTAGGGAATAGAACCACAAAGTTGTCCTATCCTTCACTGATAAGACAAGTAATTGCCAATGACCCCTATATCATCCATGAAAATAGTTGAGTAAATTTATAAAACATGAATATAATAAACTTTTAACATATATATTTAAACTTACTCGTTAATATAATGGCACAAATAAACCTCTTTTCCCTCTCTTTCCAGGGTGTTAGTGATGTATGATTGGGTCTCATTTGTCTTTGCACCAGTGGGATTAGTATATGCGGGATCTAAGAATCCATACACATTTTCCTTCCCCTCAGTGATAGAGACACCATTCAAAAACCTACAAGTAATTAGTTAAATCATAATGAATGCTAATTTAACATAAATGAAAATGAAATGTAGGTAACGATACTTACATCATAAAAAATTGAATGATATTTATATTCAGCTCCTGATCCCCAGCTACAAATTCTAACAGATCTGACATGTATATGTACAATGGTAGCTCAGGGTTTGTTTCAAAAAACGTATCATCCCATGGAACTTCTAGAGGATCTCGTCCAATTTGTCTAGCAACTATAGCTAAGGAAGCTATAGGATCGTCAAGCGGAACCTCTTGTTTCTTTTTTGGACTTGGTTTCCGACGAGGTTTCTACAAAAAGAAAAAAGATTTGTTATAAATTACATGTAATATATAAATATAAATTAGCATATGAAATGAAATTATTACCAGTGGTTGTGGCATATATCGAATCAGGTATCTGGGCCAGGCTACAAAGGACTGAAATGCTTCGGCTACAGTTGTTACCTCTTCTGAAGGTAGTGGAAGACGAGCATCAGGTACTCGTACTCTTTCAACCATGACCTTTGCTCCATCAGGGGAGAGAGGAACGTTATGTAAGGTGGTGGCGTCTTCATAGACTTTTCCAATGGCCACCACCTGAGGAATGATGCCACCCTCTATCAGTAGCTCACATTGCCTCGTCTGGCCAATGATATCATCCCCTGATGCTGTAGGAGTTGCACAACTCCCTTTGTGCTCTTGGGAGCGGGACTAAGAAGCGTCTGAATCGGCTGCTCAGCACAAAGTTGTTGCGATATCTCTTGTCGCAACTCTAGCCTCATCTTTTCCGTCTCCCTTCTCATCTCATCCATTAATTCTTTACGTAGCCTTTGCTCCATTTCTTTTTTGCTCTCTTTGGGGGAGGAGGATGAGTGTCGTGGTGCAGCTCCAAAATAAAGTCTAATCCCAACTCCTTGTCCAGCTGCACGAACACGACCAGAGTGCTCAGGTCGTCCAATTGCTTCAACAAGGATATCGTGACAACCTTCAGTAATAAAATTACCTTGGGAGTCCAAGGCATCCTGCAAGAGACAAAAATCATATGAGGTTTTATTATAAGTAATGCAGCATAATAGATGAAAAAAGGTTTAAATAACTTATAATTTTTTCAATGATAAGCCCTGATTGCTCAGAATTTGGTGCACCCGACTTCTTAATTCGGGCCCTCTTCCATTTGTCATGGCGCGTAGGTGGTGATGGAGGAGAAGTGACCCCTGTTTCCACATCCTGAGATGCACTCCCCTGTCTGGATTGCTCCTTTTCAACCATCAGTGCTTGCTCAAGCTTTCGATACCCCGCACGAGACATTACGTGCGGGGTAAGATTCTTTAAAGCTATGTCTTGAGCTTTCTTCCGCCGATGCTGTCATAATTGAAATAAACAAAGTGAATTCAATAATATTAACTCATTAATGTTATATAAGTCAAAATAGTTAAGTAACTTCACTTACAATCCATTCTTCAGTTAGACGGCTTTCTTTAAAAGCAAGCCATGTCTCTTCATCAATAAAATTGTATCTTTCACAAGGACTTTCATCCTGAAGCTCACCAAAAATGTATCTCGTCGTCAGTCTTGACTTAAAGGCGTGAAACTTAAGTCCGATATTGGACATAATCCTTGATCGAAGCGGTTCCACATTAGGAATTTCAAAATTTGCCTGCAAAATAACATCACCAAATTAAAGTTAGTCAATGAATATTAAAGAGCTTTATATGATAACAATAATTATGTAAAGTTTACCAGAACATCCTCCCACAGCATGTTTCGGTCGACCTCTGACACCTCGTCCCATGAATTAATCAAAATGGAGAGTCTCTCACGAGAAAGAACTCCAAGATAGCTATTAAACTCATCTGCATTAGGACCAAATGCCATTCCAGTGTTGACGTTAATGTCAACAGCTGTCTTCTCACAGGCGGCACGTTTCTTTGCCAGACGCTTTATCCTAGTAGGTCCTCTGTTGCCTCGTCCGGATCGGGGTCTAATTGGAGTTTGATCGTCACCCATATCTCTGTTAAAAAAATTATTTAACAAACATTAGTTCATCTGCATGGAAAGAAAATTATATAAAACAAAAACATAATATAGTAAATGCTTATTATCAAAAATATTTCTAAATTTATTACCATAATGGGTTAAAAGTTCATATGTAAATTCCTTCACTGTGGTCTTTACGAGTTGCATGTACATGATCAAGTACATCGTCATCTTTATTAGTTATCATTAGTGTGAATGAATGGGGTTCACCATTTTCAATATCATCTATGGCCTCCCCTTGTTTTTTCCCGTGTAAAACAACATACCAATGTTCTGACGTAGGATCTTTCACGTAGAAAACTTGGGATGCTTGTTGAACCATTATAAATGGCTCATCTCAATACCCTATCTTTCGAAAGTCCACTAGTGTGAATCCTGATTCATCAATTTTAACCCCACTTTTATTGTCAACCCATTTACACTTGAAAACTGGAACTGAAAACTTAGTATAGTCAAGCTCCCAGATCTCTTCTATAAATCCATAATATGCCATTGATCCAATTACAGGATTTGTATCATTCGAGGTGGAAAACTGCATTGACTCGGCTTCAAGAGTAACACCAGAATTTTGAATTGTACTCTTTTCATCCATAGACTTAGTGTAAAATATACAATTATTCACTTCGTACGCTTTACAAGAAATGACATCAAACTTCAATCCAGCAACCAACCAGGTCAAGGTCTCTGATGCCATTGAATCCTTTAACACCTCCTCTTTAAACCAAGGCATGAATGTTCTATTATGTTCCATCAAGACCCATTTGTCTGCTTGTCTTGGATTATTTGCCTTCACAATGGCTTTATGAGCTTTTATGTAAGGTATAACTTCATCTGTATTATTTAATATATACAAATGTGCTTGCAAGACTTCTGACCGAGATTTGCTTACAATATTCACACCGCGTAAACATTTACTTGTAGAACGCCTATGGTGCCATGAATTAGCTGGAAGACCTATTGGATTTGCTTTTGACATGTAATCTGAACAAAATTCAATACTTTCTTCAGCTATGTACCTTTCAATCATTGAAGCTTCTGGACGATAATGATTTTTCACATAACCTTTAAAAATTTTCATATACCGCTCAACAGGATACATCCATCTTAAGTACACTGGTCCACACAATCTAACCTCTCTAACCAGATGCACAAGTAGATGAACCATGATGTCAAAAAAAGATGGAGGAAAAAACATCTCCAATTCACATAAGATAAAAATAATTTGAAGTTCATTTAGTTTTAATGGATCAATGACTTTACAACAGATGGAAGAGAAGAATGAGCACAAACGGGTTATGGTATCTCTAACATTTTTTGGTAAGATCCCAAGAATAGCTACAGGCAGAAGTTGTTGCATCAAGATGTGGCAATCATGAGACTTCAACCCAATTAACTTCAAATCTTGCATTGACACTAGGCTCTTCACATTTAAGGAATGTCCTTGTGGCACTTTTACACCCTTTAGACATTGACAGAAACTTACTTTTTCATTTTTTGACATGGTATAACAGGCTGGGGGCAAATATGTACGCTTACCCATTTCTATTGGTGCCAACTCCCCTCGTATGTTCATCTCAACCAAATCTAAACGAGCATTTAGACCATCCTTCGTCTTCCCGTTAATGTTAAGAAGTGTACCAATTAAGCTATCACACACATTCTTCTCAACATGCATTACATCTATACAGTGTCTGACTTCTAACCTCGACCAATACGGAAGATCAAAGAAGATTGATTTTTTCTTCCAAATGTTAGTCACAACTGACTTTTTTTTTGACTTACCAAAGGTGTGGTCTATGTTATTTACCTTTTCGTAAACCTCAGCAGCAGTTAGTGGAGTTGGTGGACCACTAGTCTCTTGGTGTCCATTAAAGGCTTTTTTCAACCTCCGGTAAGGATGATGACTTCTAAGAAACCTCCGATGACGAAGATATACTGTCTTCCTTCCATGTTTCAATTGTTGAGAAGTAGTACCTTCTTCGCATATTGGACATGCTTTATGACCCTTAACACTATAACCTGATAAGTTACCATATGCCGGAAAGTCATTGATGGTGCAAAATAACATGGCATGAAGCTTGAAAGTTTCATTAGCAAATCCGTCAAATACTTGAACACCCTCATCCCACATTAACTTCAAATCTTCGATTAGGGGACTTAGATAAACATCTATGTCATTCCCTGGCTGTTTCGGACCAAATATCATCATAGACAACATCATGTACTTTCACTTCATGCACAATCCAGGAGGTAAGTTGTAAATAACTAGTAAAACAGGCCATGAACTGTGATTTGTACTCATATTATCAAACGGATTCATTTCATCTGTAGCTAGACCAAGTCGGATATTTCTTGATTCTTTACCAAACTCTGGAAACTCATCATCAAATTTCTTCCACTGAACAACATCAGCTGGATGTCGATACATGCCATCACATTTCCTCTCATCTGCATGCCATCTAAGATTCTTAGCATCGTCTGGGTTTGCAAACAAACGCTTCATCCTTGGAATGATGGGAAGATACCACATAACCTTCATTGGGGGTCCATGCTTTTCCATCTCTTCAATAGTATCATCATCTGTTTGTTTCAATTTATAACGTGATAACCCACACCTCGGACAACTTTTCAACAATTCAAAATCTTTCCAGTATAATATACAATCATTAGGACATGCATGTATCTTTTTATACTCCATACCCATTGGACAAAGAATCTTTTTGGCCTCGTAATTACGATTAGGTAGAGTATTTCCCTCTGGAAGCATATCCTTCAACAGCTGGAGCAATTCCGTGAAACTTTTATCAGTCCACCCATTTAGTGCCTTCAAATTCATCAATCTTAACACTGCCGACAACCGTGTGAAGTTAGTTGATCCAGGATACAATGGAGTCTCTGCATTGCTTGACATACTTCCATATCCATGCGCTTTTGCAAAAGACTCAGCTCCCACATCACGAATCATGTCCTCCAATCGATCATCATCTACATCATCATGTTCTGCTTCATCCATGGTGGATCCCACATATTCTTTAGTTACGGAAACACGTGGTAAATTTAATAATTCACCATGCCATGTCCAAGTTGTATAAGATCGAAGAAACCCATCACATAGCAGGTGTTCCCTCATGATATTCACATCCAGTATCCTTCCATTCAAACAGTTAACGCACGGACACCTAATCTTTCCTCCATCATGACCACTATTAATCGCGTTACGCTGCGCAAATTGTATAAATTCTTCTACTCCTCTTTCGTACTCATCACTTATACGAACACAATGAATCCAACTTCGATCCATTATATATTCTGCAATATAGTTACCTAGGATTTTCTAATAAGTGTTCTATCTCATGCATTTGTCGAGGGTCGAACACCCCCGGACTCAATACCAACACGTATTATTGTCGAAGGTCCAAATACAAACACGATATTCTATTCTAATGTAACAACTAACATAACATAAATTCTACTATAAACTAACAAATAATTACTAAATAATATAAATTTTAGAAAATAGAAATTATATAATGCAAATTATATAAATTAATACAAATTTATATTAAATAATATACAAATTATAATACATAAAAAAAATATTCAAAATACAGCAAAAAAAATTCACAAAATCTAAAACAAAACTACCATAAAAACTACCTACTAAATAATATAAATTTTAAAAAATAAAAATTATATAATACAAATTTATATTAAATAATATACAACTTATAATACATAAAGTCAAATATTCAAAATAAACCAAGTAAAATTCAAAAAATCTAAAAATGAACCAACCTTGTGTGCGAAATGCTGATTCAAGTGGTAGAAAACCAGCGGTGGAAGCAGAAGCGTGGCGCGACAGCGGCGGAGCAACGATGGAGACGAGCAATGCAAGAGTAACTTCAACCAATGCAAGGAAAAAAACCATATATAAGAACAACATTTCTAAAGTGAACTCAAGAGAATGAAATGGGTTTACGAAACTCACAATGGAAGCAATAGGACTGAAGATGCAGAGAAGCAAAGAACTCACAGAGCGCAGCGCAGCTACAGTGACAAGCAAAAGCGAAGAAGAAAGAGTGAAAGTGCAGTGGCGCGCTTCAAATTTTAGGTTAAAAACATTTTACAAATGCGGTTATTAGTTAAAACCGCATCTGTAAATGAAAAGCTGTTCATTTACAGATGCGGTTATGTGTATAATCGCATTTGTAAATGAAAAGCTTTCATTTACAAATGCGGTTATACACATGACCGCATTTGTAAATGAAAGCCTTTCATTTACAAATGCGGTTATACACATAACCGCATTTGTAAAACAAACTAATTTCAAAAATGCCACCGCGTTTTTAACAAATGCGTTTTAGCGCGAAGCCGCACTTGGAAAGGAGTACTCCTTTCATCATTTTGCACTAGTGTCATAGCCTCGAAAAACTCCTAATTTCAATGCTTCTCTTCCTTCTTCCACAGGCCTTTTCCTCACAGCTGTCAATAAAGATGACCCATGAGGTGTTTCACTGTTTTCAGTTTTTTCTGTTTCATATGTACCACCTTGTCTTCCCCGGCTTTCTCCTTAGGTTGACTATTGGCTCCGCTGGCATTAGTGCCTGCACAATCATCATGGTCCCTATTTCCCCACCATTTATTTGAAGTGGCTGATAAGCTTTCTGACGGAAATCCAGACTTGAATTCATCCATTGTTGTCATTGCTTTGGTCAAGCCAGTATTGACCACACTGTGTGTCCGAGCACTTTCGACATTCTTGTTTCCTTGCTGCTGCGAATTCTGAAGCACTGTAATACCTTGTGCTTTGGCCCTCTCATCATTTGTTTGTAGCAAGACACTGCCGTCAAACATCAGATTAGCATAGATCAGTTATAAAGGATAATCAAATAGGTTAGAAAGTCTGTGCCTATTATTAGTCTATACAGCATCTGCTGATCTGCCCTCATGCCATTCAAATATAAAAGTTTCATTTTTTTTGCACAAGATTTATAATACCATTCATAGAAATCAAATCGCAACAATTATTTTGATAACAAAGATAAATGTCAAAGAATGCTTCCAATTAAAAAACAATGCTTCTGATGAATGAGATGTATAAGAACAGATGGTAAAATATACCAAATGGTAGGCAAGAAAGGACATAAGATAAGGAAAACTGTCCGAGCTCTCTACTTACGCAACGTTGACAGCACTCCAAAATTACCTTTATCTGAACCGAGAACCAAAAAGAATCCTCCAAATTACTTTAGTTCATTAGGTTGGCAACCGCAAAACATAACCCAACAGATTCTGAGATTATTCTCCAACCAAAGAAATGACAATTGGTTCAAAGAAACAAACAAACTGTTATGTGTACATGTGTGAGACAAGAGGAATAGAATGAGTATGGAAGTGTAACTCTAATATTATTATTAAATATGAGCTTATAACGTTGTTACCCCTGGCAGGAATCACTGAGACAAGACCAAATTATGGATGTAGGTTTGCATAACCTGATGAAGCTCTTTGTAGACAAAGGCAAGAGAATGTTGGGTTGAGTATGATTACCATGACAAAAGTGTTGTAAATAACAAGTTATTAAGATAGATATATCCTCAAGATCTCTACAGTGATTAGGAAAAAATATTCTTAAAATTTGAACTCATTTTTATTTCCTTATTTTAAAGTATTTGATTATTAACAAATAGAAAATAGAAATGATGAAAATATAACTGACACATTTGCATTGTCAACAAAGTTCTCCCACATTGTCGCATGCCACCAACAATATCAACGCATGTAGCGCACGTGCCTTTTGTTGCAAAGCCCACTCGCCGCCACCACCACAAACAGGGTCATTGGGATCTCCTGAGCCCATTCCAAGAGGCGGTGACTTCTCATTTGGCTCCAATTTGAGTAAATATGAATTCTTTTGGCTATTTTGCCTTACGGTTTCTCTTTGTTACATTTTTGTTTTGTATTTTTTTTTCAAAGTCTAGTATGAAAAGTTATAAAGAGTAACTTGATCGTTTTAGAACAATTATTGTAATAATGACTATTGTTGACTCTATGTACTCAATGGTTATAAGATCACTATCCAACTTCTCCTTAATGAAATACCAATCTATTTCTACGTGTTTTGTTCGGTCATGTTGAACTGAATTATGTGCAATACTGATGGCAGACTTATTATCACACGTAAAACTCATAGGAACTTCATATTTAATTTTGAGATCATCAAGTATGATCTTCATCCATAACATTTTACAAACCCCTTGAGCCATGACCCTAAATTCTGCTTCTGCACTTGATCTTGCAACTAGTTACATTTTTTTTCGTGCTCTTCCATGTCACCAAAGTTCCACCCAAGAACATGCAGTAGCCCGTGGTGGATCTCCTATCAACAATTGATCTTGCATTGTCAACATCAGTATATATTTTTATGGATAATTTTTTCTTTTTTTGAGTAGCAATCCTTTTCATGGAAAACCTTTTTAAGTACTGAATAATTATATTTACTGCTTGCAAGTGTCTTTCTCTTGGATCATGCATGAATTGGCTAACCACAGTGATTGTATAAGCTATGTTTGGCCTAGTGTGTGATAGATAAATGAGTTTTCCCACAAGTCTCACTACAAGAAAAAATGATTTTAATTAGACTTTATTTTTACATTACCAAGGTTTAAAACCTCCGTTAAGTCATTTACTTAGGGTTGCAGTTTCCCCCACTAAATCATCTTTGGGAAACATGTTCCCTAGTGTTTTTTTAAACCCAGGAAAAGTCCTTCAAAAACCCCGTTAAATACCATGAGTTTAAGAACTTCCATAAAATACCATGATTTTAGAACCTCTATAAAATATCATAGGTTTCGAAACCTCCATAAAATACCATGAATTTCAAAATCTACATAAAATAACATGGGTTTAGGACCTCCGTAAAATAAGATGGATTTTAGGTCTTCCATAAAATACCATGGGTTAAATACCATGAGTTTTCAAACCTCCGTAAAATATCATGGGTTTCAAAACTTCCATAAAATACCATGTATTTCAAAATCCCATAAAATAAAACGAATTTCAAAATCTCTGTAAAATACCATATGTTTCAAAACTCCATAAAAAACCATAAATTTTGGAACTAAAAATATTTAATTTTTTATTCATTTTATTATTTAAGCATTCATGTGCTTTCTCAACAACAATTATTTATTAACTATTATATTTATTAATTTATAAAGTAATTTTTCAATAAATAAAATAAATATGAATATAATAAATAAATTACAAACTTTCAAAATATATATATATATATATATATATATATATATATATATATATATATATATATATATATATATTCCACAACAAAGTAGTCTTCAATTTCGCTCGAACTTACCATCAAACAGTATAATATCTTATTTTTCCCAATATTTATTTTTTTCAGCCATGGTGTGAGAGCAGCTCAACTGAATGATAAAGATATACTATTAAGATTAATAAATGTATACTAGATTCAAACTTATAAGACTCGAATTCCAAGTCACATGTTCAAATTCTTGGAATCAAGGAGATTCTGACAAGTTGATCCACATTCTCCACTATTTCATTGCTCTAAAAACAATAACAAATTAGAATTGTACCTATTTTAATATTCAATAACATTTATTATCACTACTCACAAGAGTGAGAATGTCTTTTAGATACACATGGTTCACTAACTAACTACTCAATATTTGAATTTTGTTAAAAGAAACATTTATGATAATATTGAATAATTGAGCATCTCGATATTTATAAAAACCTCTACCATAATGAATAATGAATGTGATAGAAAAAATTCATATTAATTCCTTACACGTGTGAATAACATGAAAATGGCAATATTGCAATTATATAGAGAATAAGGCCACTTTGATTATTGATAAATGTATAAAAGGAGATAGGAAGAAGACCAAATTGGATTACCACAAATTCTCTTTGAGCAAAGCTAATAGGAGTGAGTAAGCATCTCCAACATCACTATGATGCCTTTGACAAACTCCAGGTTCATCATCCCCAACATAACTTCATCAATCACTCAAACTTCATTGTTAACCCCATTCTGTGCAGTGTCTCCTCATTCTTTGGCCACTGCTGCTACAAAATTACAAATCCAAATAACCCTAGAAACCATCTATGAAGAAGATGATGAAAAGGAGACAAGGCATCAAACAGAGAGGAGAAGAGCAAGAGCACCCAGTACAAAGATAAAATAATAGACACTTCTTCACTTTTTTAACTTAGTTTTAACATTCTGTTTTGTCATTCCCTTCCTTATCTTCAGGACAGAGAATGTTGAAAGATTTCATGCGTTCTTACAGAACAGAAAAGTACAAGACACAAATCTCTAAAACCGCACACACCTTGAACATTTGCAGCTCAAACACAAGATACTCATACAGCCTTAACATCAAAACTGAAGTTGAAATAAGGACAGAAAAACAGATCATGAAATTACCTTAAAGTTGATTACTTTGAAGATGATATTCTCATAATTTATAGAAACAACATGGTAAACCAGAATGCTTTTTTTTGGTTTGACAAATTGAAACACGGACTGGGATGGTATCCTACTCACTCACTTTTTTATTGATTCACTTGCGGAATGCGGATCAACAAGGCAAATACCAACATCGTACACACACACATCCATTATTTTCCTTAAAGCTCTAAACACTCATTCTTTATGCATTCAATAGAAGTTTAAGTCTCTCTAAATCCAAACCATCCACAATAAATTCTTGTGTATGATATTTTATTGCAGGGGACATACGTAGTTCTATAACAATACTCATTATGTATAGATAAGATTATTTTGGGCAGCACATGAGAGAAGATGACAATTTAAAAATGGTATGGAAAAATTTGCCATTAAAGTGTTGTAATTCTATCTTATGTGTGCTATCTTTTTTGTTCAGGTAGAAGATTCGAAGCAAAAACCACAAATACGATACAGCCATTTCCAATCTCCAGTACAATTTCCCCAACACTAACTACCAATAATTTTGTAAATAAAATGAAAAATAAGTACTTTAGGGTACTAAAAGGAAGATGACTAAGACTTCTGTGTTGAAGCCATATTTGAGAGGATGACCAAGATTCAGTGTCTGGCTGAAGATTAGAAGTGTGTGTCTGCAATCTAGCACATTTTTCATTTTCTTCGTGTTGTAAGTAATATAACCCGCCTTGCTCTTTAGCAATTCTAATCGTCCTCCCCATGGCAAGATCCAGGAAAACACAATGGGAATGAAAAAATATCACTGCACTATTTAAATCTTGGGTAATCAGGTCATTAGATAGTTTGGGAACGTGAAGAACATTTTTTAAAGGAAGGGAAGGCTGAAGGTGGATGTTACCACAACTAGTAACTAGGTATTGGAACCATTAGCAACAATAGTATGTTGGTTACAAGATAAGACATTGAAGGATGAAAAATAAGAGGAATGAGGTGTTAGATGATCAGTAGTACCAGAATCTATAATCCAAATGTTCTCAATACTAGAAGCATTAATGGTATGTTTGTTTCCATGGGGAGGAGGGAGTGGGTGTTTTTTGTGTTTGTTTCAAGGGTTTTGAGGTTGGGGGAGTGAATGGGGGAGAAGGTGGGTGATTTTTTTCACTCTTCACAAAATGAAGAGATTTGTGAGGATTGATGTAGGATTATTGTATTTTACCAAAATATCCTTGTACATGCATTTTATTACAATATACAAAATTAAATATTACATAAATTTATTTATAATTTTAAAAATATTTAATTATACTATTAATAACAACATATAACTATAAATAATGAAAATAATAAAATTAAAAAAATAAAATTATAATATTAACAATATATATAGTTATATAAAGTAACAAATGAATATAATAATAAATATTATTTTCATAAATTATAATGTATTTAATAAATTTATTTCAATTTAACACAAATATTTTCTACTACATTTTTATAATTTTTTATTAAAAAATATAAGTAATTATGAATATTATATATTAAAAATATTATAATTTATTATTCAAATATTTTTAATAACAAGGATAAATTTGTAAACTTGCAATAAATCATCCTCACAAATCCACTCTATCATCTCTCAATCCAAACAACCCCACATATCCTCTCTAATCCTCACAAATCCACTCACTCCCCTCCTCACAAATCCCCTCTTCAATCCAAACAAAGCATAAAGGATAAGAAGCTAGAACTCTTACCACTCATGGTTAAAGAACAAGAGCTAGAAGTCTTAATAAGAGAGTTCATGAGAGCTCGTAAACGCTCCAACTCTTCTTTGCTGAGAGTTGGGACCTCCTCTGCTAGGGTTGCCACACTTTCAGAGTCACATGATGCTTGATTAGCATGCCTTTGTATGGTACCTTTGAATCCTTTGGTACGTTCCAGAACCTTCTCCTTTCCATGAAGTTTGAAGCACCTTTCCTTAGTATGGCCCGTCTTCTTACAATAGTTGCACCAACGATCATAATGATTAGACTTTGTAGGAGGCTTTCCAAATGAAGGGAATTAACCTCTTATAGGGCCCTTGCCAGTAGCCAGAGGTGAACTATCAACGGAGTTACCTCCATCCAACATTATTGATCTTCGAGTTTCTTCCCCTCGTACAATGTGAAAAACTTATGAGAGAGAAGGGAGTTTTTCCTTACCCAAAATCTGAATCCGAATTCGATCAAATTCAGAGTTCAATCTAGAAATAAATTTAAATATTTGTACCCTTTCAAGGAATTGCGCTAGTGTGATAGAGTCATATCATTTTCAAATTTTGATATTGATCTAATTTCATCCATAAACCATTCAACATACCATAGTAGTTTGTTACTAAAAGGCTCCCTAGGTTGGTATTGAAGATTTTGTTTTCTATCTCGTAACATATTGTAATATCCTTTTTCATAGAGTATATTTGACAAAGGTTTTCCCAAATCTCCTCAGAAGTGGAGAAGAACATACAATTTCTGCTAACCTTTGGTGTCAGAGAATTCCATAATCACGTCATGATAAGAGAGTCTTCATTGTCCCAATCTTCATATTTAGGATCGGTTTTGGCTGGAGGGTTCCCTTTTCTTCCTTCCCTTCAGGGTAGCACGAACCAACTAGACCCATTGCAGGTAGTTGCTTCCATCAAGACAATAGTTGCTTTGCGACACCTGCAGATCATTGGAGCTAAGAGGGGTTGTATTTTTATTCGACATGGTAAGAGTTGAAAACAATAAGACAAAAAATGATTTGGCTTTGTAGATAAAAAAAATTGGTGGTAGTCATGTTTGAAAAAACCTCGCCAAAAAAATTTTTCGGCAACGATGATTGGTGGTGGTCGGTGACTGACAATGGTAGTGACGGTCAACGACACAAAGTGGTGGTCAACTGAAAAAAAAACAAAAAATGTTAAACCAATGAAGGCTGCTTAAAAAAATAATTATAGCAATGAAGACTGCTCAGAAAAAGAAAAGAGTGTAGAAGAGTCTCCCAAACTATGAGCTTTGATACCAAGTTGAAAGAAATAGATGAAATTATTTATGAGATGTGATTACATTATCAATTTATAGACTCTTTACAACCTAATTAATGAAAGAAATAATAGGTAGTTAAAACTATACAAATCAAATCAAAATACTAAAAGATATCAAATTTGTCCTAATAAATAGAGAATAAAATCTGCACTTAGTTACAGAATAATTATCTCCTAATTATACAACATGTCCAACGACTAACCAATAGTCTTATTTTTATACAAAAGCGTATAAAAGATTTGAAATCGATGGCTTAAAGTATTTCTTTGGAATAGAGAGGTTGCTTATTCCAAAAAGGAGATTTTCATCTCCAAATAAAATATGTACTTGATCTCTTCAAAGAAAAAGGTAAACTAGGACGCAAAACTCCATGAGTTCCTACAACTGGTTCAAACTTATAAGCAACCTGGCCTATTCTCTTTGGTATAGTAAAAGGACCAAAATACTAAGGCTTAGTTATTGATTTCAAGGTGCATTTTTTTTTTTGTAGTATTGCAGCTTCACTAACAACATATCTCCAACTTGGAAGAAAAACGAGAAAAAGATTTGGACCTAATCAAGAAAGAATATATCTAGTTGGTAATTCGGAACAGAGAAAAGAAACATTTGATAATTGTAAAACATCTTGAGACAAATTCTGAAATCAATTTTGTGCAAAGAAAAAAAAGAATATAAAAGTGACTTCTAAGGAAGAACAAGACATTCCGTTTCAACACGTTTCACCATGCTTTTCATTGAGTTTCATAGTCGAATAACGCTCTTAGACTTATATTAATTTTTCTTTTGCTTTCATCTTTGTCATAGAAGACTAAACCTTTTGAGTTGATTCCCTTATAATTTTTCATTGAAACTTGAGGTTCTAATCAATAAGGTTTTGTTCTTCAATTTTCTGTAACAATTTGTTTAAATTCTTAGGTCGTTTTGAATTCGACTTCCTGTCAAAGGAATTATCTTTTATTTAGTTTTTTGTTTAATTATAATTCTTAGTTCGTTTAGTTTTAATAAATTTCTTGTGCGCTTAATTCAAGTGGTAAAAGAAAAACATCTCACAAGTGCAAACTTAGAGACAAGTGAGATACTAAATACTTCAATAGACACTTGTTTTACAGACAAGATCTTGCTGAATTTGATAGATGCGACACTTGTTTTACAGGTAAGATTCTGTTCAATTTGATTTGCGATTGTTTAATTAAGTTTAACATCTGTGTGAGACTAAAAGGATGATAATTGGATTTGTTAGGAGACAACATGGGGTCATATGATATTTTTTATATTATCATCTCTTTCACACTAGACGGTCTACACTAGAATCTTTTCAATTTAATTGCAAAGCAACAACTATCAGTAACATTGATGTTAACCTTTGAATCCCTTTATATTGTATGTAACAAATAAATAAAGCTCTCTTTTCTTAGCTCATACATACACCTTGCTAATACAATTGTCTTTTCTTAGCTCATACATATACTTTGCTAATACAATTGTGCAATTTCAAAATGTCAAACTCCAGCTTTTGTCATTTGTCACTCCTATTCTATCAATAAAATATAGTATGAAAAGGAAAAGGGAATCTTATGAACTCCCATAAATTCTAGTATGTTGAAGACCAATTTCTATCCAATCTGAAAAAAACTTCAAATTCCTGCCAATATTTGGAAACATAACCAGTGAGCAAAGTAAACAAGTATCACTTTTCTTCATGCATGGTACATATCAAAGGATATGTATACAATGCTTCTAGAAGGAAATTAATATTAATTTTGTTTTTTCTAATTCTTAGATGTTTCTCTTTGTACACATGTCTAGCCTTTATTTTGTCTTTTCTTATTCTAGCTTTTATTGACTCTTTATTTTACATTCTGTCTCCTTAGCTACCTAGAATGAGTGTACTATTTGTATATATTCAGACTTTTTATTTTGATTTAAGTAAGGAAAATACAATAAAAGATATTCCTTCTCATATTTTTTGTCTTCCTTTTTCTCTTTTATGTATCTCAGTTCTTTTCTTTTATTTCTTCCGTCAGTAACAAAATTTATTAATAATTTATCTTGTGTTTTTACCTTTGACTCTAATGGATGTCACATTCAGGAGAAGAGATCCTTGAAAATAATTGGTTCAACTAAGATACAAGATAAACTTTATATACACAAGATCTCATCCTATCAAAAACTTCAAATCAAACCCATCAAATATGCACATACCTCAAACAGTGCTAGTGATCTAGAAACCCTTTGACATTTTTGATTAGGGTATGTTTCAAACAAATGTATTAATGTTATCATGACTAAATTTCTTTTGTTAAATATAACAAATCTTTTGCAAAACAAAAAAAACTTTCATTTCCTATTAATAGATCTAAATCTAAAAAATGTTTTGAATTGATTCATGTAAATGTATGGGGACCATACTCAATACCAACAATTCATGGTCATAAATATTTCTTGACCATAGTTGATGATTATTCGAGGTACACGTGAATTTTTCTTTTAAAACAAAAATCTGTAAGTGTTAAGATTTTGAAAAATTTTGTTTTTATTCAAACACAATTTGAGACAGTATTAAAAATAATAAGTGATAATGAGACTAAATTTTTTATGACTAATTTATTTGTTAACAAAGAAATAGTTCATCAAACATCATGTGTTAATACTTCATAAAAAAAAGTATAGTTGAAAGAAAACATGGTCATATATTAAATGTAGCAAAAACTCTCATGATACAATCTTATTTACCCAAAATTTATTGGTCATATTCTGTGATACATGTTGCGCATATTATAAACATGCTTCCAACACATGTTTTAAATTTTTCTTCTTCTCATGAAATGCTTTACAAAACTCTAGCAAATTTTAATGGATTAAAGGTTTTTTAGTCTTTATGCTATCTTAACACTTTGTCAACAAATAAAAGAAAATTTGATCCAAGGGTATCAAAATGTGTTTTTATTGGTTTTAAAAGGGGGACAAAAGAATATTCAATCTAGAGAAATTTGTGTTTAGGGATGTTGTCTTCTATGAGCATGTTTTTTCATATCAAAAGGCTCAAAATACTAACAATGAAACTAATAGTCCTAACATTCGTGATCAATTTTTTTTTACTAAAGATCATCCTATTTTGAGTCAATCATCACAAGCCATTCTTGCACCTTTTGATAATGCTAAAAATAATAGTAATAGTAATTGTGAATTAGACATTGAGGTTCCAAAAAAAGTTTGTTCCCATATAGACCAAAACCTCAATGAAGATCACAACACAAAACAAAATTTTGAATCAGATCAGCTAGTTCAAATGAGTACAATGAATAAAAAGATCACCTGAGTATCTAAAAGATTATCATTGTAATCTTAATGTTTCCAATACAACTTTAAGAGTTAAATTTTCTTTGAATTATGCTTATAACAATTTATCACCTTCTTACACATATTTTGTTATGTATCTTTCTTCACATGTTGAGCAAAAAAACTTATTCTGAAGCTGTAGATGACTATTGGAGAAAAACTATATAATGTGAGATATATGCTTTGGAGTCAAATCAAACATGGGAGACTGCTTTTATGCCTATGGAAAAAATAAAATAAAATATAAGGCTAATGAAATAGTTGAAAGGTATAAAGCAAGGCTAGTAACAAAGGGATACACACAAACAGAAGATATTGACTACCTTAATACTTTATGTCCAGTAACAAAGATGACCACCATAAGGTTGTTTTTATTTATAATTGGGAATTGAAACAATTAGACATAAACAATGTCTTTTTACATGGAGAGTTGAAAGAAGATGTATACATGGTTGCTACTCTTGAATTGACTTCTATTCAACCAGGACAAGTCTCTAAATTAAAAAAGACTTTATATGGCCTTAAGCAAATCAACAGAGAGTGGTTTGCCAAACTATCATCCTTTTTGCTTTCTATGGAATATACTCAATCTATGAATGACCATTTTTTGTTTATTAATTCTTCTAAAGGATCTTTTACAACATTATTGGTGTATGTGGATGATATAATATTAGCAGAAAATGATAAAGAGGAGATTGAGCGAATCAAGCAATCCTTAAATCAAACATTCAAAATTAAGGATTGTGGGGATTTAAGATATTTTTTTGTCTTGAAATAGCAAGAAGTAAGAAAGGGATAATGATGAATGAATCAAAGGAAATATGCACTGAAATTGTTAACAAATGCAAGTCTTTTAGCCTGCAACCTGCACTTACTTCAATTAATAATCATGCAAAATTATCTTCTACTGGAAGTGTTCCTTTCACAGATGTTCAGGCCTATAGAACATTTTGGAAGACTTATGTATCTCACTAATACCCAACCTGACATAACCTTTTATGTGCAACAACTTTATCAATTTCTTGCTAAGCCTACAATTGCTCACTACAATGCAACAATTAGAATTCTCAGCTAAAGGAGCTTCGAGTTTTGGTTTATTTTTCTCTTCCAACACTTCTACTCATTTAAAAGCCTTTTGTGATAGTGATTGGAGCACTTGTAATGATTCAAGACAATCAGTGACTGATTTTAGTATGTATCTTGGAAATTTCCTCATATCCTTGAAATCAAAGAAGCAAGGAACAATATCAAAGAGTTCCTATGAAGCTAAATACAGGGCAATAACCACTATTAAATGTGAAGTTCAATGGCTAACTTATCTACTTCAAGATTTCAAAGTTCCTTTTGAGCAACCATCTTTTTTATATTGTGACAATGACTCAACAAGATACATTGCAGTAAATTCAATGTTTCATGAGCGTACAAAACACATAGAAATAGATTGTTACATTGTTAGGGAAAAATTGAAGAAGGGTCTCATACATTTGCTTCCCATTTTTATCACAGAGCAACTGACTGACATTCGTACCAAAGTCTTAAGTCCTCAATCTTTCATGACTATTTATTCCAAGTTGGATCTTATCAATATTTGCTCCCAAGCTTACGGGGACTAACAAAGGATATGAACACAAGGCTTTCTAAAAGGAAACTAATATTAATTTTGTCTTTTCTAATTTTTAGATGTTTTTCTTTGTACATATGTCTAGCCTTTATTGTCTTTTCTTATTCTAGCATTTATTGACTATTTATTTTATATTTTGTCTCTTTAGCTACATAGAATGAATGTCGCTTATATATCTTTAGACTTTTTGCTTTGATTTAATTAAGGAAAATAAAATAGAAGAAATATTCCTTCTCATATCTTTTTTTTGCCTTTTTTTTTTCTCTTTTGTTTATTTCAGTTCTTTCTTTTTATAATAGTACAAAAATAACTTTGATGTATGCAAGATTACCTCAGCAATTCAGTAATATTTCAGTCAGATTGATAAGTGTCCTTCTTTCCAGCAAGAATCATTGAAATTTGAAGCCCTCTACTAAATGCTTGATTAAATAGCAACCGGGTTTGAAACTCTGACACAAATGGAAACCATGACAAAATGGCTGTTGGCAAGAATATTATTAATCCCATTACATATTCATAAGCTCTGGATAGCTCTTTCACTGAGTCCCATAGTTTAGCTCCTTTCAAGCATACCTTGCATGCTTGTGCAATCTTGAATGCGAAAAAGAAGGGAACGTCAGTTTTTTTTGGATGAATGAACTTAGAAAATTGTGTTCAAGTAAAATATATTCCAATATTTCTTCAATCTGCCTAAGACATGTCAGATAATGGTTTTATTTGGATAATTTTTAGTTTCTATAAAATTAAGTTCAAATAGGGTTAATTTGACAAAAAAAGACCAAAAGTTGTTCTTAATTAATGCTTCTAGAACGTGCAAAAGTTTTAACTTACCAGAATAATGGCCCATCCTGAGGGCATGAAGGCAATAATGCCAGCAAACAAATCTGATATGGTGAGTCCACACACCACAAATAATAGAGTCATGACTGCGAAAAAGCCAAGGAAGAGAAGGGCCTTCAGAATACGAAACATGAGCTGAAAGTCGGTGCCAAATCTTCGTCTTGCCAAGGATACCAACTGATATATACAGAAAGCAGAAAACAAATGAATTAGTACTGCAGAAAAGTGAACTAATTTAACTATACAGTGGCTAAAATGATCTAAAAGCTTCCTTTATTTTATGAAAATAAATGTTTTATGTCTAAAATTTAAACTAGAAGAAAAAAAATCACTTTAGTTAATAAGATTTTGTGTCAAACAAATTATTAGGCTTAAATTGAAGCAGTAATAGTCTTATACCAAATCACTCTTGATCCCCAGCTAGAATTTGTACATACCTTCAATACGAGAAGTATTATTATTAGAACTGCCCAAGAAAGTCCAAATACCTACAATGAAAAACCAAAGATAGTAAGATGGTGCCAACAAAACTTGCAACCGTTAATAGGATTGGAGAATACACAAAAAGAGTTACTCTACCTGCAACTCCTTGTGATGATGAGTAATATCCATGTGATAGACAATACCATATTGGTACATGAAGAAGCGAAATGCAAGAATTATCTCAAGTATTTTTCCCCTGATATTTGAGTGTTTCATATGTTCATTTTCTTCATCCCACCAAGATTCCCAGCTTTTGTCAGCTGAAATACCAATACCGCCACGATTTCCCATCCAGTGCTTCCAATCTGTCCAATCATCCACAGTTTTTTGCCAATCAAAGCCAGAAGGATTAAACCAGAAAGGAGCAAACAACCAGGAAGTGGCCAAAAACCACAATGAGATTGTGATGAACAAATAATGATGTGACATGCGATATGACTCCCCATAGACTTCATAAACAATCAATAGTAAAAGTATCTCAAGGCCCTTCACAAAATGACTTCGCGAGTACATCCTGTAGTTTTCAGCAAACTTTGCATGGAAGAAAACAAACCCACGACCAGTTGATCTATATTTAGAGCCCCCATGTAAGAGTGTCCTTCCATAATAATGAGTTTTTGTTCCAAACTGGAAAGTAAAGAACACAGAGGCTAGCTGCAGCTGCATGATGATAAAATCACCCAAGGCAGTGCGAAATCCCTTCACCAAGCCAATTTCCATAACCATGGGCAGCACAAGCAGTAAGCCCAACTGAACAACAAACTGAGTTGCCAAAGCCTCTTCAAGGGCTTTGCTGTGATGTATGTTTGGACATTGAAGAATTTCTTTCTCAACACCACTCAAAGCCATATATAAACGTCCATATAAGAACACATACACAGTCAACATAGTTATCTGAAAAATTCATAACGTCCAAATACAGGCATTAGCATAAGTCCATTTTAAACATCAAAAGGAGAGACATGTGCTTTTGTATTTAGTTGTCTGGTAATATCTGTAATTGTATTGTACATTCTAGTTTTCCAATATTTCACCACTATACAGACCCTAAAACACGCCAACTCAAAAATTAAGTTGTTGTCATAGATTTCTTTAAAAATTTAGGAATGTTCCCATATCTAATATCAGATTAAGATGTGATTTTGATAGAAGATACACCTTTTGCTATCTTCCACTTTCAAAAGGTCAACACAATCTCAAATGAGCCTGAATTAAACTAAAGAGGAAACCCTCAGTTTTTCCTTCAAAGTTACATGCTGGTATGCCCATCAAAAGTGTTGGTTGCCAAATCAATCTTTCGGAGATTTAAATTGTCACCATAGTAGTCCTCTATATATTGTCACCAAATTATTTCCACAAGGATCTAAAATGTCACTATATAGGTCCATGTTGAAGACGAAAGTGTTGACTAAACAAATTTTTGAAAGACTAGACCTTAGAGCAAGGCTACTCTAATATTTAGTCACCAATTTTTTTAGGACTATGTATCGCCAATTTAAGGTTTCTCTAAACTAAATGAACAACACACATTAAATACTTATTAAGCATTGTCTACACTCCTTGTTTTATGGAGTACACGTGTCTAGGCACAAAGTGCTTAAATTAAGCCTCAAGAAATCACTAATTTCATGAAAAATTGTAGATAGATTTCTATCCATATATCTTAAACTATCCAGATAAGATCCCCAAAATGAGATTTAATTCATTACCATGCTACTGAAGTAGACACCAACTGTTGTGAAGTAGAACGACAACATTCTGTAGAAGTCAAATTGTCGTCCAAGTCGATAAACATCCCGGCTAAGTGATTGTTCTCCATTTCCATTTGCAACCTTGGCCTCGAATAGTGATATCTGATTCATGCCCATATCACGCCCCTTACCTACTTGTATGTATTCATGATGTGTGATAAATCCTTGACGTAGAGTTGAATTGAACCCTGAGAATGTCAAGCATAATTAGTCAAAAATTCCCACAAACATGAATGACCAATATGGATTTGAATGGAAAGCGCAATTAGTAGAAAATTTAGATCCATAGGATAGCATTTACTATTAGCACCTGCAAATATATCTTCACTTAAGTTTATAACTTTTGATGCTTTGCTTAAGCCACCTCTTGTTATGTGGAAGATTCGGTCAAATATATCAGGATGACCATAATGAAACCGGACCCTGCAAATTCAGAAATGTGGATTAATTAACTGGAGTAAAAAAAAAAGTTAGTTCATAGAGAACACAGCAAGACTGTCCTATTCTTGAATTGTATTAAATTCAGTTGCAGCACAGAGCAGTGACCTGTCTGTGCTCTGTTCATGTTTCAAGCCTAAAGGGATTTTAGGTGGGAAAGTAAATAAATAATAAATCCAACCCTTTCTTGTACATTAACTAAGCGGAGGAAGCAAAATAGAGAATAAGGTAAAAGGTACAAAAGGTGTGAAAACAATATGAAAATCCCATGGGTTATTATACTTACAGTCAGTATCACTATCACAGGACAAAAAAATTGAGACGAACCTTAATGGATTTGCCAAAATTCTTTGGCCAATGGTCGCAAAACTTGTCTCCTGGATTGACATAAACCAAGCAAGGGAAGAAACACTGCAGAATAAGAAACACATAAGCATATATAACTTGTGCCAATTCAAGTTTGATAATATAGAAGTATATATTTTCTTGATCATGAAAAATTAATTCAAACAAAACTTAATATTAGATATTGTGACAACACAGACCTTCCAGTAAATATATGCTCCCTTATACCCAATATCGTGGGTTTCCGTCTCCCACTACGTCTATTTCGGAATTCTTCCAATACATTTCGCATTTTGAAAGCTTCTTCATAGTAGTTATCCTTAACGTAAGAAACAATGAATTAGGAAGGAGCTTTGAGTTGTACAGAAAGTGCTACTTCATTCGTATTAAATTGAAGTCCCCGGAAAAGTTACCTGATTCATGTCTATGGTCTGCAAGGCTTCTCCACGAGTAAATACAATGGCATGATTTTGGTTTTCAGGTTTCCCTTCACCAATTTCTGTTGGAGGACCAGGTAGCTTGATGCGATATATTTCCTAGTAAAGCAATACCGAATAATTTGAACTAAATGGAAGGCTATTCATAACGGCAAACCAACTTAACATGAATTGAGCAACGTGTGCACGATATCAAACTATTTCATCATATAGTTAGGCACAACAGTAACATACAATAGAAAACCCCTTCAGTTTATACATTATACCATGCAAATCATAGCACATAACATCCTTTAGTTTGTGACCCCAATAATCTTTTTCTAGAATTATAGTAGCTGTAATCATATCTTTCCATTTGCTTCAACTCTAAAGTATCTGCTCCATATTTGTTTCTCCATTGTTAAAGAAGTGGTTACTTAACTGTTGGATAAAAATAACTTAAATTGCTCCTTTTAGTCGAATTTCTGTCTACTTTCAATCTTTTATTTTCAACAATTCAAGAATTTCATTCTCCATACATTTGAATTAAATCTTTTAAAATATGTGGTTTTATGTAGAGGATAGAAGAGAAATAAAAAAGAATGAAAAACTGATACTAACTTAGACGCATTACAAAGTATTGATGTGCTGCTATGTTCATAAAAACTAGAGCGCTAAACTTTATTTACACTAATTATGACCTTAAGTAATTAGGAAAACAAATCATGATAAGATAGGAAAATATAGGAATGAATCCTTAAAGATAATGAGAATTCGCTAAAATTCATCTTAGAGGATAATATTAACCTATAATAAGATATTTTCATATAATTCTAAAATCTAGATTCCAAAGCTTGGAAGAGATAAACCCAGGAGTGTTACGACAGCTTTTCCCATTCCCAGCAATGACTAAACGCATTCTACCCATTGCCTCCAACCATTTCAGGATCCTCTAATCTACAAATCAAACTAAAAAATCACACGAGCATGTGGTTGTCACATGTTAGATGCATTAATTGTCTATCCACTATTGGATAGAGCACTAATCATTAGGCCAAAAACTATTAGTCAGGGTGCAACTCTTTCTACTTAAGAGCGTAATAGCCTAAGCATTACAATTCGATTGTAACTTGGTTCACTTGGCCTACGCTATGGAACAATTGATGCCACTTGCACCAATCTTTACCCAATTGCCTTGCTGAAAACAATTAATGCTACCTACAACAATCTCCCATCAACAATTGTCTATTAGGAATCAAACTCATGACTTTGACTTTGATACCAATTGTTGGATTGAGTAATTGGTAAGCGTTCTGTAAGCACTCAATCCAACATCCACAAGTTAATGCTAGATTATTCAATCAATAAACTTCCATAGATGGCAACCACACCATATACAAGAGTGAAAAAAAGAGACCCAAGATAATTTTGACTCATCACATTCCCACATTTGCAAAGACAAATTAAACCGTCATCAGATTTCAAAGAATAGGTGTACACAACAAAACTTTAATTTATAACATTTTAATTAGTAAATAGTCTATGCACTGAAAACCTTTTAATTTTGGCTTGTTGGAGATTCCACATCGACTAAAGATAAGACCAAATTATAGTATATAAGTCAGAGCAAACCTCATCTTTCAAGCCGGTTTTGTGTTGTTGAATTTGACTTATAGTTCCCTTCCTATAATGAAGATCCCACATCAATTAGATATAAGTGGGAGCAAACCCTATCTTGCAAGCCGATTCTAAACTCAGGGTAATTTGTGTCTACTTATGAGACAAGTGAACCTTGGTTGAAAATTTGGAATAAAATCCAGATGAGATTTTATTTGGTATGATTGGATGCTCAATTGTATTAGGCTGTTTTTTTTTTTCCACAAACCAGTTTGGGCTCCTGGTATTTTGGTTTGCTTGTTTTTACATAGGTTTGGTTTGCCCCATGGTTTGAGATAATTCTTTTTCCTTTTTTTCTTGGTTTTCAATATATCCTTACTCTAGATGCTATCTGGAGTAAATTTTATATAAAAAAATATAGTCTAGCACTCACAGTGTGAGGGGTTTTTGCACTACAATCCAATCACAATTATCATGTATGGTAAATGGTAAATTTGTTTACTTCAACAATAATTAACTTAAAAGTCATATTGATGAGCCTCGACTCAACACAATGAACCTCCAATATATTACAATCTAATATTCAAGTAAATATGAAAGCGAAAGAAAGATTTATTAATTTTGAAATATTCAGTAAAGTACATATTAATAGACACTGAGAAGAGTTATTTGCAAGCTAGGGCTACTGTGCTGACCCTGCACTGATGTGACAGTTAGCAAAACAGTTGTAACAAGTGGAGAAACTGTTAACTAACTGAGATATAGTTACAGAGATTAGGATCACCAACTACACAGACTATGTCTGGACTACACTAACTGATATATAGATACAATAACACCATCAAAGTCAACAACAGAATAGAACGAAGGAAATAAGGATAGTTTAGGAAATAGGTATAGAATTCTGTTATGATTGTATGACAGACGGGACACCTGCAGCAGAATACTGGAGAGGAGGGTACAGAAAATTACAGGAAAGACATATTACACGGTGTGCTGAGGAGGTAGTTTTGGTAGTGGCTAGGGTCAGAAAAGCACTGCTCCTTTTATATATATTTTTTTTCAGTTTAACTTTTGATATTTCCTGCAATTTTCAATGTAATCAGTGCTTATTCTCTGAATTTCTTAATATCATTCTTATCATAATTTCAGTATCTATCACATACCTAGCATAATTTCTTATTGGTTGAGAATAAAAAAAAATACACTGGCAGACAATAGAAATTAAATTCCATTAAATATGGAAAAAACACAGCTCTCAGTAAATCATGAAACAATGATGTTTTGTCCATACCTCATCATACTTGTCCCTTCCCTTGACAAGAACAGAGTAATAAACTTTCTGAGATTTTCCATCCTTTGTCTCTTCTGTTTCATCTATGTAAGCAACACGAAGGGCTCCATTCCTGCATGGAATGTTCCATTTTTCCATTCAATCCCATTGTTGTTTTACAAATACAAGAACTAATAAAGTTCAGCAACCGGTTGTATTGACTCACGTTAACATCAGATTGAGAATGTTATTATAGCAGCTTCTGTCTCTAGGATTTTTGGACTTCTTCTGAGAACCATACACTTGACAAGAAACAACATAGGTGAACTTTAAATTAGCCATAGCTTGTGCATCTTCGTGAAGCTTCTTATTTGTGCCATAAGAATACATTGTCCGGTAGTCTTCAAAGAGAGCTGCAAGAGAAAAGACGTGTATTTCATCTATAAATGAAAGGCTTATGTATATCTCAGAATTTAAACTTGAACACAGTATGCAAATAGAGAAATAACCATTGTCTCCCACAGATTCTATGAAGCTCTGAAGGATCAAAGCATGCCAATAGTACATCATTCCTCTCACTAACAAAAACAAGAAGTAGAAAAACAACATTTAAATTGGAATGAATATTAAAATCTAGCAATGAAAATACTGTTCATTACAACCAGGACCTGTTCGGTAGAGTGTCTGCCCTCTGTAAGATGCCCACTGGCGCATTAACTCCTCCTTTTCTTCTTCAAGATCTTCACTTTTTAGTCGTTCATGGAAATTGGCCCATTCATCTACAGTACATTAGTTTCAGTCAGTAAATGAGTGCACATATACAACAGGAATAGAAATAAAAGTAAGCATATAAAAATACTGACCGGGATATATCTTGGTTAGGTAAAATAAAATTGATATCCCTTCTTCATTTTCCTTTTTGAGTTCTTCATCAGAATATAGAACATCTTCTTTGAAATAAGGTGTCAGAACACTGAAGCAATATTCAGATAAGTTACATTTCACAGTAGTATGAGGGAAAATTGTTAGGATGTTAACACTAATGTTAAAAGTTTAGCATTATTAGAATATGCTGTGAAGTGTATTTAGGTTCTACGTTTCATAGTTCGGCCAGATATTAGTTAATTTGTCACCTTAGTACAACAACCAATAAATAATAGAGCATGTGGTTTGGTTTAAGCACAAACTTCTGCAATAATTCTCTCAGCAAAAGTAAACAATCATGCATATTTGGGAAAGTCAACATGTAGATGCTTCGATGCAGCCACAATAAATCGGGTTGTCAACATGTAGTGCTAACCTAGTTAGGATTATAACCTGTATAGTGATGCAATAGCCTTTTTATCTTGATTTAAAAAGAAACAATAGAGAAATAGTAATGAAAAAGGACATCTGATTAGTATCTAAATCATTCTTCTCTTTCCAGCCAGTCAGAAAATTGGTTTAGTAGACATTATGCACACACAACAATTCATCCATCATTTCAACGAGTATACCAATGTGTTCATTATACAAACTTGTTATATATTATTAGATATAATTAAATATTATGAGATATTATAGATATTGTTAGATATTTCATATTTATGTAATGGGCTTAGCCCATATGTTTATTTTCCTATATAAACATAACCCTATGTGTTCAATACACACAAGGGATTTACCCTATTCTTTCTTTTCCTTTAATATGGTATCTAGAACATAGGGTTAGGGTTCGGGTTCAAATTTTATTGGTGAGCCCACTATTCACTGGAATTTTCCAGCCACCGCCTCGCTGGAGCCGCCGCCGGAATCTCACCGGAACCGTTGTCGGAATCGCTGTTGGAGCCTTCATCTTTGCTGCTGCCACCAATTGACTGGTGACTGGATTTTTCCTTATCCTCTATGGCTTCTTCTACTTACGCTGCCACTATGGCTTCTTCCACTGTCACTATGCCGGATCCGTCTATTTATTTATGTCAATGTTCATCTATCCATTGACAAATTGTATGGAACCAATTATGACACTTAGGCCTTAGATATTAAATTATGACTTAAGAGTCAAGGTTATATTGATCATCTTACCCGTCCTAATGTTGCAGAAAATGAGGTTTCCCGTTGGTTGAAAATTGATGCTCAATTATGCATTGTTATCAAATCAACCATTCACTCACCTTTAAAACAAATTTTTCGTACTTATGAGACATGTTTAGAAGTTTGGGAACAAGCAAAATTATTATACACCAATGATACTCAATGTCTTTATGATGTGTCAAAATCTCCTCACAGTTGTTGCTCCTAAACGTTTTGATGGTACAATAGCGGAATATCTAGGTAAACTTCATGCTCTTCTTGATTTTAATGAGTTATTACCTCCTGCCCCCACTCCTTCTCAAGAACTAGAACAAAGATCGAAGTTCTTCATGTTATTGGGTTTACATGGCCCTCCTGATGATTATTCTCATGTTCGTGATCAAATTTTGGGATTTCCTATCGTGCCCAATCTTACTTCCACTTGTTCTACCCTTCTGCATGTGCTAGGTAAACACACCATTGATATAACGTCTCATGTTGATGACTCTTCCGCTTTAGTTTCTCAGCATAATGATTGTACTCGCCCTCACAAGTCGGGCAAAGGACGTCACAAGTGTGACAATTGTGGTAAACTTGACCACAAAATTGACAAATGTTATGCCTTACATGGTCGTCCTCCTAAATATATTGTGGTTGCTCAAACTACTCTTGTGCAACCTTCTACTGTGGACCATCCTTCAATTGATACCTGTAATCAATCTTTTTTCTCTTCCCTATCTACTACGGGTTATTTACCTTCAGTTACCAAGGCCAATGGATATAAGGTACCATCACATGGTGTTGGTACTATTAATCTTTTTCCTTTTTTATCTATTGATAATGTTCTTTATGTCATTGGGTCTCCATTTAACTTATTATTCATTTGTCGTCTCACTCGTTCCCTTGATTGTGTTATTTCTTTTACCATAGATTCTGTTTCTTTACAGGATTGGAGTTCAAGACGAATGATTGGCATTGGATGTGAGTTTCATGGACTTTATCAACAACATATCTCTGCACATGTTGGCGCGATTATGGATTCTCCTTCTCTCATTCATGCTCAGTTGGGTCATTCTAGTCTTGCCTAGATTCAGCAACTTGTTCAAAGTTTATCTAATGTGTCTAGTTTATCGTGTGAGTCGTGTCAATTAGGGAAGCACATTCGTAGTTCATTTCCTAGTAGCGTCTCACAACGTGCTTCTTCTCCTTTTGCCTTAGTTCACTCTAACATTTGGGGACCAAGTCGTATTAAGTCTAATTTAAGATTTCAGTATTTAGTCACTTTTATTGATGATTATTCAAGATGTACTTGAGTGTTGTTAATGAAAAACCGTTCTGAGTTGTTTTCTATATTTCAAATATTTTACAATGAAATTAACAATCAATTTAGAATTTTCATTCGAATTTTGCGGAGTGATAATGGATGTGAGTATCTTTCTCATTCTTTTAAAAATTTTATGGCTTCTCATGGTATTCTTCATCAAACTATGTGCTTATACACCTCAACAAAATGGGGTAGCTAAGTGTAAGAATAGACATCTTGTTGAAACAACTCATACTATTTTAATCCATGATGATGTTCCTCAGCGTTTTTGGGGTAATGTTGTTCTTAGTGCATGTTATCTCATTAATCGTATGCCATCTTCAGTTTTAGATCAAAATTCCTCATTCTACTTTATTTCCACATGACCCTCTCAGCTCTTTATCTCCTAAAGTTCTTGGGTCCACATGCTTTGTTCATAATTTTAGTCCTGGGCTTGATAAATTATCTCCTAAGTCACACAAATGTGTTTTTTTAGGGTTTACTAGATCACAAAAAGGATATAAATGTTTCTCACCTTCTCTAAATCTGTAGATAATGCCTTAGCTCATCCTAGTTGGCGTCAAGCCATGCTTGATAAAATGAGTGCGCTTCAGAATAATGGAACTTGGAAACTTGTTCCTTTACCATCTAGGAAATTTGTTGTTGGTTACAGGTGGATTTTTGCTATCAAAGTTGGTTCTGATGGTACTATTCATCGACTCAGAGCCCGTCTTGTGGCTAAGCGTTATATCCAAATTTTTGGTTTAGACTATGGTGATACTTTTTATGCAGTGAAAAAGATGGTTTCTATTCGCTTATTCATAGCTATCGTTGCTCTTCAAAAATAGCCTCTTTATCAACTGAATGTCAAAAATGCGTTTCTTAATGGAGATTTGCAGGAAGAAATTTATATGGAGCAACCTCATGGTTTTGTTGCTCAGGGGGAGTCTTCTGGATCGGTATGTCGTCTTCACAAATCTTTTTATGGCCTCAAGCAGTCTCCTAGGGCTTGGTTTGGAAAATTTAGCAATGTTTTTCAACAGTTTGGTATGACTCGCAGTGAAGCAGATAATTCAGTTTTTTATCGTTACTCGAGTGTTGGATGTATCTATCTTATAGTATATGTAGATGACATTGTTCTTACAAACAGTGATCACCATGGCATCTTACAAGTAAAACAACACCTTTGTCAACACTTTCAGACCAAAGATCTTGACAAACTCAAATATTTCTTGGGGATTGAGGTAACACAACCCAATATTGGTATTGTTATCTCTCAAAGAACATATGCATTGGATATTTTGGAAGAAATTGGGTTGATGAATTTAAAATCCATTGATACTCCCATGGATCGCAATGTCAAACTTCTGCCCAATCAGGGGAGCCTCTTTCAGATCCTGAGAAGTACAAGAGATTAGTTGAAAATTGAACTATCTCACTGTTACTCGTCCTGATATTTCCTTTACAATCAGTGTGGTGAGTCAATTTCTTAATTCTCCATGTGAAGACCATTGGTATGCAGTCATTCGTATACTGAAGTACATTAAAGGATCTCCTAGAAAAGGTTCGTTAAATGGTCATAATAACCATACTAAATTCGTTTGTTATTCAAATGCTGATTGGGCAAGATCTCCATCTGATAGAAGATCAACTTCCGATTATTGTGTCTTCATTGGTGATAACTTGATCTCTTGGAAGAGCAAGAAACAAAGTGTTATGGCGAGATCTAGTGCAGAAGCATAATATAGATCTATGGCCTTGTTACTTATGAACTTATTTAACTTAAACAGTTACTTAAGGAATTGCAATTTGGATAGGTCACTCACATGATACTTATATGTGATAATCAAGCTGCTCTTCATATTAGCTCAAATCCAGTTTTTCATGAAAGGACCAGACATATTTGTTAGATATTATTATATATTATTAAATATTATTAGATATTATGAGATATTATATATATTGTTTGATATTTCATATTTATGTAATAGGCTTAGCCCATATGTTTATTTTCCTATATAAACATAAGCATGTGTGTTCAATACACGAGGGATTTACCCTATTCTTTCTTTTCCTTTAATATGGTATCTTGAGCATAAGGTTAGGGTTCAATTTTTATTGGTGAACCCACTCTTCATTAGAATTTTCCAACCACCGTCCCACCGCCTTGCCAGAGCTGTCACCACTGCCGCCTCTCCAGACCCTCGCCGGAGCCGTCGCCGGAATCTTGCCAGAGCCACCGCCAGAATCTTGCCGAAGCCGTCGCCGGAGACACTACCGGAATCGCTGCCGGAACCTTCATCTTTGTTGTTGTCGCCAATTGACCAGTGACTGGATTTATTTTGTCCTCTATGGCTTCTTCCGCTTCCGCTGCCACTGCCACTATGGCTTCTTCCGCTGCCACTGCCACAATGACTCCTTCCGCTGTCATAATGCCGGATCCATCTATTTATACTAATTATGTCAATGTTCATCTGTTCATTGACAAATTGGATGGAACCAATTATGATACGTGGGCTTCAGATATTAAATTATGGCTTAAGAGTCAAGATTATGTTGATCATCATACCCGTCCTAATGTTGATGAAAATGAAGTTTCCCGTTGGTTGAAAATTGATGCTCAATTATGCATTGTTATCAAATCTACCATTCATTCCTCTTTAAAACAAATTTTTCGTACCTATGAGACATGTTCAGAAATTTGGGAACAAGCAAAATTATTATACACCAATGATACTCAACGTCTTTATGGTGTGTGTCAAAATCTCCTCACAATTGTTGCTCCCAAACGTCTTGATGGTACAATGGCGGAATATCTAGGTAAACTACATGCTCTTCTTCATGATTTTAATGAGTTATTACCTCCTGCCCCCACTCCTTCTCAAGAACTAGAACAAAGATCCAAGTTCTTCATGTTATTGGGTTTACATGGTCTTCCTAATGATTATTCTCATGTTCGTGATCAAATTTTGGAATCCCCTATCGTGCCCAATTTTACTTCCACTTGTTCTACCCTTCTACGTGTGCCAGGTAAACACACCACTGAATTAACGTCTCATGTAGATGACTCTTCTGCTTTAGTCTCTCAGCATAATGATCGTATTTGTCCTCACAAGTCGGGCAAAGGGCGTCACAAGTGTGACCGTTGTGGCAAACTTGGCTACAAAATTGACAGATGCTATGCTTACATGGTCGTCCTCCTAAATCTGTTGCAGTTGCTCAAAGTGCTCCTGTGCAACCTTTTACTGTGGACCATACTTCAATTGATACGCCAGGCCAACCTATTATTTTCAATGAATTTTTTAAATGGTATGCGGATCGTCAGAACCCTAGTTCCACAGCTTTTGTTGCACATTCAGGTACATCTTTTGTTGGCCTCACTCACTCTACTTCCGTTGGCCCTTGGGTTCTAGATTCAGGTCCCACAGATCACATTAGTGGTAATAAATCTTTTTTCTCTTCCCTATCTACTATGAGTTATTTACCTTCAGTTACCATGACTAATGAATATAGGATACCATCACATGGTGTTGGTACTATTAACCTTTTTCCTTCTTTATCTATTCATAATGTTCTTTATGTTCCTGGGTCTCCATTTAACTAATTATCCATTAGTCGTCTCACTCGTTCCTTAATTGTGTTATTTCTTTTACCAAAGATTCTGTTTCTGTACAGGACCGGAATTCGGGACGGATGATTGGCACCGTATGTGAGTCTCATGGACTTTATCACCTATAGATCTCTGCACATGTTGGCACGATTAAGGATTCTCCATCTCTCATTCATCCTCGATTGGGTCTTCTTAGTCTTGCCAAGATGCAGCAACTTGTTCCAAGTTTGTCTAATGTGTCTAGTTTATCATGTAGGTCGTGTTAGTTAGGGAAGCACATTTGTAGTTCTTTTCCTAGTAGTGTCTCACAACGTGCTTCATCTCCTTTTGCCTTAGTCCACTCTGACATTTGGGGACCAAGTCGTATTAAGTCTAATTTAGGATTTCAGTATTTTGTTACTTTTATTGATGATTACATTTGTAACAAATTAGGTACATATGATCTATATGCACCAGCTTGAGGGAGAGTGTTAGATATTATTTGATATAATTAGATATTATGAGATATTATAGACACTTGAATTAGAATACTTCTAAGGTAGAAACTCCGAAAAGGAAAAAAGAACTTCTCTGTATAACACTTGCAATGTACAAACTGTTGGTGATCCCGCATTGACTAGAGATGAAGACATTTCATTGTATATAAGTGGGTGCAAACCTCACCTTATAAGCCAGTTTTATGAGGTTAAGTTAGGCTTAAAGTTCACTTTTTAATATGGTATCAGAGCCATTTTCGAGCCTATCCTAATGAGAATTTGTTAGGTTTATCAGGTCACCTGTTATCAAGTCGTTATCGGACTACCCATAATATGTTGTCTCACGCACAAGCTGTCACTCTCGACGTGAGGAAATGTGTTGGAGATCCCGCATAAGTACAAATCTCATCTTATAAGCCGGTTGAGTTAGACTTAAAATCCACTTCTTAATACAAAAAATTTACGCATACAACACTGGCACTTCAAGGGTCCAAAACCTCTTACTATCAACCCAATCTTTTTCTGCTTACCTTCCCCCAAAACCTGCAAACACATATATACACAGCTTCCTAACATAACCGCAGAAACACTAACAAACTTTTCAGCTACTTGAATTAAATCAAATAGCTATATTTCTCTCTCCCTTATTCTCCTTTCATGGACCTTAATAGGAGGAGAGTTAGTCCATGCTTTAAGCTCAAAGCACTCCTGTTTGAGGCGGTGGGTCATGTAAAACCATTCATGACTTTGTCCTTCAATTTAATCAATACTCGTTCTATTTTTTCCCTTTCCTTTCAATATATAATTAGCCTATCACAATGACTGACCTGAAGGACAACATGTCCCGAACTTTGGGAGCCTTTGGAATGTTCATAAATAAGGAATTTGCAAAGAATGTAATACGACGGCGGGCTTCTATATTTTGGGGAACATTTATGGCTGATTCCTTGACTGTTAAAAGCAAATGAAGCCTAATAACCTAGAGAGAAAAAACAGAAACTTGTAAGCAACAACACATTCAAAAGGAAAAATGTAATAAGTTCACTAAATTATAATTGTCAAGACTACCTTCTCCATCACTGGTCTATTGAGTGTAAAAGAAGTGTCAACGTTGACAAACCTCTGGCCTCTCTCTAAATGATATTGCTGAGGTGTTTGCAAAAACCTGGAGAAGGAAGAACCAAATCAATATTGTAAAGCAGTACTTATTATAGCATTTAAGAAAAAAAATCTTAAACCATAGTTCCAGTCACTGTTTCAAACATACAAATGGCCATCAACCATGAAATCCTGTATGATAATTTCTACAATATCTTGAAGAACATTGACTATTTGGGATTCAAGTTTTCCGTCTTCAGATCGCTGCCAATGGGTGAAAGATAATATTTATAAGACCGGAATAAGTCTTACAAGAAGGAACTGAAGTATACTGAGAAAAAAAGGTAGCATGATTGGGAAATCCTACCAGTAGAGTTAAGAATTTCTCTAACTTCTCACTGAGTGAAGGTAAGCCACTCGTATTGAATTCCTTGACAAATGTTTCATCACGTATACACTGTTCTACTTTATCACATATACTGCTCACAACCCTGTCTCGTAGATGGAAGAAACCCAATACTCATGAGGATTCCATTAAGAAGAAAATTAAATGGGAGAACAGAGGCTATACAAGTATTTCTCTCTTACAGCTTATCTTCTTCTTCTAGCAGAAGGTGCAATAGGATCTCCCTGAGAGTCTCATAGCATTCAACAACTGCTGAATGCATATATCCATCACTCTTTATCTTTCTGAACAAATCATCATCAGTCTCCTTCTTATAATCTTTTGCCATGTCAACAGCAATAGGAATCTATCACATTGAAAAAAATTAGAAAAGAAGCAAAAGACATGTTCATTCAGTCATAATAAACTTCTGGCCATGGGAACCACTCATATGACACACCTTACTAGCAAGCAAGAATGGAGGCCACTGAATTACAGAAACATAACTTGCAGTGTATGGGACAAGAAGCAAATCTCTATCCCTGGACAATTAGAGTTAAAAATATAATCAGAAGCTTGAAATTTGGGACCAGGCATGCAATGCAAGATGTATCAGGCCAGTAGTTCGGACCTGTTACTGATGAGGTCTTCCTCTCTCATAGAATTTATAAACGCATTCCAAACATGAGAGAAGTATGCAATATTATTCCGTTCATAGGTCTCATCCTGGCACCGAAAATTCATTCACAAGACACCAGGTACTTATTCAGCTTCTACGTAGTTATATAATTTCATAGTACATAAATACTAAATTTTGAAACACGAACTGCAGTACCCATTTTTCCTGTTTAGTCCTTCTGTCTCTTCCTGCCCAAAACCGCTGATAGAAAGCTACTGGAACAGACTGAAATCTGGACCAGAGCATTCCAAGCGTCCTTATCTAAAGGGATGCAAAATATTAGGAGAAAATTACCGAGGAAAAAAAAAACTATGTTGCATGGCTATGGCTACAAGCACTAGCTAAAATAAGATACAACACATAAATATGATAAAATTTAAAACTTAGAATACAAGTACATTATATATTAAAACATAATGATTATAAATTGTGTATATGTTATTGATTTATTTTTCTTAAATATATAATATGATATTTATATTGGTTTTCCATCACCATCCTATTATTGTTTGTCTTTAATATATTGAAAAAAATTATAAAACGTACATCTGCAATCAAATATATATAGAATCATTATACTCAAGTTAAGATAATGATCCTTTTGTTATCCAAAGAAAAAATGCAAGTCGTTTGAAGACAAAGCATTCATGCTTTGGTACAAAAGCAGCAGCATAACATATATCTCTGACATGTCCACATCACCAAATTGAAAGGTATATGTGCATCATAATCAGAAATGTATTATATCACTAATATACCAAGCAAATGTTCAATTAAAGAAAAAGAAATCATGAAGGAATGTATTTTATACGACAGCTTAGTATCAAATAATGCAATTATTTTCTTGTGGGATTGAATAAGAACTCAAATTAGAAGGGGGGATTACAAAGGTCAAATATAAAATGTTGCAATAAACATGCCACTAACCTCTCCCAAATGGCTGAAGGCTCCAACAATGCCACCAAGCAGAGTGGCATAAATAGCATACCATATTTGAGTATCCATAAAATAAACCTATATATTAATGAAACATATAACAATGGAATGAATTAATGTACAAATTCTGCAGTAGCACAACTGAAAAAGAGGGAAAAAAAAAAGAAGGAATGAATTATGTACAAATGTGAAGGCAGAATAATGGAATAAAATGAAATTCATTAGTCCAAAATTCCTTTCCTACTATACTTACCAGGATAATTGGAGCCCATATTGCAATAACAATACATATATTGTGAGTCTCTGTAGCAGTTACAGAATGTGAGTTGAAGCTAGTTATGCTGACTGAATAAGTAGCAAAGATAGGTAGATGTGAAAAGGACATAAAATGTTTACCATTTTCTGGAAAGAACTCATGCCACTGGTAGTTATCAATGGACATCCCCATGATTAATTTTGTGGGTCCAATAAGGGGCAATATCTGTGGAAAGATAAATTTAGTATGAAAGATAAACAAATTTAATGAATTACAGTTTAAAATATTTGTTGACTTTCGTACAAGGAAAAAAGAAAATACATGAAACATGATTGCAAGAATCTGGTAGTTCATTTATTGGGAATTGATTTCATTATCTTTTTAGAGTTTTCACAAATTTATGATTGAAGAGAAAATGAGAAAAAAGAGAGGCCTGAGATGTAGTGTAAGGACCTGAAAAATTGAATTGGAATAATAAGAGATATATTTTAAATGAATTCTAAGTATGTCTTTATTTAAAATAAAAAGGAAGGAAAGTGTAGTTTGGAAGACTATGAGATCGCCTAGTAGTACATGATCGTCGGTCGCCTACTACACATGAGCGCCAGGGCGCGAGGTATGCAGGCGTCGCGCGGGCGCGAGGCATGCAGGCGTCGCGCGGGCGCGAGGCATGTGGACGTCGCGCGGGCGCGAGGCATGTGGACGTCGCCAGGGCGCGCGAGGCATGTGGACGTCGCCAGGGCGCGCGAGGCATGTGGACGTCGCCAGGGGGAGACATCGGTCGTTCGCCAGTATGAGACCTCAGTGGATAGTCATCGCGCGAGAGGTCATCGGTGGAAGGTTATCGCGCGACGTCGAGCTTCACACAGAGAAAGTGGGACCCAGACTCCCAACATGAAACGTCCTGAACGCGCGCCACGTAGACAAAAAGGGTGGTTCAGAATAGTGACATCAGAATGTTGGCATGCGCAAGAGTCACTCGCGGTCGTACTGTTCAGAGCAGTGGTTGGCATGCACAAGCGACAACAGTGGTCGTACTGTTCAGAGCAGTGGTTGGCATGCACAAGCGACAACAGTGGTCGTACTGTTCAGGGCAGTGGTTCTCAGGCTTTCCTGCAGAAGGGGTGACAGCAGCAGCATACGTGGACAGGCAAGCTGGGATTCAAAAGCCACTGCGGGAAGGCAAAGAGGGTTACAGACTCAAGAGTGTTAGAGTGAGTGCAAACTTCCTCCCTTCCTTTCTTCCCTCCCTTGCGTTGTGACTCAGACAACCTCAAGCATCAGTACGACGAGCGACGGCCACCATTAGAGTACTTGGGAGATTCTCTGCAAGTCTTTCAAACCAGACGCAAAAACAGAGCCAAGGCATTCTTTAAGCTTCGTTGAGTTTCGGAGCTCCTTGTGTTTTGCGCAAGTCCAGGTAAGGGAAGCTAGCCTTCATTTTCAATACAAGCCATAGATTAGCTGTTTCTGAAGTAAGGGCGACGTGGTCGCCGGTTTTATATACAGACTTCGAAATACCTTGTTTTTGAACCAGATCGCCGGTTTTGGCGTTGTTTGCGAACTCCCTGTTTTTGGTGTTGCTTTGAAACTGTTTGAGATTTAAATGAGATATTCGAAAATAAGAACCTTGGAGTGAGTTTTGCTGTGATTGAAATCATTCATTTAAGTGTTGTATGATGTGTTGAATGTTGTGGATGTGGGATCAAGGCATAGTATTTTCAGGAAAGAAAATACCGTGTAAGATCGTGTAGGATGTGCATTGATCGGTGATGTCTATAATGAGATTATCCTGACTCTCCTGAGATAATGGATTCATATAGATGAAGTTATTCAGGCGTTGAGAGTCGAAGGAGGTTCATATGTATGGGTGAGTTGCTCAAAAGGGAACGAGCTCGGCCTGTTATATGGATTAACCCTGTCATACTGTGAGAATGGTGAACTTGAGATCAAGAATGTGTTGATGCGCATGGCTGTGGAAACATTACAACAGCTTAGTATGACAGGTGCAGAATCTCTGAGTCTAGTCAATGCACGAGTCTTCCGGAAGTAGTGTCAAGTGTCTTGTGTGCTGAGTCAGTGGTAGTCTGACGTGAGAAATGAAAAACATTGAATTGATAGACACTTGGTGCATTATGTGAATAGAACGACTCTTGAAAATATTGTGAAACATGTGATTTCTTGATGGCTGTGTGATATGAATGAGAAAGTGATGGACTCTTGTGAATGTTTAAAAAGGCTGATCTACGTTGGTTGTCCAGTTTAAAATTTAAAGTTTAAAAATATCTAGCTTACCCTTTGTATTGTTCTCTGGCTGTTTTCTCTTAAAACTGTGATGATCGTGTATTTTACACGGGAGCAGATGATTTTCCAGAAAGTAGAGCTCCTTAGTGAGTGGTCGCCGGAAGGAGATCGTCTGATTTCTGTTCTGGTAGCAGATCGGCTGTTTTGGGTCCTCTGATAGGAGATCGGCCTCGTCCGATAGGAGATCGGTCTCTTCCGATAGGAGATCGCCTGCTTTGTTTTTTTTTACTGTATTTTGTTTATGTTTCTGGAAAATTTGACCGAATTTGTATTAAACTCCCTGTGAGGAGAAACTACGTTTCATATATATAATATTTTGTTCACTTCAATCTATTTGTTACCTTTATTTTCATTATATACATTTGTATAGTATTTTGGCGGGATGTTACATGTAGTATCATTAATGTAATGAGAAAGTTTCCTAATTAACATAATTACATGATTTGGAAATTATTTAAGCCAAACTCAATCTTAAAAAACTGGCTTGTAAGATAAAGATTACCTCCATTATATAGTGTATTTTGCCACTATCTCTAGTTCACCTAAGGTTTTCCCGATACACCCTCCCACATCTAGCACTACAGGATTTGGTACGTATATAACATGTGAGTGGCCTTTTTAATGGATCTATGATAACTTCGGGAACCATCTTAAAGGGATTGCTTGTAGTTGTGTGTTCTGTACACACAAGAGTGATATATTTCCCTATTTAATGTAATTAAATCATATTTTAGTATTCCCCTCATGCTGGAGCATAAGTATGATGAGTCAAGCTTGTTACAAATGTTATCAACACGAGACCCATAGAGACATAGTGAATGTCACTCAATTGGTTATTGAAGCTAGCAAAGTTAATAATGACAAGGTTTCACGCATCAATTTGGTGCAGGAGTAACATAGTGGTTTCTAGAGAAGCACATTTTTTATTGCAAGGTCGTGTTAGAGGTCAAACAACACAGGGACTTTTGGAGAGCAAAAAGTACTCAGAGTACGACGATTGCTCAAGTAAAAGTGGTCAAAGGGTATGGTAGCTGCCGAAGAGCAAATAATGCTCTGATACCATTTTAATTAGTGTAGGTCTATCTCAACCCTAGAATACTGTCTTATACGGTGTGTTTGGATTAGAGAGGAGATTGAGGGAGTGGATTTGGAATGATTTGAGAGGAAAGTGAGGTTGTTTGGATTACTATATTAGAGTAGATTTGTGAGGAAAGTTTATTGAAATTTGTAATTGATGTGATATTGTAAAAGATTTTTAATTTTTTTTAAAATATATAAAATGGAAGTTTATAAATTGATAAATAATAAATTTTTAAAAAATTATGAAATAATTTAATATAAAAGAATTTAGAAATATAGATTAGAATTAAAATAAAAAAAATTAATATTAAATTTAATAAAAATACATATTAATGATAAAAATTAATCTTTTATTCATTATTTATTTTATTATAATGTGAAAATTAATATTAAATAATTAATAAAGAAATTATAAATGTTATATATATATATATATATTAAATATAATTTATGTATATATAATAGTATATAATTTTTTAAAACAAAAATAATATAATTCATCTTTCTCTACAAATCTCTTCACGGAGGAAGAGAAAGTTCTAACCCAAAGAGTTGTCTCGTTTTTTGCGTTTTCATTCTTTTTTTTTTCGTTTTTCTAACTTTACCCTTTCTCATTCTTTGCTTGGAAACAAACAGCCCATAAGGTGAGAATTGTCTTCAATTATATACCGTGTTTTGGAACTAATTAATATGGGATTTGGATTTTTCCCAATACATGATAATGTAGTTAACACATAATATTAAAGCTCCAAATTGTTAGCGTTAAGCTTGAAGTATATGAGTCAGTGATACTATGTTGAATTTTACAAAACTAGAACTTAAAACACTGATATATAATTTTTAAAAAATGATTATTAATAACAAAATATTAGTTTGATCCACCCAACATGGTTGTTAAAATCATATTGTGTAGGTAGGGAAGGAGAAGAAGAGAGATTAGAGAAGTAGATCGTTTGGGTCACCCAAGTTCTACCACCTTTTCTTACATACCAGCATCGAGCATAAACCACTCCTTTATCCTTATCACATTCTCCTAACTTTTACCATACTTGACCTATTACTCTTAGAAAAGGTATTCAATCTACTCGTAATCCATATCCTGTTTATAATTTTTTAAAGTTATCATTATTTCTCTCCTTCATATTCCTCATTTGTTTTCTCCTTGTCCATCATTATTGTTCCTAATAATGTTCATAAGGCACTTGGTCACCTTGTATGGCGACAAGCCATGATTGATAAAATGCATGCACTTGAATAGATTAATCCCTCTTCCTCTTGGTAGGAAGTTTGTGGGTTGTACATGAGTTTATTTGTAAGGGTAGGTCCTACGAGTAAAGTAGATTGTCTCAAAGTTCGTCTAGTAGCTAAGGAATACACCCAGATTTATGATCTCGACTATTGTGATACTTTTTCTCGTGTGGCTAAGATCAACATTGTCTGTGCTTTTCTTGCTATAGTAGTCATTCACCACTGACCTCTTCAATAGCTTGACATTAAGAATGCATTTCTTCTTGGTGATCTAGACAAGGAGATTTAAATGGAGCAACCTCCTGAATTTGTTTTTCAAGGAAAGTTTGCTTTAGTTTGTAAATTACATTAGTCTCTCTATGGCTTGAAGCAATCACCTCGAGTTTGGTTTGGTAAATTTAGTCATATTATGCAGATTTTTAGATTGTCACAAAGTGAGGCAGGTCATTCTTAGTTTTACTATCATACTTCTTCTGGAAAATGTGTTTATTCTATATTGATGATATTTTTATTACCGAAGATGATATCACTACAATTGTTCAATAAAAAAAAAACATTTATTCAGCCACTTTTGGACCAGAGACTGGGGTATCTAAAATATTTTCTTGGTATAGAAGTGGCACAATCAAAAGAAGGTGTCATCATTTCACAAAGAAAATATGCTCGTGATATTTTGAAGGAGATAGACAGGAAAAATTGCAAGTTCATTGATAGTTCAATGGATTCAAATCAAAAGTTACTAAGAGACCAAGGTGAACTTTTCTCAGACCCAGAGAGATATAGAAGGTTGGTTGGAAAACTAATTTATCTTACTATAACAAGACTTGACTTTTCTTGTCCAGTGGGAGTTATAAGTCAATTTATGCAAAAGCCCCACATTGATCACTAGAATGTTGTGATTAGATTAGCATTCTCAAATGTGTAAAAGGGAACCCAAGATAAGGATTGTTGTATGAGAACAAGGGAAGTACTCAAGTCTTGGGGTATAATTATGTATATTGGGATGGTTATCCCATTGATAGGAGATCTACCATAGGATATTGTGTATTCCTTGGATGGAACCTTGTATCTTGGAAAGTTAAGAAACAAAGTGTTGTTGTTTGATCCAATGCAGAAGCAGAATATCTATCTATGGCCTAGTTACATTTGAACTTGTGTCGATTAAACAATTCCTTCAAGAGTTGAAATTAGCAGATGAAGTTGTATTGTGACAACCAGACAACTCTTCATATTACCTCCAATCTGGTGTTTCATAAGAGAACCAAACATATAGAAATTGATTGTCATTTTGTTAAAGAGAGACTGTTGTCCAAGGATCTTATTACTGAGTTTGTCAACTCTAACAAACAACTTGCAATCATTCTAACTAAATCTCTAAGAGGACCTAGGATTCAATTTATATGTTCCAACTTGATGGGGAGTATTGAAATGTTGTTAGATATTATGAGATATTATGAGATATTATAGATATTATTAGATATTTCTATTTATGTAATGGGCTTAGCCCATATGTTTCTTTTTCTACATAAACATCACACTATGTGTTCAATATACACAAGGTTACTCGTCCTGATATTTCCTTTGCAATCTGTGGTGAGTCAATTTCTTAATTTTCCATGTGAAGACCATTGGAATGCAGTCCTTCGTATACTGAAGTACTTTAAAGGATCTTCTGGAAAAGGTTTGTTATATGGTCACAATAACTATACTAAAATCGTTTGTTATTCAAATGTTGATTGGACAAGATCTCCATCTGATAGAAGATCAACTTCTGGTTATTGTGTCTCCATTGGTGATTACTTGATCTCTTGGAAGAGCAAGAAATAATGTGTTGCAGCAAGTTCTAGTGCAGAAGCAAAATATAGAGCTATGGCCTCTCGGCTACTTGTAAGCTTATTTGGCTTAAACAGTTACTTAAAGAATTGCAATTTGGAAAGGTCACTCAAATGACACTTATATGTGATAATCATGATGCTCTTCATATTAGCTCAAATCCAATTTTTCATGGAAGAATATATTGAGATTGATTGTCATTTCATTCGAGAAAAGATTATATCGAGAGATATCAAGACTGAGTTTGTTAATTCAAATGATCAATTAACAGATATTTTTACTAAACCTTTACGAGATCCTAGGATTGATTGTATTTGTAACAAGTTTGGTACATATGATTTATATGCACCAGCTTGTGGGGGTGTATTAGATATTATTAGATATTATGAGATATTATAGATATTATTAGATATTTCTATTTATGTAATGGACTTAGTCCATGTTTCTTTTTCTATATAAACATAACCCCATGTGTTCAATATACACAAGGGATTTATCCTATTCTTCTTTTTGTTTTAATAAATGTGATGTTATTTTCTCTCTTTTTTTATTTTTCTTATGTCTGTACCACACTGTAGGGTTAGTGTTTTAGGCAAATGCCTTGCCTCTTCTTTGTATCTTATATATACATAAATAAATGTCCAACACAGTAGGTTGAATGCACTGTCTTTCGGTCCTCTTATTTGTTCAAGTGATGTGAAACAAAAGACAATGCACTGACAACCCTATTTATAGTAATATATTACATGTAATACTTGTCCTCTAAAATATTTTGTAGATATTCTAACACTCAAAATAACATGAAGGCTTAAATATGTTTTTTTATTTTATTGTAGTCCTTGCAAATATCTACTTTTATGATTTAGTTCTTGTTATATGTAGATTATTTGCTTTTAGTCCCTCAAATTTTTCAAGAGACTAATTCAAAACGAACAAAATATTATAGAGACTAAAATGAAAAAATAGATATTTAATAGGGACCAAAATAAAATAACAAGTACCAAAACATCAAAAGAATTTACTGGGACTAAAAGTCATACAAGGTTTAGGAATCAAAATTTACCTTATTTCAGTGCAATTTGAAAGGATATTTTGACAGAGAAAACATGTCATTGAAGATTTTAATCACTCTTGGAATTCAGGGCATTTTCTTATCACTTACATGTGTTTTATTGTCAACAAGCCATGCAAATTAGAAGAAATTTAAATAAAAAATCAATTACATAAATAATACCTCCACATAGTAGCTGAATGCTAGCTTGCTAATCAGCAGCATGATCCAGAACAGGGTGTACCTGCCATAACAAAATTTATTTAAAGTCATAAAATATGAAAAGATACTTAATAATAGAAGCAGCAAATATTATGATTGAATTAAATACCCAATCATTAGTCAGATCAGATTTTAAGAGAAAAAAAAAAAAAAAAAAACTGTTGTCTCTCTATATGGGCCAAAATAGTCTTGTAAAACATATGAAGAAAAAACTAAAAGGAAGTTGATAGATATATTAATCAGTATGTCTTTAACTAGGATAGTAGGTGCATGTTTGAATATTTTTGGGGTAAAAAATCTGTTCTTAGCTTCTTGACAAAGCTTTAAGGAAAAGAAAAATATTACTTTCTATGGGAAAAGGGTTCCCTGTATACTAAGTACAAGTATCTTATAAAGCATATAATAAATCAAATCATTTTTAACATAAGAAAATACAATTGGAATTGTAAAGTCATTTTTATAAATATCATCTTTCTAAAGAAAAGATTTGCCGAGCACAAACTAAGCCAATTAAAAGGAAAACATGTGGTTGGAGTAAAACGAAGGTTCCACCTTGAAATAACTGGATTCAAAAAGGAAAATGATAAGAAACTCTCACTCACTTCAGCAGTGAGAACATGTTCTCATACATGCCTCTTCCTACATACAATTTTGGCTGCAGCATAGTCAATGTTAGACAAAGCACACCAAAACCATATTTCAATTAGAAAATAGAAAGAAATGAAAATATAAATACATGAAGCATCTGTTAGGTATTTCGACACAAAAAATGAACAAATAAATGAATGCGTTGCAGACCTGAGCCCACCACATCAAAATGGTAAGAATTCGCATATTTGAGCACTCCAATTTTCTCCGCAGAGGAGGAAGGAAAAAGAGGATTGTATCCACTATGTTTGGAAACATATATAATACAACAACATAGGTATAGAGGGACTGATTCCCCCAATTCCCAGCCCAACTAGTGACAAATTTGATAGGCCCGACAAATTTGATAAGCCCTGATGGATTCACTAGTGAACTGGAATAACAGATTGGCAAAACAACAACCCAAACAGCTGCTACCACAAATTTCAAAAAATATCGAAGCAACTGAGTAAATTTCATGCTCTTCAATGCATTCCATGTCAGAATAATATCAAGAGTTACTGCAGATAAAAGATATGAGAAAAAACTTAATTAATGATACCTGTAATTCTAATTAAAACAACATTAAGAATATAGTCATTCAACAGTAATAAAGTCATAACACAGACCAGAACAGTAATAATAATAACACAGGAATAAAGTACCATGAATAAAATTGAGAAAAGCGTATGTAATGAATATAGTCATAACATTTCTGAAGACATCTTCGTCAAAAAACACCCCAACAGGTCCCAAGGAACTCCATCCTATGATAATCATTGCCTGAAACAAATACTTCCATATTTGAAATAAATTTTGCATGGTGAAGTTTAAAGACGTAACCATAGCTCTAGACATTTAGTTAAAGTCAACATAAAGAATATTCCACAAGTCCAAGTACTACAATTACCTGTAAAGCCAATATAAAGAATATCCACATTCGATCAAAACTCCTATACAGATGCAAAAATGTACGAACTTCAACAAAATTCGTTTTTGGCTTCCTCTTACCAACTCCAATGTTGGCTTGGCTACGGCGCTGTCATTGAAATTTGTACATCAATTAAGGTGTCTTTCAAAAAGAAATGCAAGTTCATCTGATCAGGTGAGTATAAAGTTGCTTATAATCAATGCAACAATTTTATTAGTGTGGAAGGAAAATACAAGTAAGCTGCAATTATATGTCTATTGAACACACTAGGGCAAGGAAAAAGAAGTAGAACAATTACAAAAATCAACACAAAAATAAATAGCTATACATGAAATTCAGCTTGAGCAATATGTTATATACATACTTGACATATCCAATTCAAGAAAGGCCTCCACCTAGCAACTTAGCTTTTAGGAGAGATGGAGCTTCAAATATCTAAAAAAAATATAATATCTACCAAAAGTGTATCCTAATCCAAATTTCTGATGCCGGAATCCTTCATGAGGGTGCCATGAGAATTAGCACGTCATATCCGTAGTTATAGGATTATTCTTGCTATAGCCCTTTGTTTCAATGTAACTTCCAAAACATAATGGCATCTTTTGAACTATGTAACCAATCCCAGCTTGTGGAAAAAGGCCTAGTTGTTGTGGCTGTTCTTATATCTTAGGGATGAAAATGTCTTAATAAATAAAACCATTCTTCAATAAAGGGGTAAAATAAGATATTATTAGGCACATTGGCATAGTGTATAAAAATATGGCACTTAACATGAGATGAGAAATTATTCAAACAAATAGAATATAAAGTAAACAATATACTGAAATAAATTTTCTATTATTCTAACTACATCCAATACATATATGAGAGAATTTGACATTTTGAAAATAGCACATATATACAGAAAGTAAAGGAGAGAGAAAGAGAACATAGACAGACCCAATGTCTTGTTTGTGTCTGGTCTGAATGCCTAAAGAAATCTGCTTTGGGATACCATGGCCATTTTAGATCTTCAAAACATGTTTTAGACCTGGAAAAAAGTTTGAGCTTCGTGTTATCCAAATGCATATAAAAATATGACTGTTTCAAGAGTTTTCAATATTTGATAAGTAAAAGTCTAGTGAAATGTTTACCAAAAGTATTCATTAAGATCATCATAGTTTCTCCAATTGGAGTGACTTGCCTTGCCTTTGTTGTTTCTTTTTGCTTCCTTTTTCAACAAATACAGAAACAAGTTTCAGGCAACATTTGAACACACACAGCAAAACAAGTTCCAGACAACATTTGAAAACTTACTGTACATCATACTGACCTTCATTAAAACTTGATAAATAGGACTTATAACTTCCCTCAGAAAATATTCATCATCACGTCCTTCTAGTAGCTCAGTGCTCTCAGTCACACGAGAGGGGTTCTTACCTAATATTGTATAGACTTCATGGCACATCTTTGCAAGGAAAAAAAAGAGAGATTTATTAACATGGCATCAAACCATCTAGCCCATGTTTGCTATGTTGCTTGGTTAAACCATGAAATTGAAATTAAAATTTTGTGAAACTATAGGGTCAGGATCTGTGCTATAAGGTAAAAAAGTTCCTACTACTAAAATTAGAAAGAATGATGCTGGAACTAGGTCTGTCGTTAGGTGACACTTGAGGCATGTTCAGAACAGGTATGACATTGATATGGTTTTTGCTTTGTAAGTTGTTTGAATGTTGAATATTAATAATAGATATTCTATTATCTATTTATGCTTGAGCACTAGGATATAATTTATGCGGTAGAAGGTAAACACTCTTACAATTTTATGACTTGTTTTTACTTCCCCTCCACAAGTACATTTGTGTTTGAAAATGTTGCATAGCTTCCCAAATCAGGTATAAAGAATTCTGGCATATGCGGTATTTTTTAAAATTAACTGGGAAAAGTCTCCATTCCACAAACTTTCTTTGGGGTTTTCACAAGAAGGTATTTTTTCAAAAAAAAAAAAATTGATTAGAACTTCATGAGAGAAGTGATACCCTAAAGAAATCTTTTTCCTTTCAAAAGACATTCAGCTAGAAAATTAATTTATTAATAAGAAAGTGAATCTTGTGCTGAGTATACAAAAGGTTTTGCCTAATTAGAATGACTTTTGGTAAATAATTAGAATGATATTAATTCTTTAATCTAAAAATATAATCTACAATGTTCTTTTTATTCATGAAATATCTTCTATTTAATTTCAATGCCGTCATTCTGTCTAAGAACAAGAATTCAAGACATTAAACATATTGATAAGTATGGTTACAGAAGGAAGCTATAACACTTATGTTATTGATGGAGATGAGAAAGATGGTAAAATCATAATTTAAAAGAGGTAACAAAAAACATTTTGGTAACCTAATGAAGCAAAAGCTTGTTATGAATAATTAGAGCATGAGATTAAGATGGTGGACTCACAGGACAGGCACAGCAGAAGAATGAATGCTTGCTAGGTCAGAGAACTTACATGATGGAAAATATAGCAAATACATTCAGGCATAAAGCGGATATTCGAAGCTTCTCCCCATATTAGAAGATAAAGTGCAATATATATCAGCTTTATCTGTTCCAAGTCATAATCTTCTAGAAACCTAGTGTTAAAAAATTAACCCCAAAATGAATCAATGAGCTCTTGTTAGTAAATAAACATGGTATCAAACACAATTTAGAGTATGCTTGGATAACGGTTTGGAGAGAAAGGGAAAGGAGGGTGCGTTTAAAGTTTTAAATTGATAGCTATAAAACGTTTATATAAAACAAATAATACTTCAATTTGTTTCCTTTCATTTAAAAAAATGTTAATTCAAATTGAAAACTTAACCTTTCTTTCCCTTTCCAACTCCTCATTCCAAATATACTCTTAGGGTACAAATCTTTGGGTTTTATTATCCCAAAATAAAACATTCAATTACCTAAGATTGGATTCACAACGCACATAATGACACCATGACTCATAATTTTTGAAAATTGTTCGCATCAACTTTTCTATAGTTTCTACATGAAGCTGCAGCAAGCTTTGTGTTAGCTTTTTACTATGATAACTGGAAGTGTAATTACAACTCTGAACTTTAGCATCACCCTGTCCATTAAATATGAAAAAAGATAAAAAAAACAAAAGTTCTATGTGGGAAATAATAGTTCACCTGAGAAGATGATTCAACCCTATCCCGTATATTCAAGTTGGCAAGTAATAATATAAGGTGCTCCCTTTGATTTGCCACATTTCCTTTCTTCATATCCCAAAAAGAGAAGGAAACATTATATCAGATCATTCACTAGAAATGTGCATGACAAATATACCTTCCTGTATTTGTCATTGGCTGATTGCAATAAAAATTGAAAAGTATAACTTTCGTACCAAGGATAGATTCAAAATGAAATAAGGAAGGGTCAGCTAAATTGAGCTCTTCAATCCCTTTATAAATTTATTAATAAAAGCTCATCAAAGAAGCCAAGCTTTCAAACGAATGACTAATACTTGTTTATTTGCCATGTTTGTGGTGAAAAAACCTAATGTCATAAAAGGTTAAAGGAGAATATCTCCATTGAAAAAACACTGACATTATGCTTCAGCCAAAAACAGACAAACCTGCAAATGATTACGCTCTAAGCATGCTCAGACGTATTTTCGTTACCAGAGAACAACGAAAATTCTATTTTGAGAACCTTTTCAAATTCCAACCTAAGTTGAAACTATGGTTCATACCCATGAAACATCGTTTTTTCTAGTCATTAATCATTAACCCGTTGCTTCCAGATTAGCCATACGTTAACAGAAGTTCAACTGAGTGCATATTTGGTAAAACTTTTTGGGGAGAAACAAACTATATTTCAAAAGCTCTCTTGATAAATTGGTAAAAAACAGAAATCATTAGTTCTCTTAAATATGCTTAGCATAACATATAAAATAAACCCTCAATCCACCCTTTTGAAACTAACCCTCATGCGATCAAAAAATGGAATCCTTTTATCAAATAGTAAAAATTAAAAAAATGATTCCATGTCTCCAATAAATACAACTTCTAAAACCCAATCATCACTCTGATAAAAATCTCTTCATCCACCACCAACTTAAACCAAGAACTAATAATAAATGTAGCACCTTATAAACCTACATTTGTAACAAGGACAATTTCCAAGCAAAGTGAAATTAGGAAATAGAAAGGCGAGGGAGAGAGAGAATATCCATTACCTGAAACCCAAACACTGAGGCAATCCAATCAAGTATATCATTCACTCTTTTAAGCCTATCGGTACGTGTTGTATAATCATCATTAGATGCATCAGGTCTTGCACGAATTATGGGCATTGGAAGATTGTCCACTTTATATAAAGCAAAAATTGCTGCTTTGATCTTTAATTTTCAAGAAAAGAAAGAAAGCAGATTAAAACTTTAAATTTTCAGAGAAATTATATCATTAGCAGAAGCAAAAGAAACACTATCCAGACACACAAACCTCGGGAAGTTCCATGATTGCTGGCTTAACACCAACAGCATTTAATGGAAGGATGTTATAGTGTTCATATTGTCCCCTCTTAAGCTCAACATCCTCAGCATACCTTCTTGTCTGTCAATAAAACAACATCCTTAGTCCAGGTCTGAGCTATGCTTCTAGAATTCTAAAATTTTAGACATGGTAGCCTAGTAAAGCAAAACAAACCCTCTCCTCAATATTTGGTGGAGCTACCATAGTCTTCAGCACTTCATACAATACGGTGGCAATCTCAACATTCTTGGCCATCTCCTCACTTCAAGAGCAACATCAGATCAATAAAACATCATATTCACAAAACTTGAAAGCACAAGATTTAGATCAAGCCTCACGGTCTTTGGCTAAATTCTCCATCCCGGATTTTCCTCTCATAGAAATGTTGGTAGTAGGTCGCAAGCTCCCTGCCATCACTTCCTTCTCGAAGTCTTTTTGTAAGCTCATCTTCCTGCAACCAAGAAATTTAAAAAATGTGTAAAACATCAACTACTTGATTTTTATTTCCGGGTAGCAAGTAAGAAATGACTGCTCTTCTTATTTGTAAATGATCAATCAGTATAATCATTGTATAGTGTTTTTCCTGATAAAAAGAACTTTATTAAAATGAAAAAGAGAAAACCCTATCAGGCCGAGAGTAATATATAAAATATGAATCAATGGGACACCATCATTACCAGCATATAGACACAAAGAGGAAACAAAACATAACCTTCAATAACTATAAGAAATGTAAGAAAATAAAAATAGCCAGTGTACCCTTTCGAGTTTGTGCAATAGGTAAGTCTTGAACTGACGAACACGACGCCCACTTGATGTTGGATCCATTGTGTGGGCCTTCTCAAATGCATGGAAGCGACCTAATTTAACAAGCAAACATCAGTACCATATACCCTTCTCCGAATAGAAGGTAGGTAAAAACACCTTTGAGATACTGAAGGAACACTTCCATTCTATATATTATTGATTCATTTCTCTTTTAGGTGTTGACTTTGAATTCGTGTTCACCATCAAAGTAACAATTCTAAAAGCAGAATCTGGCTTTAATGTGACACTTTGCAATAACTAATAATGGATTTTTTGTATATATTTTTACTAAAATTTATTTTGTTATACCCTTCCTCTTCTTAGTTCTGTTTGGATTATGTTAAACAGACAAAAAATTTAGGTTCGTCTAAATTTCCCTGAGATTTTAGAGAGTAGTTGAAGTGGATCTCCCTCAAGAAGGCTAGATAGAAATCGTTTAGTGTCTTCCCGAAGACTACGAAATCTATCTATGAGTAACCACATGTTGTTCTTTTGAGAATGAACTGAAACAATCTGCAGTCACCATTCATTTTTCATAAACAAAAGCCTTTTATCATATGAATCCAGAACATAGTGTGAAGTAAATTGTTTTACAGAGTATTTATCAATTCAAGAAACAAAAAGGAAAAGAAAGGATGTCAGTTTAGCAGAAAATCTATCTGCACATTTTTACAGGAAATATTTCTCTAAATAAATGTTATCACAAATCACTTATTTTCTTGTTTCCTTATAGACAATTCCTTATGATGATCATTTAATGTTTGAGGTGAGTGCTGGATGGACGTGACCTCTCAGTGTGTGAACTGGTAAATTTTCTGTTCTCTTTTTTTCTCGCCCCTCATACAGAGTTTAACCACACATGTAAACCCTTTATTTATAATCACTCAAACCATAATATAGGGAAACCTAATAATGGCTAATAATGGAGAATATCCGTAATTATAAGCCGTACATGTTTTCCTAATTACTGAGATCAAATCATATCTTTTACAGTACTTTTAACACCCCCTCCAACAAACGGTACAGTCATGCAATAACATGAGATACAAATCTTTTATTGGTGGTTAATTTTGGCAATTTGCAACTCTTAATTAGAATACCCAGCCTTAACTTTTGCACTCTTCTATTCCATAATAAAAATTATTCTTTCATTCTAAGAAATGAAGACAAGAAAAAGACATATTGCCCAAAACATCCAAAGGAAATCCACACAGCCTTATATACTTCAACTTCCATACACAAAAAACCAACCATCCTGGTGAACATTCCCCGTCATTATACACCTACTTACAACACAACTCCTCAATATTTGCACACATCAAGCAAAAATTAAAAAATAAATCATCAAAACAACCCAATGAAAAAATACTCACAAAGATAGGCAACTCTGGGATTCTCCTCCTCAATCTCAAGGGCTGCTCTGAGAATAGGCGCAAGCACAGCAAGTGAAGAAGGCACAATCTCACTGTCCACCGCAACCTCTTCATTTTCCAAGTCCACATTTCTCATAGGAGCCCTCACCATCCTCTTTCTTGGCGGCCTACCAATCTCAAAAGGACCCTTTGTGCCACTGGTGCTGGCCATAGTCCTGCCACCAACACCACTACAGCAAATGCAACAAGGTTCAAGATGTCATCCACAATTTTCTTCTTTTTTTTCTCCTTCACCACCCAGAAAGCACCACAGGTATTTGGGTTTGAGTGAAGATTGAGGGAAGGTAAAGCTGCCATCTTTTGTACTGGGGTACAAGAAGGAACCAAAAAGAATGATACTTTGATTGAGAGAGAGATTTTGGGATGGCTCTGGGAGCAAGGGAAAAGGAGGGAAACAATAAATAAATAATTATCAAAATAAAGAAAAAGAAGGGAAGAGAGGGTGACGAAGTTGCTACTCTTTTTTGCTGAGTGCCTACATGTTGGTGATAAAAAAAAACTTTACTAGTCGCAACCGAACGAGGTACGTTACTCCGCATCGGATCAACAAGATGAGTTGGTTCATATTAAATAGCAAATAAAGAGATATTGACAAATTAAGCAATATCCTATAAATTTAGATAACATTTTATAAATTTGGTAATCATGTGATAAATAAACTAATGACATGCATTAGATACAGTCCATAAGTGAAACAATTCACTATTAATACTATAAATAAGCATTGTTACATAAGAGTAAAATATACTTTTATTAATATATCGCTCACTCTTATACAGAGCATTTACTTGATTGTTGGAGAACCTTTTGCGGGTTAACTATTGACCGAGTACTAGAGAGCAAGTACGAGAAGGAAGGAGAAGGAGGAGCAACTGAGCACCAAGGAGTGAACACGAAGTAGCAAAAGGAGGAGCAATTGAGGGATCAGAGACAATTGTTCAAGCCAGTAGCAGGTATATCTAGGTCCTATCAGTCTATACAAGTACAATTAGCGTCCATTGTGGGGCTGAGATAGATTCAAAAGAGCAGCGGATGGTTTCAACAAGACAGAGGGCTGACGAAAGAATGACAGAGGTCGAGCAAGTATCTACGCTCCAAACCTTACAAAGAGAGATGACAAAGATGCGTAGAAGAACAGGGAGGAGATACAAGCCCTCCGCTAGAAGAACAAGGAGGAAGTACGAGTCCTTCGAGAATAGAATGACCAGATGAAGCAGCAACTGGTCGAAATCATACCCGAAACTAGACGAGGGCCCTGAAGGGCAAATCAAGAAGTGAGGAGACCACCACCCTGATCAGGACCTCAAATGTCAGATCCGAAAGTTGAAAGACAACCCTCCCCAAAAAAAATCCAAGGATACACAAAATCAGGAGAAAACTACCCTCATCTGAACTCATACTCATCAATCCTCAAGACACCATCATTCTAAATCTTGGAGGACGAACCCAAGAGAAACCCCTTTACTGATGAAATTATGGAGGCACAACTCCTTCCTAATTGGAAAGGGTTGAATATAGATCGGTATGACGATACCATAGATCTTAACGAGCATGTGGTCGTCTACAAAACGCAAATGAGTCTCTATACGTCAGATAACTCGGTGTTGTGTTGAGTATTTACCTCACTAAAGGGAGGGGCACTCGGTTGGTTCACAAGGCTTCCCCCTGACTTGATGGATTACTTTAGAACACTTATGTCCAAGTTTGGTACTCAGTTTGCAACAAGTCAACTGCATCATCTTACATCTATTGCACTTGTCAACATAAAACTAGAATAGGGTGAGTCACTCTGAGCCTTCATGAAGAGATTCAGTAAATTGTCTCTAAATATCCGGAATCTTAGTCCGGAGGTGGCCATGCATCACTTGGTGACAACACTATGGTCGAGATCGTTCGCCAACAATCTATGTAAAAAGGTAGTCGCTAACTTTAACAAATTAATGCAGTGAGTGGCAAATTTCATGGAACTCAAAGAATTCTGTGATTATCGCAATCTGGTACGAGTAGTGAATGGTGGAGACAAAGGAAAAGAGAAAGATCGGGACTGCTGACACGCACCTGGATGAAGTGATAAGTATAGGGAAAACAAAGGACCTCAGTTTCATAGCTATACCCCTTTGAATGCTAAGAGGAAAAAATTTATGGATGAAGGATTGAATACCGACCTCATCCCGACACTCCGAAAGCTACATAGCCCAAAGGACGCCAATACATCCAAACAATGCCGATATCACCGCAACTTTGGACATACGACCAAGGAATGTCAGGCGTTGAAGGACAAAATCAAAGAACTTATTTAGGCGAGGCATTTACGTAAGTTTGTCCAAAGTGCTACAAAAGTTGCAAAAGATCCTCTTAGATAGAAAAATATCCCAAAAGGGACGAACAGAGGGAATATTATCCTCCACGTCATCATGACGACAACCGACGACTAGAAAAGCAACCGCGAAGAAGTGAGACCCTGAGAAGGGTCGAGCCTTCACGGAGAAGCAGAAGAGAAATGATCAATACAATTGTTGGTGGATTTGCATGTGGAGGATGTTCAAGCTCCATTTGGAAAAAATATTTTCGGGCCTTTCAGATGGTAAATTATACCTCGGCCATCGCTCGACCAAGGATACCTCCAATACTCTTCATTGATGATAATTTCAAAGCAATCGACCTAGCCAAAATGACCCTATGGTCATCACCATAATGGTGGGTAACTTTGCCATCATAAAAACTTTGGTAGATCAAGGGAGTTCGGTGGAGATTCTTTATTGGAAAACTTCCAAGAAGATGAGGATCCCAAAATCCAAAATCCAACCATATGACGATTAGATTGTCGATTTTTCTGGAGAACGAGTAGGTACTCGAGGGTATATTGATTTGTATACCACGTTCGGTGAAGACAAGCATATTCATCGAACTATCAAGGTAATATATCTGATAGTTGATGCCAACATTTTGTATAACATTCTAATTGGGTGGTCATCTTTAAACCTACTCCGAGCAATCATATCAACTTCAAACCTTGCTATGAAGTTTTCGTCTACGTCTGGTGATATAGTTACAGTGCATGTGGACCAAAAGGTCACAAGGAAATGCTATGTCATTAGTCTAAAAGTTGAACCTACCAACTGACTCCACTACCGGGAGTCACCTAGAAGGCGTTCCCGAGACCATAGAAGAGAACACTCCCAAAGATCACAAGGACTAAGTAGAGAACGATCCCGATAGTCTAGGGCTCCCAAGAAAAAGCACATGGTCGCCCTTGTTGACCTAGACCCTAAAATGAATGATGCCCGCATTGAGCCTGGATAGGGTTTACACCCGGTACCTATATAGGATGACAAGCACCCCACCAACATGGGAACATCGCTAACAGGGGTCAACAACGTTATGGTAAGTCAAACACTTATCGAAAATGATGATTTGTTTGCTTAGACCGCTTCTGATATGTCGTGGGTAAGTCCTAAGATCATAACACACTGGCTATCGGTGTATAAACAAGCAGGGTTGGTTGCCTAGAAGAAAAGAAAAATTGGTGAAGAAAAATGCAACGTCGCTAGGAATGAAACCGACAAATTGTTGAAGGTCAAATTCATTAAAGAGGAACAATACAGTACATGGTTAGCTGATGTAGTCGATGTGAAAAAATCCAATGGCAAATGGAGGATGTGCACAGACTATACAGATCTAAATAAAGCTTGTCCAAAGGACACCTATCCATTACCAAGCATAGATCGTTTGGTTGATGGCACAGTCGGTCATCATATTTTAAGCTTCTTATATGCATATTTTGGATACAACCAAATTTGAATGCATCTAAGGGACAAGGAAAACATTGTATTCATGACCGACTATGATAAGTTCTATTATGAGCATGGTTATCAAACTCACGAGTCAACTCGTTGACTCGTCCGAGTTTACGTTTCCACATGCCCTTACTGAGTTAACTCGGTAGCAAACTCATTTTTTGACCAAACTTGGCGAAATTAGAGTAAACTCGGTGGGATCGAAGTGAACTCGCAATTTCGGTCCGATTTGGCGAGTTTAACTGGATTCTTTTTAAACCTAAAATGATGTCGCTTTGAAGGGGGAAAATTAAATGAAACAAATTGAACTTAGGGTTTCATTTTCGTGCCATTGCCCTTTGCGTCTTCTTCTACGAGTGCGGCGGTTGTGGCTATCGAGCGGAGCGGTCGCGCGGTGGTTGTTGTGGTCGCGGGTTAGAGTCGTTCATCATATAAGGTTAGAGATGGGTGGTGTGAAATTAGGGTTGCATTGTTATGTAGAGTGGTTTAGGGGATTAGGGTTCTTTTTTTTTTATTGGGCTACTGCAGAATAGAAGATGGACTTCAAATTTGATTTTTTTCTATTTAATTAAGTTGAAGATGAAGATGGAGATGATGGAGGAGATGATATCATTAAAGGATTGGACATAAATATTTGAAATTTGTCTATTTCTAATTATTTAATTTCTATGACTTGAACAATTTAATTTTGTAGTATTTGTATGAATTTCTTTATTTGAGACTTTGAAGTTATATAATTTTCATTCAGGATTAAATGTAGTTATTTACTATTATTTTGTTTTTAATATGAAAGTAAACTCTTACGAATTTCTAAGTCGAGTCTACGAAGTTCTCACGAGTCTACGTAGACTCACGAGTTTGATAACCTTGATTATTAGGTAATGCCATTTGGTTTGAAAAATGTTGGAGCCACTTACCATCAACTAATGGATTAGATATTCAAAGCAATGCTCGGCCGGATTGTCGAGATATATGTTGATGATTGGTTAAGTTTGACTCGTGTGTACGACATATCAAAGACCTTGAACAAGTTTTTAAGGTGTTACAGGAGCACGACATGCAACTCAACCCCGATAAGTGTGCATTCAGGGTAAAATGAGACAAATTCTTGCACTACAAGAAAATTTGATTTTACATATAGCACAAATTTGTATGTAAGACCTTAAATCCATATGTAAAACATAGTTACATATAGATTACGTACGGAAAAAAATATGTATGTAAAACTATCGTAGATAATTGTTACATACGGATGCAGAATCCGTATGTATTCTCTTCAAGTTTACATATGAATATATCCGTATGTAATTCTCTTCAAGTTTACATACAAATATATCTCTATGTAATTCTTTTCAGGTTTACATATGGATATCCATATGTAATTCTCTTCAAATTTACATTAAGATATATTGATATGTAACTATAATTTTTTTTTTTTATATTTGAAAGAAGTTCCAAACCTACATATACATAAAAGTCATTCCAGAGACCATTGGAAATAAATTATAATTGTTGGAATAGATACTAATGTATGTATATATATATATTTTGTTGGAATAGATACATAGAAAGAGATTATTTTTGTCTTCTCACCATATATCTTAATATATAATAATACGCAAGTAAATATTATTCAGTCCTCTTTTCACTCTATTGCAAAATCCTACAATTTCAACAACATAAAAAAGTGACTTGCATCTGACTTTTCCTCTGTAATGGAAGCCCACTCTTCTTCATTGCTGGCTTCATTATCATCCTCGTTCTCTGATTCCAGAGAACCCTCCTCCTTAGACTTTGCATTATCATCATCAGACTCGTAGTCCGATTATAGATCATCATCAATATCCTGCAGAACAATTCAAATAAAGTAAAAAAGCTTTTACTTACATATAAAAAAATATGATTTATTTATGTGTTTCACAAATAATAATAATAATAATAATAAATGAAAAAAAATATAAGAGAAATCACAAATGAACAAAAAATATAAGAGAAATGAAAGAAGATCACAAATCATAGATGAAAAATAAACAAAATCATGAAATTAATAAAAACAGAACAAAAAATCTTAAAATAAATAAAACCCAAAATATCTATTGAAAGTCTTAATTAAAGCCTAGATCTAAGACCTTGAAAATTCATGTCTAAATTTATTTTGAAAGGTTTGATCTAAAACAATTAAACTACTGAATTTAGATTAATAATTCTAATGAAATAATTGAATTATTTTTCTCAAAAAAAGTAATTAATTTAAATTAATACATATCATTTATATAATTCAGTTTAAATAAAAAATAAAAATTGTTTGAAGTTGTTTGGAAACAAATTATTAAGTAAAATTAGTATATAAAATTTCTCTCTATGAAAGCATAAGTGGTGAAGATACAGAGAAAGAGATATAATGGTATTACCTAAGATGACTCACTTAAATTCGAGGTATATGTTTTCAAACTCACTTCATACATATCTCTTTAATATTCAATGTTTGAGTTTGATCCTCTGTATGTAATATTATTCAATTTACATGATTCACATTCAAACTAACAAAATATTTTCTTTTTGTTAATGATCATGCATTAGTAGTATAAACTTGCACACATGTTCATTCTAAATTTTTCTTGTTCCATAACAATCATGACAGTGTTCAAACCAAAGACTCACGCATAAATAATAAGAATAGAAGTTGCTTCTACCACACAAATTCTTAAGGTTATTTTAACTATTGGTACTTCTCCATCTCTGATTCTAACTATAATTTTGACAAAGATAATACACAATATAAAAGACATTTTTTAAATTATGATTTTGGTAATTTATAATTTAATCTCATTCAATTCTTGATTCACATCTCTCATATCTTTTAATACTTGGCCGTGAATCATGAAATTGGCCATGATAAACCAGCTCAAATGGCCTTCGTCTAACCTGTTATTAATTAATAATAGAAGTATGATATAAACAATGACACTTGATGGTTTAATTTAACCCTTAATCAAAATCATGCTTATCAATGTGCAGTACAAAGAATAATGATGGTTGTAATTGTAATTACCTTTTTGGAAAGGAAAAATTCTGGAGTACAAACAACTCCAAAATCCTGTGCAACATCCTGCGACTGCATAAAAATATCCATCAAATTTCAGTGTTTAACCAAATTTGAACACCCTATCGTTGATTTTAAGATATTTATATCTCAATAGAAGGGTGTATAATTATTCAAAATAGATGACAGAGCAAGGTAACTTAAGCACCTCTCAAAACTACAAGTGATGTCTGCAACCAAGTATCTGCAACATATAAGAAACCAATAGAAGAAACCAACATTTCAATTTCATCTGCACCATAACATCCTTATTAAAGAACATGCATGTAAACATAAGTACGTAACGAACTATAATAGATTTGTCTTAAAATAACAAGAAAAATAAGGTCCATGTCTTATATAATATAAAGAAAAATACCTCCTTAGTCATTGTAGCAGAAAATAGAAATGTTCTCTGCTCACGAGGAATCATTTGTAAAATCTCATTAAGTGATTCCTCGAAGTTCTCATTCTATCACATATCCGTCTCATCTAAGACCTGCTCAAAATATAGAGTAATCATGTTAGTCCAAGCACATGTATGGCATAAAATGCAGACAGAAGTCTCCTCTTGAAAATAGAATGTATGTCCTCTTTTTCTTTGCTTATTTTTTGAATTATGACATTATTTCAATTTTCTTAAAAAGAAGTATTTATAACCATAAAAAATATTCACATGTATTCATCAAGGTAAAAAAATGGAATCTAGGAATGAAGCATTCATTTGTATTCCTTCATCAAGTATATGAACATTTATGATGCATAAAGTAATATCAATAATTCATTAAATATAAAAAAAAATGTAGAAATCATACCAAGTATTTTAGTCTAATAAAAGAAAATCCTTTTGTGTGTTTTACACTACAAACTACAAGAAAATAACAATTTAGTCACCGAATTCAGCCACCAAACATAAGTGGTCGCAATTTGCGACTAAAATAGCTATCGAATATTCTTAGTGTCAAACCTGCGACCGAAATAGTGACCGAATGAATTGTTAAAGATGTTAGTTAGTTTTGTGACTGAATCAGCGACCGAATGTGAGAGTGACAAAACCACCGGTTGCTAAAGTGGTGGCTGTTTTGAATAAACTGGGAAAAATATATCTGCGACCGAATTAGCGACCGAATTAGCGACCGAATATGTTTATTTTTTAGCCACCAACTTTATTTCGGCTACTAAATATTATTGCTTATTTTCTGTCACTGAATTAGCCACCACATATGTTTATTTTTTAGTCACCAATTTTCTTTTAGTCACTAAATATAATTGTTTGTTTTTGTCACCGAATCAGCCACCAAATACGTTTATCTTTTAGCCACCGAATTTATTTTGGTCGCTAAATGTAATTGTTTATTTTACTACTACTAATAATAATAACATTTATTTTTTAAAATTAAAATCAAAAGAAAAAAATCCGAATTTTCCTCCTCTTTTGTTTCCTTCCGCTTCTCTCATTCTTCAATTTTCCCATTTTCTCTCTTGTCATATTTAGTTGCCATTGTTTCAGCTTCCAGCTTCTCTCATTCTTCATTTTTCCAATTTTCTTCATTTTTCTTAAACAAAAATGTTACTGTATAGAGAGAGAATGAGAATGAACAACTTGGCGCACGACACAACGATCTTCGACGGTGTTGCTTTGCATTGCCTTCAACTCTATCTTTGTCATTGTCTAGGTTAGTGTGTGATTTATGCGTTTTGATACGATTTATGCATTTATATTGTAACTGAAGATTATATATAAAATAGATTTTGTGTTTTTGCATTTTTTTTTTGTTTTGAAACCAAATAGATTTTTCTTGTTGCGTTGCATGTTTTAATGGTGAGGTTGAAGGTTGGAGAGGTGGTGGAAGCGAGTTCGGTGGTGTTGTTTTCAATACGTGTGACGAAGGAGAGGGATTTGTGCACATCTAATCTTGTTTGTAATTAGTGTATTTGCATCTGAGTGCTGGTTCGCTACATAATTGACACAATCCTGGGGCTGTTGAAACAGAACACTAATTTCGATGCAAATTTTAGTATTTAATTCGGTGAATTGGTTCATTCTTGAATGTTGTAGTTTTTAGAAACCTGCAGCAGCTGGTGTTTGTTGTTTTTTTTAAGCCTTTGATTATAGTCTGAAAATCATTAGTTATTTGGTGTAGTTTTCACTTTTAATTTTCCTATAATGCTGGTTTGAATTGACAATTCAATTAATTTGTTGAATTGTATAGGAAGTTCAGAAACTTGATACAATTTTGTGTGGGTCCAACGAGTGATTTTAGTTGACAATTTGAAACTGACTCCTTGCATGCTTCAATGGTGGATTTTGTTTGCACTTGATGTTGAAAACTGAATAATATGAAACAAGATTTGAGGCAAAAAAAACTGCAGAGAGTTTCTCATTTTGGAACCTTTTGGGGATTAGATTAATATGCAAATGTAAGGAAGGAAAGTAGAAATAAAAGGATTTTAGATGACTACTATTCCTTCCAATCCATACTCAGAAGTTTAAATTAATTGGAACAAACTATTAAGTGAGGATATGTGCACGTGAGGATTAATATATAGGTAATTTAACAATAACCATTTTTTACATTCCATAGTTAGTGCTTTTTAATTATCATTTTAAAAACTATATTTAATATAACATTTAATTTACTCAAAGTATAATTTTGTTGGATTATAAGATTGTAGGGTGTTCTTGCTGGTTGATCTGGTCGTCAGTTGACTTAGGTTGAACACGCCTCTCCGGATCTGCCTCCTTCGTAGTATCGATTCACTTCTCTAATCTTGAAGTAAGAAAGATATTTTCATCAAAGAAAGTTTTCAAGATTTAAAAGAGCTTTGGATCATTTCTAAGAGAGGAATAGGATTGTGCTGTATTCAATTTTGTTTTAATATGATATTGTACCCAGGTGTACTCATTTCTTTCTCTCTTAACTTCTGTATTTCTGTGAGAATTGTTGGTGTGCAGATTCAGAGGTTGTTCTAAAATTTGTGGTGTTTTTGCCAAAGGTGGTGTGTGTTATTGAAGGGTTTAAGATCACCACTTTGGTGTGTTGTTTGTAATCAAGGTTTGACTACTTAGTGAATTCTCAGTGATTTATGAGGACTGGATGTAGCTCTTGATGAAGAGTGAACTAGTATAAATATTCTGTGTTAATCTTTCTATCCTTTAACTCTTTAAACTGTTTTTGCTTGCTTTTAAACACTGTTGGTATAAACAACCATATTTCGCAAAAACAACCAGTTGATTTTTTGCAATCAAACTAAAAACAGTTTTCAAATTGGCTGAACTGATTTCTAATTGATTGATTCTTGATTGTCTTTCAATCTACCTTCAATATTTGCGAAAATATTTCATAAACAATTCACCTCCCTTTTGTTTAAGGAATATAATTCTAACAAACCTATATATCATTGGGAGAATAGAGAGATAGAAAATCCTAGAGGCGACAACCGTCAAGGAGAAACATCTTGTAATGGCCAACATGAGTGGTTAATTCTTCCTTTAGGAATTAAGAGTAATATGTTCAAATTCCTATGTATTGAGGTGATATTTATTTATGATATTCAGTTGTTGATTGATGATTGGTATTATCATTTTATTCTCAAAGCTTGAATTATTCGTGATTTTAATCCTTAGATTTGACTAGAAAGTACTTATATGCATCCGACCTAAATGATAATTCTTAACATATTTTAATGTTAGGAATACATTTAAAATGTTAATTTCTTTAAAACATTTGTTCATAATGATAAGGAGTTTTTATAAATATATGAGGAATTGGTATTTAAAAGGCTCTCTTAATAATTTTGTATGCAAGAAATTGATATGAATGATTTTTATATGTGCATCAGTATTAATCAAGATTGAATATTATATTCTTTGAAAAAAATACAAACGAGTGAGAAAGATGCATCCCAATCCCAAATTTTCTAATTAACTAATTGATAAGTGTCATATTTCAGTAATATTTCATATTAAAATACAGTCACTTATAAATATTTATTGATAAAATACCTATAATATAACCCCTAATTTATGAATTCAAACCTTTTTACATATTTTGTGATTATAATATGAATAAGAATGATTTATTCCCAATTTTGTGTTATTTTCAGGAATTTAAGGAGAGATGAAGCATATAAATATATTATGAATAAAGATGTCACTTAGCCTAAGCCCAATTAGGTTAAATAAAAGGTGTGAGGCATAACCCTAGACATTCTTTTGGGAGAATAAGAGGTGATAGAAAATCGTAGAGGAGGTAGTCGTCAAGGAGAAACATCATAAATCTTTTTTTCTTGTTTTCCATGCTTGTAATGGCCAGCATGAGTGGCTAATTCTATCATTTGAGATTGGGAGTAATCTGTTCAAACTCTTATTTATTGTGGTGATATTTAAATATAATATTATGTTCTTGATTGATGATTGGTATTGTCATTTTGTTTGTAATGCTTGTTTACCATGATCAAGATCCTTAGATTTGACTGAAAAGTATCTCTAAGTTTTTGACCCAAATGATAATCCTTAACATATTTGAATGCTATGAATAGATTTGAAATGTTAATTGCTATCAACATCTAATCATAAGGATAAGGAGTTTTTATAAATCTGTGAGGAATCAATATTTAGGAGACTTTCTTAATAATTATATATGCAAGGAATCGATATAAATGGCTTTTGTATGGGCATCAACATCAATCAAAGTATAAAATATTACTATACTTTTCAAAATACAAAAGAGTAAGAAGGATGAACCTCAATCCCAATTTTCTCAAAATAACTCTTTACTTTTATTTAATTTTCATCCAAACTATTGTCAATATCAAATCAAATCAAATCAAATTTTTGTACATATTCTTATACTTAGTGAATGTTACTATTAGGATTTTAAATAAATTGTTCCTTGTGGGTTTGATATCCGTCCTTAGGGATAAATTATTCCTTCTGACTCGGTACACTTGTCGTAAAAAGAGTCATCACTCATGCAAATCTTTTACTTTGCATTATTTAAATTCTTGCAAACTCATCATACATGCAACCTTTCAACAAACTTTCTTTTACATATTGTCTTATATTTAATGAATATTATACTTGAGAATTTAACTGTTCTTTGTGGGTTCGATATCTATCCTTAGGGACAAATTATTACTTCTGACACAGTATACTTACCGTAAAAAAGAGTTATCAAGTTTTTGGTGCCATTGCCCGTGAATAGTTTTTAATTCTAGAGTATGAATTCCTAAAAATTATGAATATTTTAATCGTTCATTGTTTTTAATTTAACTTTTTTTTAGATTTGGTTTAAATTTTACAAATTTTATTTTTTTATTTATTTTCTAGTTACTCCTTGTACTAATCCTTAAAATATTTTCTTAGGGTTAAAGAAATTAGGTATGATGTAACCGCAAACTTTAAAGTTTTAAAAGTCAAGGCATTTTCAATATTTAACCGTGTGCTTTGTAGAAAAGAAGAAAACATTAGGTAGATAGAAAATAAAAGATGAAAAATAAATAAAAAATATATTTGCTTAAAGATAATTATAGAAGAAAAATAAAAATAAATAGTAATATATTTTTTATAAATAACACTAGTACAAAAAGGTACATTAATGATGGTTAAAAAGAACATATAAAGACGGTTTCGTAACCATCGTTATAAATGAATTATAATGACACGTGTAACCAACCATTGTTACTTTGGCTACTGAAAAACTAAATTTAAAAAAAATATATATGTTTTTAAAGACGGTTCCTTTTGAAACCGTCATTATAAGTATGTCTTCTAAAAAAATATAATTTTTAAAGATGGTTCCAGATGGAACCATCGTTATATGTGCCTTTTTAAAAAAAATGTTTTATTTATTATATTTACAACTCAGAGCTGCGTAAAATATCCAACTTCCAGAAAATAAAAGCATATAAGATCATAATTTAAATATGAAAAATACATACAACAAATTATGACATTCTACAAATAGTTCTGCTAATATATGAAAAAGTTTTATGTCATTCTAATAATTTATTTATCCTAAGGTGTTATACATGGTTACAAAATACTTTGACCATTTTGTCCTTAGTACTCCAATGCTTTCAAATCTAGTGGCTGTTGATCATTGAAAAACTGTGACATTTGAAATTTTTTTGAATTAGTGCATGAATAATAAACCCCAAATTTTAAAGTATTTTTTGTATTGAGGTATTTCCTGATCCCAACCTCTATCAGTTTCAGCTTGCACAATAGTCAACATCTACTGCATAACATAATAACCACACTCATAACTTCCAGATTGCTTGTTGCACTGCATGTGAAAATAAATGTAGTAAATGAATGAATGAGACACATTAAAGTGAGTGAACAAATATACTTCAAATACCTTAAGGTACATCCAATTGAGTCTTTGTGCGTTTGCACTTCTCCTCCCACTCAACATGTTATATCTAGAGTAAGCACTAAAATAATAAGATTTCACGTTAAAATACATAACATTATATAATGTATAAGTAATAATAAATGTTAAATGAAATTGTCGTACCTATCTATACTGTGTTTAAAATAGGTAGGGGGTTTCTTATGCAAGGAGCAAAACCATGCAGCGGTATGATCTTCAACAGATATGATCAATAGTTGCCAATCACGCCTATATAACAAATCAATTAGTTTCTCTTATTTCAATAATTTAGTATAACTTATTTAATAAATATGGACTTACTCATGGATGTACATAGCAAAATAAATTCATTTTCCTCAATTATTTAAGGGAGTGGTGATGTATGTTTGTGTTTCTGACTTGTTTCCAAGTGATTGAATGAGTTGAGGGTCTAAAAACCCATATATATCTTGTTTCCCCTTACTGAAGCATAATCCACAAATATACCTAAATCTCAATAAGTTAGTACTAATATATTTAATAAATCATCCATAATTACAGAACTATTATGTTAATCTCTTGATTTCTGGATGCAAGGTCCAACAAAACAGACATGTGAAAGTACAAAGGTACATCACTATGCGTCCCAAAAACATTGGCATCCCATGGAATCTCTACAACTGTTGTATCTACAGTTGTAGCAGCCTCCACCAATGCCGCCACAGGATTATCAATGGAGAATTTTTTCTTCTTTCGCAGAGGCAGTTTTGTCTTAGGTTCCTGCTACTCATCAACAAACAAACAAATAATTAAATTAGTTAGAATGTAATATATATGATATATAATCCTATTAATGCAAAGATATACCTTAGAGTCTATAGGTCTGACGAGAT